>WPIO01000059.1:1162500-1192500 GCA_009760855.2 Cristatella mucedo
TGAACGAAAAGCCTCGCGGGTGAAAATGCAAGCTCGGTGGTGTTAAACCTTATTGGGGGAGGCTGTAAATACAAAATAAAAATACGATTCATTTGTATAGCGCCCTAATAGGACTCAATCTCTATTCAGGCGCTTCACATATGCCACGGGGCTTGAGACCTCTTCCAGACCTTGGTCGGGGCGAGCACCTTAACCGCTGGCCAAAACCAGCTCGGCTGTAAATCTCCAGCGGCACTGCAAGGCAATAAACTTTGGCTAAGCAATGGTTCTAGGATAGTAGGGAAACATTTCTTTCAAATTTTGGTAAAACCCTAACGTACGTCAAAGAGGGATGAGCCACAGAGACGTATTGACTACGTATTGTCGTCACAGTGATTGGAGCGACAAGTTGCCAAGTCTGGTTGAAACTTGAACTTGTAAGCGACTCTGCCAGCTCCCTCATTTTAATCAAAGTGCCTCTGCCAAGGTCCTAATCTGCCCACCTCCTTGGCTTAACCTTTCCTAGATCTGACTCGCTAAGTATTTGGCAATGCCGGGACCAAACCAGGATGACGTACTACATGAGCCAGATGATGCAAGCCCTAGAGATATTTGGCGGTTGCCGAATTAGAACGTTGATGAGCAATACAGGTCACATAATATAGCAGCTGCTAGCCTTGCCTCGACAAGACAGCTCAACCAGTATTTGGCAGGCGCGTCTGCACGGACGAGCACCAGTCACGTTCGCAGTGTTTTGTGGCCAAGGACTTCTGGTTTTCACGTCAGCAACTAGTACTGTCGTTGAAAAAACGGCCTCCATCTTGATGCGATCTCCCACACTGCACTGCTGGCATTCTGCTCGATGCTTGAAAACAGATTTATTTGCTATCTAATTTTCATGCTGACGTATTTCGTTGTTTCGACTTTGACGGTCGCGTGCTCTCCCGAAGAGAGGCATAAACTCATAGCAAGGTATACACGATTTACCGACGAAATAGAACGCACAGGAATGAGAGCTCGGAGACACCACTCTTTCTCTAAAGTGAAAAGCATCTCCCGAGTATACCTGCCAGTTTCAGCAACTTGACGCGTATGCCCTCTTTGCACGCAGGTGACGTTCAAGCCTGGGTAGGAGCGTGGAATGTCAACGACAGGCCAAATATCCCGAGCTCCCAATTCGCTGCATCCGGCTCGTCATATTGCATCGTGCGCTGCCTAGACAACGTGAATCGATAGAGGAGAGTGGTCGCGTCGCTCTGCTTCCGTATTAGTGCTTATCGATAGCCAATCGAAGGCCACCTAGCTTCTCTCCTCTGGGTAACAAGGGTAACTTGGAAATGCCTGGCGATAGCGGTCACGTCGTTCTGGCTCTGGTCGCCCCGAGACACTCGGTCCACGCCCCGATTTGGCTCGCTAAGTATTTGGCAAATAAGGGCACCAATGCAGACCATCTGCATTGTTCAAAGTGCTCAAACCTACCGGCCTAAGAGTCCGAGCTCTCTCGTGCGAGGCTATTAATTTGAGAGAAAAGTGACCATAGCTTCTGCGGTTTCTTAAATAAATCGCCAGCTTTCGTTTTAACTTCTCGGAGTATGAATACTGCAAGTAGAAGCGATTTCGCTTCAGCGAAATAGCTTCCTGTCGAGCGACTCCACTTTTATTCTGTGATTTTCCGGCTTTTGCTGCAGCTCTTGCTCGCGCTACAGATTAAGACAACCGGAGGATGAACTGCTACTTTCGATATCTCAAAAATAATAATAATGCATTTGAGAAAGCGCCCTCAGAGAACTTAATCTCTTTCTAGGCGCTTTACATTTGCTGCAAAGTGAAATGCAATTGAATGGTAAGTAAAATCATGCTTGAAAAACAAACAAAATGAATAATATGGTTAGGGGTGACATGCACAAGGTAAGCATGCAAATGTGGTTAGTGGCAGCATGCACAGTGTCAGCACGCATAAGCACATGAAGGACGAATCACAGGGACCCACTAAATGCTGTCCTAAGTAGGTGTGTATTAAGTTCCTTTTAAATGCGGTCAGGTCAGGGGATGTTCTGACGCAGGTCGGGAGGCAGTTCCAGGCTTTGGGAGCATACGAACTACGTTCTAGGCTTCTCCGGTCTCGTTAGTCTTGACTACGAATTTGGCATTCATTTCGAAATCGAGCCTCTGCTACTATGTACTGGATGCATTTGACAAGCAGGATAGATCCAAGATTTACCATCCGAGATATTTGTCTTGCACTAGACCATTTTCACATCAATGTCACGCCAAGGAAAGGCTAGTAACCGGCTAAATAACTAACTGCACCAGGCGTAAAGGGATGCCGAATGGGACCAAATGGTACTAAGCCTTTATGTTCACGAATTTGGTGATAGCGTTTTTGTCTTGCACAAAACTGGGGGTTGGCTTGTAAGCCTTGAAGCTTTTAACAGGACCAGTATAATAATACAACCCGCTGTACGAATGCTGCGGGCTTACTTAACCTCAGCCTGCGAAAACCTAACGCGATCTCAGCCTAGCGTTTGACCTCAACCTTGCTTGACCTCAACCTTACTAGACCTCAGCCCGCATAGCTCGGGTGCAACTGCAAGAGCCGCTAGACACCTGAGCTCAAACAAACACCAACAGATCGCCTGCTGTAGCAGGGTGCACGCTCGAGCGCTCGTTTGAGCGAGAGAGAAAGAGAGAGAGAGAGAGAGAGAGAGAGAGAGAGAGAGAGAGAGAGAGAGAGAGAGAGAGAGAGAGAGAGAGAGAGAGAGAGAGAGAGAGAGAGAGAGTGTGTGTGTGTATGCAGGCTGGCACCCACTAATCACCGACTAATCGAATGACCTTTCCGACTTGACATCGGCCCACTGGGGTTAGTCGGCAAGCTGTCGCTCGCTCAGCAGGTGAGCAGCGAGAGATGGCGCTCGAACTAAAGTCCGCAGCGGGGAATGAAGCTTCTGTGCGCTTACATCTATATCATCTCGTGCAGGACAGGAGTTTGCACAACGTGTCAAATCCAAGGCGTCTCAGTCGCCGCGATACCTGCATTCCGGCTGATGCACGTAAACAAGGGATAGTAGGGTAAGAGAGAGAGAGAGAGAGAGAGAGAGAGAGAGAGAGAGAGAGAGAGAGAGAGAGAGAGAGAGAGAGAGAGAGAGAGAGAGAGAGAGAGAGAGAGAGAGAGAGAGAGGGAGAGAGAGAGGGACAGGGGGAGGCAAAGAGACAGGAAGAGAGAGAGAGAGAGAGCGAGCGAGGGACATTAGAAAAAAGGAAGGTAGAGACACAGGCAGAAAGAGAGAGTGAGAAAGAGACTAAAAGGAAGAGAAAGGAAAGGAGAAAGGATGGAAGAAAGGGGGACGAGAAAGAGAGGCTAAACATAGGTAGATAGAAAGGAAGGGAAAGACAGAGAGAGAACAAAAAGAGAAATACACGTATAAGACAGGCGAGAGGAACGAGTGAGGGAGAAAAATGGAGGCCATAGAGCAGTGGTTCTCAACCTTCCTAATGCCGTGACCCTTTAACGCAGTTCCTCATGTTTCGGACCCCCAACCATAAAGCTGTTGTGTGCAAATGTGGAAATAAAAATGCATGTTTTCCGATGGTCTTAGGCGACCCCTGTGAAAGGGTCGTTCGACCGAGAACTGAAATTGAATTGGCTGCAGTAGAGTGAGCCCAGGGTGTCGCCTTTGGAGCAAAACATTTGGCGATGATAGCGACAGTTGGTGACCTGCACTGCAGTGTGCCTGACATTGACTGACTTGATATTCAGTGCACTTAGGTATGCGCAGCCAGCGTGCCAAGTCTGCTTCTGGTCGTGTCGGTGTCGAGTCGTGTCAGAATCGTGTCGTCTAGCGTGCCAAGTCCGAATTTTGCTAACGCAGGTGGCCGAAGTGTCTGCAGGAGTACATCGAATGAATCGAGTGGCCCGGCGCCAGCGAAACGTGTCGATCTGTCGGCGATAGGTAGAACCATTAAATCGCACTCATGTTCTGTTTAATTGGCAGCCAGCTTATTGATTTGCTGGGGGGACGTGCACAGGTTTGTGGACCGCGAGGGATCACCACATCTCGCTTCTTAATATCTCTTCTTTCAGCCGCTTCGGCTTGAGTTGCGGCGGCGCCGGACGCTCGCGGAGCGCTCGGTGCGATAACAAATAGGTCAGGATTAGGGAATCGAACGGCCTAATGTTTATTGCGACAGATCTGAGCCTTGGCGACAATGGTCCCACTTGTAGCCGGCAATCAAGGGTTGCCTGCTGCGATACTCGATCCTAAGACCTATGATCCTATGACCTATGATCCTATGACCAGGGATCGAGTAAAGAGCTCGAGCACCCAACCAGTGAGCCAAGGCCGAATTGATGGCTGCAGTAGCAGAGAAATGGAGTGGCTGCCGCGGCTGCCGTCGTTGGAGCTCTGGCTGAAGCAGTGGAGGATTAAAGCGCTTGCCCCACGGCTGATTGTAGGAGCATGGGGCTGCAAAAAGGAGTTGTCAAATAGTTTCAGATCGCTGTGTGGGTTGGATGAATCCCCCAATTTGATAAAAGATAAAAAATGCATAGCTATGCAATTGAAATAACATCAAAAGAATGCAATCGGCCCGATTTGCTACGAATTTAAAGGAGTGACCAGCCTTTGCAAAGTGGTTGTTGGACTGCGTTGGGTCCACATTTCTCGATATCGCGGCCGCGATTCACCACCAGGTCTGTACCAGCAGCGGCAATACGCTGCTGGTACAGACCTCGAACTTCACGACTCAGAGCGGCGCGGGTCTGCAAAGCAACGCCAACTTTTCTCTTTTCTTTTGCTCTTCATCGTTCGCTGACTGAGGCCGCGAGCCGCGCGCGCGTGGTTTGCCTTTTTTTTTTTATATGAAACTTCTTTCTGACGGCCACTGCAGTACGACAATGTGTGCTTCAACAAGACATCTCGCGTTTTGCAAGAGTCAAGAAGTATTGCGGATGTTAAACTCTTGTCTCCATAAAGTCCAGAGGACGGGAGCCAGAGGTCGAGGGGTCAGAGGTTGAGGGGTCAGACTTTCGCGGTAGGTCGAGCGCACTCGACGGCGCAGATGCCGAGCAAAATAATGCGAAAGAAAACAACGCAGCAGAAGTCTTCCTTTGGTGTTGCTAGGCAACTGATAATCTCGCAAGCACCCTTTTCGTTGCGCTCCTTCAAGGTAAAGTTGTTGCCTCGGTTTGACAAAATCCTGGCTACGTTCGCGTACGAGTGTTTACATAGCCGACGGCGCCATGCTGGGAGTGAGCGTAGCCAAGGGAAGGGTTTGCTTGTAGCTGAGTGGATCTAAACTCGGCGAAATACCCGGGGGGGGGAGGGTTCGACGCATTGGCGAACCGTGCGCTGCAACTAGGATATTGTATCCAGCTTAGAGTGTAAGGGACAAAGGAAAAGTAGTGCGTTTATTATTACGCCAAAACTTGTATCGCCATTTCGGATCGCAGAATTCAGACTGCGCCTCGCTGTGTGGAGCTGTGCCTGAGTCGCCGCCGCCGCCTCCGCGGTCGCTGCACGCGCCTACGCTTTTTTGTCATCTGCCCTCAAGTGAAAGCGCTAAAAGGCTAAAAGGATGCCAGCGGCAACAGTTTTGCGCTTTCTATTGTTAGTAATACCATTATGGTGGATTCATGCAAATTTGCGCCGATGTATAGGTAGCTAAGGAGTTGCCACACGCCGCGTCTCCCCGAGTGAGTCGCACCGTCGTTGGTCGCCAGGGATAATGCTGTATTAACCCGCCGCTCGCCGCCGCCGCTGCTGCTGCCCTCGAGTTCGCAGTGGCGAGTCGTTTCGCTCCGCCGCCGCCGCCGCCGCCGCCGCCGCAGTCGCGGCGAGACCGTCGGAGCCAAGCTGCCATTCGACGTCGTCACCCCGTGCGCGCACACCGCTCGCTGCACGGAGGGAGAGCCGACGAATCGCCAGCCTAGAGCAGCCGCAAGCGGCGCCGCCGCCTCCGCCGCCGCCGCCGCCGCCGCCTCCGCTCCGCCGCCATTCTCCTCCTACTATTAGGTAAGTCGAGCGCGCGCTCGGGCTTAATTAGCGTGAATACTTGACCCTCCGCACGACCTCCAGGCTGCCGCCGCCGCCGGCTGCGGCGGGGCGTCGTTCAGCAGTGCGGTCCAATAAACGACGCAATAGTTTATTCCTTTTCTTGGGACGTACGGCGCTCGCTGCACTTTGCGGCGGCAGGACGCCTACGGGTACGCTGCCGCTGCTGCTGCCGAGCGAGCATTCTCTCTCGATTCGATGCGTGCAGCTCGCTGAACGCACGCGAGCGCGGCGATCGCGCGCGCGAGCCAGCACCGGCCTTTTCGCCGGCGACCGAGTGACTGCGCCTGCGTCAGCTGACGCAGACATCCGTTCAGGTTCGCTAAATGTGCGCGCCGCGCACCTCGGAGTGCGAGGGCGCGATGAGTAGCTCTCGGTAGCGCTCGCACGCACTGCTGCTGCATGCGTACGTGAGCTCGGCGCGAGTGTCCTTGAACCCGCTAATTTGTCCTGCATTGCAAGCGGGACAAATCAAGAGGTTCAAGGCTTAAATATCAAGATAGGAGACACTTGGACGCAAAAAGTACCTTCAGATTCTGCTCGCACCCGCTAGGTGTCGCCACCGAGCTACCCGTCGCCCTAGCCGATGGCTGTAAAATGGCTAGTAAGCTCACCATCTCTTGTCATTTGTCGGGGCAAATTTGTTGCACGAATGAGTTGCGTAATTTCACGCAGCACGAGTTGCATGATTTCGCTCAGGTTTGAGGCTGCGTAATCGCTGCACGCCAGCACTGCAGCTGGTTCAGCGTAGCAGGCGCGTGCAGCGAATGATTCGCTGTAACTCGCCACTTGGTGGACTCGCGCTCAACGAGAACCATCGTAGAGTCCAGTGCAAATCATGCAAAACTGCCCTGTGTTAATCTCACCCTTAAGGATTAGCTTGGGAGCAGGACGGAGCCCACGACGACTCATCTCACTCGCAGTATACTGCTTGGGGGCCGCCAGCTACGAACCGCCGCCGCCGCCGCAGCCGCCGCCGATACTCAAGCAGCAGCGTCGTTGCTTGAGTCGCGTCGCGATTGTCGGTTGAGCGCAAGATATTGTGCACAACCTCTGACTCTGACGTCGAGAGGTAAGCACGATAGGCCCTCATTAGATTAGCGACCTCCTTAGTTAAGTGCACCCACAATAAAAGCTTAAATAGTCGATGAAGGTGAAATCTTCCGTCGGCTGGCTGTCCGCTAACGCGGCTTCGCAAGGTCACGTCATTCGCTTTCCTTGCTTTGTGAAATACGTGTACGTTGGCTCAGTTTGGCATGTTACCACGAACCTTGCGGTCATGCTTCCTGTTGACCTTGTATAAAGTGCCTAGAAAGATATTAGGCTCTCTGAGGCCGCTGGAAAAATGTATGTAATGTATGAAAAAATGTTTGGAACAATGTAAATGAAAAATGTATGGGAAAATGTATTACTGCTATTATTATCAGCTTCGTTCTCTCTGGCTCTGTCAAGCACTTTTTCCATGGATGATTCAAAAGGCAAGGACGAAACTGCACGTCCTAGATGCTGTTCGCTGATTAAATGGTTCCAGTGGCGTGAAAAAAGGCGAGCCTTCCTTCCGGTCCTTCGCATTGCCAGTGGGTAGGCATCAATCAACGAACTCTCGAAATAGTGAACGAGGCGCATGCGTGCGCATGGCGGCAGCTCGGCCCGAGCCGAGAATGGCCTCTTTCGAATCGAGGCTGACTTGGCGTGGCGCTGGTTTATGTGCGCTCACTGCTGCAAGCGCAGCAACGGAACGGCTCGCTTTCGCTCAATGGCGACGACGACCTATTTTCGTGCGATTGCGCCACTGTGCTCACCATGGCGAGCCTTCATTGTCTGCGTCCGAAGCTGCTGACGTGGCTGCTTTGGTGGTCTTCGGTGAACTGATCCAGGTAACTCCAAGATTCCTCGATTCGCTCTTCGCTGTCGGAGTATTCAGCTCGAATTCAGCGAAGCTTCGTCCCGAAGTATCGAAGGCTTTCTGATATTAATATTGAAAAAATTTAATGCACATTTTCAGCGCTGCAAACTCTCACGCCGCACTTTCTCATTCCTAATGACCTTTGCGATCGACATTTGTGTGGGTCGTCGCGCATGCGCGCGCCTCTCAAGGAAATTTGTCACATTCCTCATGTCGCTTCGAGTGTGCGCGCGCGCGTATGTTTGCTACATCAAATCATTTTTAATAATTTTGCATTATCCAGTTCCTTCAGTTGCCGCGCAGCGACTCCAAACTCCCCGGCGTCAGGGAGCCGGCGACCGCGACGGCGTCCCAGGGGTCGCCGCTAGTGCAGTTCGACGCGCATGCAGAGAGGCACTACTTTGAGCTGCGTCGTATTCTGACTTCCATCGCACCTACGTACGTTTCGAAACTTAATGTTAAAACTACCCAGTTGTGGATATGTCGCCCGCGAAGAACAACTAGTATAAGGGGAGATTACTCCGCATGCAGGGTCGTTGGCACGAGGCGGCGGGCGGAGGCGTCGGTCTGTCCAGTGGGCGGGCGAATACGCGGAACGGCGGAACGGCGTGGTGGCAGCGACTGTTGCTGGCAGCGACCGTAGCAGCTGGTCTCAGGTTTTTGATCCAGCATCTTCCATCTCAGCGGTCGACCGGTAGGATGGCACCGTATGCCGCCGCCTGCGAGACAGTCGTTTGCTTTGCATGCTTGATACCGCACTGCTAGCCACTAACCCTCGGCTGCTGATTCTCTCGCAGCGTCTCGCAGCGCCTGCTTCAGCGATTATGTTCTCTTATGGCCCTGAACAAAGAACCTATCTATTCCTATGGTTATGAGCACTCTCCTTACGTGAGAATCGAGATTCTGCTGCCAGAATTTGGCAGGCAGCAAAAAGGTGCGAATCCTATGCGATAATTCTCCCATTGTACTGAAAGAAAGCGAAAACGGATACGACAGTCCTCGTCCGCCATATTTTTACTTGTCGTGCTACGCGATCCCTCCCCAGCACTTCTTATAGTATTATCTTATTACTTCAATTTGAAGTCTCGCGTCACCCTCTGAAAGTCGCTCATTTGGATGACAAAGTTAGAAAAGAAAGAAACCTGAGTTCCGCACGAGACTCGCGAGACTTCGCGAGAGACGCGTGAGTTGCAGTAGTCAGAGCAGAGCGCAATTTGTAGAGTGAAAGTCAAAAAGAGAGTGGGGCGTCCGTCCGAGCCTCTTCGCAGGCGCAGCCTTGCCCCTGCGACTTCGCTAAGCGCTTAAAGTCTGCGGCGTACGTATAACCCAGTTGACATATACGACCCGATGCTGCTGCACCGCGTGACCTCTCCAGCCGGTGCCGTGTCGGCAGCGATGCGAATTTAAGGGAGCCTGGCAGTTGTCTAGCGACCGCGTAACCGTAAATCAAAAACGCACCGAGAAATGTGACGCAAATAATTACTTAACAACACTGCCCGATTCTGCACTCAGTAGAATTCTGCGTTGGCTGCTGATTCTGAGCAGAACGAGTGACAAACCTGCGTCTTTGATGGCGGAAACGTCGGGTATGGAGGCACCCAGCGAATCTGGCGAATCGGAATGATGGCAGTAGATGTATGTGTAATAACTAAGACTAGGGCAAAGTTTGGGAGAGGCGTCTGCTTGCCTCTTTCGTCGGCGGGCGCTTACGGTTTGCAGACCTCTGGGGGGCGTGGTCAGCTGCATTTTTCTGGTGCAAGCTCAAGTCACGAGGAGCACACAAGGAGGCTACCTTAGGAGCGCCGAGATGGGATTAGCCACACTTACAGGCGCTTTTTTTACATGCGTGCTTCTTGGTGGTCGTGATCTATGCATCTGCCACGAAATTTTCTGCTGCTACAAAGAAAGCTCGACCGAAGTTAATCGCGTCTTAGATCGGCGTCTTAGCGGCTAGCTGTTCGCTAGCTTCGCTGTTCGTCTTTAGCGGCTAGCTGTTCTAAAACTACATAATCTACCTTAATTATATATCTTCCTGAAAACGCACACTCGTTGTTGACATCTGTGTTTGTTTTCCAATTTAGGGAAAAAGTAGGGCTGCTGAAAATCAGCTAACAAGGATAATACATTTTTATGGTACCCTCAAAAAAATAATCTCTTTCCAGGAATTTTACATATGCTGTAAATGAATCATGATCGTAGGATATACTGGTAACGTGCACGGTGTCAACATGAATAATGTGGTTAGTGGTAATATGCAAGGTGTCAACATGCAAGTATGGTTAGTTGTAAGATGCACAGTGTCAGCACCCATAAGCAACCAAAGGAAAGTACAAGGAATCAGAAAACGCTGTGAGAAACATGTGCGTTTTGGTAAGTCAGGGGTTGTCGTGACCTAGTCACTAGCTGTGAGAAACAGGTGCGTTTTGGTGAGTCCGGGGTTGTCGTGACCTAGTCACTAGTGGGTTCCAGGCTTTAGGAGCCCGCGAGCTACAGGTCAAAGGTCGCCAACAGATTTCAGGTTCGTTCGAGGCAAGGTCCCTAAACTTGCTTCACTTGCAGGCTAAACGCGCCAAACTGTCGGCTGCGCCAACCGAACAGCGAGCTGCGCTTAGCTCTCGAAGCTGTTCCAATGCAGCGAAGCCGAGCACGGTCACGGTCAGCCAGTCACGAGCTCTGTACGTGCACGCGCAGCTTCCATTGCACTCCGGAGTCTTGAGACGGCAAGCACTTCTAGCATGTTCGCGCCCTTCTACCTAGCCTCTTGGCAGTGTGATCAGTTGAGTAAATACCGAGCGCAAGCCTTGTCAGAATGTACGACCACAATCTAACCATATACCACGTTATTCATGATTTACTTTGACAAACGAGGTAGCCGCGATCTGAAAGGGTCACGTGATGTGACCGTTTTCTTTTCGTCGATGACAAACTCATACGTACGGTTTCACCTGGCGAATTGGAAGCCACAGTAGCGCCAAAGATGTTAAGTCACAGATGCACGATCAAAAAATGCTTACGTCTACTATAAACCATCTGCTTAACCGTTCCAAGGTTAGCTCCTTACCGAGTGATCCTTGCGATAATTTAGCTGGTCGCTTGTCTAGAATCTTTGTCAAAAAGATAGACAAAATCAGAGAGTCCATCCCTAATGTGGCAGCATCTCCTCTATAATCCTGTCCCTCAATTCCGTGCAGCACCTCAATATCTACATTCAAGGAGGCCACGAGTGACCTCATCCTGAAGTTCATACCCCAATCAAAAAGAAGAAAACTAGTTCGCTAGATCCGATTCCTACTGTCCTCCTTCTGCAATGCATAGATGTCATTATTCTCCGGTCATGTCCCACCACCTTTCAAAAAATGTTGTAATCAGGCCACTACTCAAGAAATAATTATTAGACGGAGAGAACTTGAGTAACTTTCGCCCAGTCTCCATTCTACAGTTCCTATCAAAGACACTGGGACGAGTCGTGGCAGACCAGCTGATCTTATATATTGAAACTTCAAACTTAGCTGGTAAGTTCCAGTCTGGTTTTTTAGAGCCATTCACTGAACAGAGTCAGCATTGCTTTGGGTGCATAATGACCTTCGTAAGAATGCATGCTTGAGTAGAGTCTCACTGCTTGTTCTGCTTGATCTATCGGCAGTTTTTGATACTATCGAGCCCCATATCCTTCTCGAGCGCCTCTAATTTCGCCTGGAATCGCTGGCACAGCGCTACAATGGTTCCGGTCCTATTTCTCTGGGAGACTGTAAAGCATTAATGTGAGCGGACAAAGATCATCCGAGGAATTACTGAAGTACAGTGTGCCTCAGGGCTCTGTGCTTGGTCTGATTCTTTTCATGGTTTATACTCTCCCTCTTGCGAAGTGATTGCCAGACACAATCTAGGCTTTCACTTCTATGCGGATGACACTCAGTTGTACCTTTGCTTTGATCCCTCCTAGCCCTCCAGCAAGTCGAATTCTCTCAACTCCCTTGCTGCATGCATTGATGACATCCGCACATGGATGGCAGCAAATTTTCTTAAATTGAATGACAATAATAATAATAATAATTCACTTGATAAAGCGCCCTCAGAGAACTTAATCTCTCTCTAGGCGCTTTACAGTTGCTGCAAAGTGAAATGCAATTGAATGGTAAGTAAAATCATGCTTGAAAAACAAACAAATTGAATAATATGGTTAGGGGTGACATGCACAGGGTCAGCATGCGAATGTGGTTAGTGGCACTAGTTATGATAAAACCAAGTGTGATTCAAAAATTGGTAAACCTAACGCTCAAAATCGGCTCTGCCAGCACATCTCCTGTTAAATCTGCACGAAATTTACGTATTTTTTTTAAGTGACCTTTCATTAGACGACCACAGCAGCTAAACAGTCAAGTTTGCCTACTTTCAACTCAATAACATTGCTAAAGTTTGGGCTTACGTAGACTGCAATGATACACCTAAATTGGTCCCTGCATTTGTGACTTCCCTTTTCGATTTCTGTAACTTACTGCTCGCTGGTCTACCGACGTGTGCGATCGGATGCTTACAGTTGGTGCAAAAATCTGCAGCTAGGCTTGTCTTTCGTAAACGTCGCAGTTGCCATATCGCACCAGTTCTCGCCGGCCTGCACTGGCTCCCAGTCAAACAGCGCGTCGACTTCAAGGTTCGGTTACCCACGTTTAGGTCTCTTCATTCTTTGGCCTACCTATCAGATCTAATCCTCCACCAACATAGGCATCGTGCCACCTGCTTTTCTGAACCAAACAGTTTAGCTATATATATCGTACAAACCTTAATTCGTTCGGAGATTGTGCCTTTAGTTTGTATACTCAAGAAAGCGACGCTAGACCAAAAGAACTTGAGCAACTACCACCCAGTCTCCCTTCTACCATTCCTATCAAAGACACTAAAACGAGTCTTGGCAGATCAGCTGACCTCATATCTTGGAACATCAAACCTTGCTAGTAAGTTGCAGTCTGGCTTTAGAGCTAATCACTCCACAGAGTCAGCATTGCTTCGGAAGTTCAACAGACCTTCTTAGGAATGCAGACATGGGTAGAGTTTCTCTGCTTATTTTGCTCGATCTTCCGGCAGATTTTGATACCATCGATCACCAAGGTCTTCTAGAGCGCCTCTCATCTCGCCTGGGCATCACTGGCACTGCTCTGCAATTATTCAGGCCCCATCTCAGTGGGAGACTCCAGAGTATTGATGTGAATGGCCAAAGATTATCCGAGGTACCTCTGAAATATGGGGTACCTCAGGGCTCCATGCTAGGTCCGGTTCTTTTCACGGTTTATACTCTGCCTCTTTCCGATGTGATTGCCAAGCACAATCTAGGCTTCCATTTATATGCGGATGACACTCAGTTGTACATTTGCTGTAATCCCTCCCAGCCTTCGAGCACCTCGAATTCTCTCAACTCCTTTGCTGCATGTATTGATGACATCCGCACATGGATGGCAGCTAATTTTCTTAAATTAAATGATTATAAAACTAACTTACTGGTCATGGGCAAACCAAGTGTGACTCAGAAATTGGAAAGGGTCAAAATCAGCTCTGCCAGCACACCTGTTGTATCTATGCTCGAAATCTAGGTGTCATGTGTCAAAGTGACCTTTCGTTAGACGACGACAATATCAGCTCCACAATCAAGTCTGCCTACTTTCAGCTACATAAAATTGCTAAAGTTCGGGGTTGTTTAGAAAGGGATACCACATCTATGTTTGTCCATGCATTTGTGACATCCCGTCTTGACTTCTGTAACGCACTGCTTGCTGGCGTACCGGCATGTGCAATCAGGCACTTGCAGCTGGTGCAAAACTCTGCACCTAGGCTTGTCTTTCGTGAGCGTCGCAGTTGCCACATCACACCACTTCTCGCCGACCTGCACTGGCTACCAGTCAAACAACGGACCGACTTCAAGGTTTTTTCACTCACTTTTAGGTCCCTTCATTTTTTGGTTCCAGCCTACCTATCAGATCTACTGCCCCACAAGGCTAAGCATCATACCACCAGCTTTTCGGAAACTAACTGTTTACCAATACCTCATACAAACCTCAAATTCTTTGGAGACCGTGCACTTAGTTCGTATGCTCCCAAAGCCTGGAACTCACTCCCGACTTGCGTTACGACATCCCCTAACTTGACCACATTTGAAAATAAAATAAAAACGCACCTACTTATGACAGCATTTAGTGGGTCTCTGTAATTTGTCCTTATATGCATGCTGACACTGTTGCATGCTGCCACTAAACACTCTTGAATGCTGACCCTGTGCATGTCATCCCTAATCATGTTATTCATGTTTTTTATCAAGCATGGTACCACTCACTATTCGATCGTGTTTCCTTTACAGCAAATGTAAAGCGCCTAGACAGAGATTGAGTTCTTCGAGGGTGCTTTATCGAGTGTATTATTATTATCATAATGCTCCAAAATCCTGGAAAACACTCCCAACTGTCGTCACGACATCCCCAGAGTTGACAAAATTTAAAAGAAGCTAAAAACGTACCTATTTATCGCAGCATTTAATGGGTCCAGGTGATTCGTCCTTTGTGTGCTTATGCGTGGTAACACTGTGCATGCTGCTACTAACTATTTTTGCATGCTAGCCCTAACACGCTCACTTCTATTCATGTTATGCTTGTTGACGTTTAGCATACTACCACTAGCCATCTAGTAATGTTTCCTTTATAGCATACGTAAAGCGCCTGTAAACAGATTAAGTTCTCTGAGGGGCCTATACAAATGTAACATTATTATGGTTGTTTTTAAAGAGAAAAGTGATAGCCTTAGTACTCAAGGAAACAGAGATAAAATGCACTTTTCATATTGCGTTCACATTTAAATGATTCCCACAAATACTTATTTTATGTATATATTATATGTAATATAATATATATATATATATATATTGACTTTTTAATACCGTGCACATTCATGCGTCTAATGCTTTAAATTACATCACTTTTAAAGCCTACATACGTAGCATTCAACGGATGAATGTATGCACTGAAGTAGCAAAGCTTGTGCTGCCTCACGAGCAGAAGTAAGATGTTCATGCTAGTATCTGTGAACGTTATTTTATAGAACTAAATACTAATGAGCTGTAAAATATGCACGATCTGTTCCATCATCGCGTGACTCAAGTTGCTCAGCCGTGCCTCTAAAAATCTACCTTCTTATCCTTCGGAGACCCTGCCAACCGATGTATTTGCTCCCTGGGACGCCACGAACGCCCTGCAGCCGACAGAGACATCGAGATGACATGCCTTGACTTGAAGACATTTAAAAAGAAAGCTAAACACTCATATGCTTATCACTGTGGTTCCTGTTCTCTCAATTGTTCTGGATAGGCGACGGATGGGTGATGAAATCATACATTTCATCACTAAACAATTGACGCGAGCTTCCTTTTCAGCATTTGTCAAGTGCCTTGAGGGAGATTAATTTCCCGTAGGATGCTATGCGAATCGCCTATTTTTTAATGTTATTCTTGATGCCATCTGACTAAATCAAAGCAAAGTGTAATAAATACAAACTTGTGAACCTAGTAATGTGATGCAAGACACCAAAAGTTCCTGATCTAATGCTAATGGGCAGTAGCCCGGCCGTCTGATCTGACGGCCCCGATGTTTGTAATCTGACGCAGGCGCAAGCAACTGTATAAATCGAATGCCCTAAAGGCGTCGATCGATGACTGAGCTGGCTAGCATTCCTGGTAGCATCTGACCTTGGCAGAGGACAGATTCTTGGCATAAGTGGATGCAATTGAGCAATATCCGGCCTCTGACGAAGCCAAATGCTCTTCAATACAGTAGTTATGCAGTCTTTAGAAGGGTAACTGCAAGTAACTTTTTGGCACTTAAAAATCTTCTGTTACCGAGCTTCCATGCTCTCTTCTCCTTACCTTTACCTTTACTCCTTACCTTTACCTTTACTCCTTACCTTAACCTTTTACCTCTGCTCCTTACCTTTCAATGCGTCAGCACAAACCCCTTCGTTCCTTCCTTCATTCGTCTACGTAGGCCAACTGTATTCAGGTATGTGTGGCCCCCTACAGAGGTCAAACTGTCTGGTTTTGCCGGCGCGTGCTGAACAGCCGGCGGCTTCTCTGTCCGAAGGGGTTGGTTCAATCGTCAGTAAGCACGGCTGACACAGCGAGCCGAATTACCTAGAACTTTTGAAACCGATGGAGCAGCGTCAGGTAGCTATCTAGTAGAGCCCCGAGAGCACCCGTCTCCGGTGACTAATAGGGGAACGGTGCGCAAAGGTGGGATTGTAAATATGTAAATAAATGTAAATATAATTCATTATTCCCGCAAGAGAACTTCTTCTCCATTCAGGCACTTACCATTCATACCGCAGGGCTGGAGCACACACCATCGGTCGCCAAATAATAATGATAATGATGATGGCAATAATCATAATAACAACAATACATTTGTATAGTGCCCTCGGAGAATACAATCTCTTTCTACGCACTTAACAGATGTTGTGAATAAAACATGACCAAATCATTAGTAGTTTAATTCGCTATGTCATCAAGCATAACATTGTTAACGGACGTACACAGGGTCAACGTGTAGTGTGGTTAGTATGGTTAGTAGCAGCAGGCACCGTGTCAGCACGCATAACCGCACAAAGTAAGAATCACAATAATCCATTAAATGCTGTCATAAATAGGTGCATTTTAGCTTCTTTTAAAATGTCGTCAAGTCAAGGGCTGTCTTAATGCCAGTCGAAATATTGTTCCAGACTGCGAGAGCATATGAACTAAAGGCACGGTCTTCAAAGGATTTAAGGTTCTTACGAGATATAGATAAACGATTAGATTGAGAAAAGCAGGTTGTGTGATGCTTAGTCGGTGGGGGAGTAGATCAGATAGGCAGACTTGAGCAAGAGAATGGAGGGACCCAAAGTAAGTGACAGAATCTTGAAGTCAATGCGCTGCTTGATTAGAAGCCACTGCAGCTCGGCGAGAAATGATGTGATAAGGCAACTGCAATGCTCATGACAGATTTGCCTAGCTGCAGACTTTTGCACCAACTGTAAGTGCCTTGCTACACACGCCGGTAGACTAGCAAGCAGTGAGATACAGAAGTCGAGAAGACGGTATCTTACAAATGTATGGATCAATTTGGATGTAATAATAATAATAATAACACACTTTATAAAGTGCCCTCAGAGAACTCAATCTCTTTCTAGGTACTTTTCAATTGCTGCAAAGGAAGCACGATCGAATGGTTAATTGTAGCTTGCTCATTACACAACAAGAATAACATGGTTAGGGGTGACATGTATAGGCTCAGCATGCAAGTATGGTTAGTGGCAGCATGCAACAGTGTCAGCGCGCATAAGCACATAAAAGACGAATCACGGGGACCCATTAAACGCTGTCATAAATAGACACGTTTTTAGTTTTTTTTTTAAATGTGAACATGTCAGGAGATGTCGTGACGCAGGTCGGGAGTGAGTTCCAAGTTTTGGGAGCACACGAACTAAAGGCACGGTCTCCAAAGGATTTGAGGTTTGTACGAGGTATAGGTAGACAGTTAGATTCCGAAAAGCCGGTGGTACGATGCTTAGCCTGGTAGGGGAACCCTTGTCTAAGGAAGCCCGAATTTTGGCAATGTTATGCAGCTGAAAGGAGGCAAACTTGAATGTGGAGCTTGTATGTTTGTCTAATTAAAGATCACTTTGGAGCAGAACACCTAGATTAAGTGCAGATGCTACAGGAGATATGCTGGCATAGCCTATTTTGAGCGATAATCTTTCCAGTTTCTGAGTCACACTTGGTTTAACCATAACTAGTAAGTTGATTTTGTCGTCATTTGATTTGAGAAAGTTTGCTGCCATCCATGTATGAATGGCAGCAATAAATGCCTGGTTTTGTCCAGCGGTTAAGGTGCTCGCCCCGACCAAGGTCTGACTGAGGTCGTGGGCTCGAGCCCCGAGGCACATGTGAAGCGCCTGAATAGAGATCAAGTTCTCTTGGGGCGCTATATAAATGAATTATATTATTATTATTATATTATGCAGCAAGGGAGTTGAGAGAATTCAGCGTGCTCCAGAGCTGGGAGGGATCAAAGCAAAGGTGCGACTGAGTGTCGTGCGCATAGAAGTGAAAGCCTAGATTGTTCTTGGCAATCGCATCAGCAAGAGGGAGAGTATAAATCGTGAAAAGAACCGGACCAAGCACGGAGCCCTGAGGTACCCCGTACTTCAGCGGTACCTCGGCCTGACTACAGCTTTTTTGAGCCCGGACCCCTAAGACGCCCCGTACTTTAAGGGTTCTTCGTCTGACCTGTATCCGTTCACATCAGTGTGCTGGAGTCTGCCACTGAGACAGGAACCGAAACATTGCTGTGCGATGCGCCAGCGATGCCCAGGCGATGTGAGAAACGCCCAACAAGAGCTTTGCGATCAATTGTATCGAACGCTGCCGAAAGATCAAGCAGAACAAGCAGAGAGACTTCAACAAAGTCTGTATTTCTGAGGAGACCACAGTTATGCACCCGAGGCAATCCTAAATCCACTTTGGAATAAAAGGCTTCGCACTTTGACCCCTGGACCAAACTTTGACGTGGCACTTTGACCCCTGGGCCGAACCCCGGGCGGCGAGGAATTGCAAAGCATGCCGTTCCAGCATCTATCCCTATAAGAAGCTAAGCTAGCTAGCTAGTTGGTGAGTCCGTCCGTCCGCCATAGTCACTGGCGTTGCGTGCAATCTGTACGGTGTTTATTGTTCTACAAGAGCGGCGCAGCAATGCTGTGTTTCAAAAGAGGGGGTCATCAAAGATCATTCTATAATTTGGGCATGTAGTTGCAGCGTGCATCTCACGGTTAAAATACTAGAAATTTACAAGCCTAAGAGCTTAAAAAATAACTTTTCAAAGGTTGGCCGCGTCATTTCAGCAGCTGGCAGTATAGCAGTCTCTTCAATATGGCACCCGCCAATATGGCTGCTGCCCGAATTGCTTCAATATGGCTGCTGCCCGACAGTGCTGTCCGACAGTGCACTTCGGGCGCTTCCGCTTGGACTTCCGCTGAGTTGTCGTATTAACGAGCTAAGAAAATGAGCGTGATCTGGAGTCGTGCTGCGCCTGCCTCTGGCAAGCGATCGATGTGCATAAATAGAATCTGTCCGTGATTTTTCGCGGAGGTTGATAAACAATTAAAGATCTCAGCACGTCCATACGTTCTGTGCACACAACTTAACGCCGATCCACTACCCGACGCTGACGAATAAATTTAATACAATTAGCTCCATGTTCATTTTTATAGTAAGCAATTATTAAGTTGGGCGGGCTCACAGCTAAGTCAGTGGACACCCAGACCCGCCTTGCAAAGCAAAGCTGGAGTTTTCCGGGATTCTTTTACCGTTGCAATTTCCATGTGAATCCTGTGGCCTCCGGCCATAATTGTGAACCGGCGGGCTTTTACAGCGATACAAGAGGGCAGCGAGCAGAATATAAGCCTTACACCTACCTCAAACAAAAGCGAGAAAAACAAGCAACAAAGGTACTCATTGTCACACCACCGAAACTAAAGAGAAACGTCGCATATGTCAAACTCTACAGCAGGAAGAGACCTAAGAAGAACTCTGGAAGCTTCCAGAAGCAATCAATGCTCAGTGAACGCGCCTCACTTATGACAAGCTCAAAAACAGAATAAAGCTGAAGGTAAGGTTCGAGCACTTGACTACCCCGGTCGTGGTACAGAGTCGTTGCCCGAGCGTAGGCCGGGCTCACCAGGTAGGCTGGCCGTACAAATAAGTCAGCTGGCACTAAGGAACGTATTGTAGTGCAACACTGAAATTTCCCTTGATTGTTCAAGGGAATAAGCTAGTATAATGATACTTTAAAAAATTGTTTTAAAGCATTTTATGAGAATAAAATGTCTTTCTAGATACCTTACATACGCTGGTAAGGAAGCAGGTTCTTTTCTTATTGCTTCTAAGCAGGCATGCTCTGGTGCTTAACATTTCACGTCGTCGAAGACAAAGAACAGCGGTCAACCCGGGAGCCTTTAAAGCATCGGGTATCGCAGATGTGACGTTCTTATGACGATATACCTCTAAAAAATTCACATTCGCGAGTAGTAGCTTTTAATGAGCGAAAAAACCGCAAGTAGCGGCTCCGATGAGCGTGCGAGCGTTTCGTAGGATGGCCGGCCGGCCATCTTACGTCTAGTAGTATTCAGGGTAGCCACCACGCGTGATTGGCGGCCCGATCGGGTAACGCCGCCTGCCCGAAGGCACCGAGAGCTACCGTACGTTGCTGTAATGGTAGCTGGCTCGGAAACATTTCCTCCCGCGTAGCCTGGGGCCACGCCAAAAAGCGACAACATTAGCAAACAAAATTGAACGAAAATAACACCAAACTACTACTTCAGGGCCAAGGCCAAGTGTGACTCATAAATTGGAAAGCTCAAAATTGGCTTAGCCAACATATTTTCATTAGAATCTGCACGAAATTTCGGTTTCCAATCCCAAATCACCTTTACACTGGGCGACTGTATCGACACTATACAAAGTTGGGCTTTTTTGGCATACAAGTTGTTTCATTTATTCGTATTTATCCCCTCTCGACTCCTGAAACTCACTACTAGCAGGTCTTCTGGCTGTGTGCCATCAGGCGCTTACGTTTGGTGCAAAATCTTTGCCGCTAAATATGAAAAAACATAACACTTCATTGCATAGCGCCCTAAGAGAACTTAATCCTTACTCAGACGCTTCGCATGTGCCACGCGGCTTGAGCCCACGACCTCGATCGTCAAGTAAATTCTCATCGACCCTAGTTTGGGTGAGCACCTTAACCACTGGACCGCAAGGCTCTTCTGGTGTGAACGTTGCAGCAGCTACATCACGCCACTTCTCGCATCGAAGACCTGCAATGACTCCGCATCAAGAAGCCCATAGATAGGCATAATTGTTTTCACTCACTTTTAGGTTCCTCCACTCTCTTGCTCCAGGCTACCTGTCAGAGCTACTTCTTAATCAGGCTGGGCACCGTATCACCAGCTCTTCTGACTCGTCGCTTGGCTGTGCCTCGAAATAATCACAAATCCTTTGAGACCGTGCCTTTAGTTAGTGTGCTCCCAAAACCAGGAACTCACTCCCGACTGACCTCACGACATTTTCTGACATGGCGGCATTTAAAAAGAAGCTGTAAGACTAAACGCACCTGTTTCGTTCCTCACAGTATTTTCTAGATCCTTATGAGCTTGCCTCTTCGTGCTCATGCATGCCGACGCCGTGCAGGCTAACTTTACAGCAAATGTAAAGCGCCTAGAGAGAGATTAAGTTCTCTGAGGGTGCTTTATCAAGTGAATTATTATTATTATTACTATTAAGCTTCGACGGCAGATTCCTTGGCTGCTTACGCGAGCTAATGAATAGAACGTAAATTACAGGCAGGGTTTACACGTACGTTCTCGGTGCTTCTCGAGAAGTTCATTGAAGATAGAGCATCGCCGCAAACATTGGTAGAAACCGCTTGAAAAGGGCATCTCTTTGAGAATTCGGCTTCGAATTGTTAAGGTTTTCCTATCACCAACAAATCTGCCCGCGAGTTGAGGCAGAACAAGGGACGAAGCTACGGCAGACGCGATAGTCTTTCCGGAGAGCAGCTTCTGTCGGATTGAGATAATAGCGCTGACACACTTGGCGATGTGGTTCGCAGAGCGATTAAGTCCTTTCATGAGCTTAGCGAGATAAGAGGAGTAAGTCCAGAATTCGTAATGCAACATGGTAGTCGTACACATATTGATTAAGCGAACTCACTCAGTCGGTGTACCGTGAAGATATCGACAGAATGATCAAATATTGACGAGCAGACCGTGTGCGCCCATTGGTCGAACAAGTCAAGAGGATCTTACAGTTTGAGTTTACATCGCGTTTTTGGCACCGCGTATCTGCACATCGATCAGAGTGTCAGAGCAATACTATATCGCCCAACTTCCAGAGGAGGGGAGTTGGTGGTTGGTTGTCTCCCCTCACATCTGCTTCCTGCCGGCCTTCGGCAGGTCTTGCCGAAAGCCGGCACGAAGAAGTCACCACAGCGGCGTCCGAGGACCGTGCCCCACGTTTGTCGAGCTATTACTAGGCTAATATAACACACACGCGCACGCACCCACGTGCACACACACACACACACAGACACACTTACACACCCGTACTCACGAGTACTCATAGACACACACACACACAAACACACAAACGCATACTCGCCGCATGCACGCGCGAGCACACACACACAGTCGCGTGTACGTACACACACACTCGAGTGCACACGGGCACACAGAATTGGTGTCGTGTGCGCTTCTTTGGCGGCGTCCGACTTTGGCCGTTCCGCCAAATTTGTCTCACGTCGCTTGCGCCTGGTCCTTCCGTTGTAATGCAATGCCCCAAGATTGTGAACTATGAGCTTGACAGCTGAGCCTTGATTGAGAACCATGAGTTTTACCGCTGAATTACGACTTGCGACCCTTGTGAAAAAGCAGCGATAAGCCGAGGCTATTGAGCAGCATTATGTATGATTATGTACGCTTAGTATAGTTGTGACTTATGTTGTGGCTACTATATAAGGCTTGTGACTGACCACAGTCGCTAATCTTAGAGCCACGGTCCGTTGAGCATGAGCTGCAGCGAGCCTGATAGCGAGTCAAAAGTAAGTGACCCGGGTGTATCAGACGTAGACTACTGGCTATCGTTCGTTTGCTTTTACTAATACGTTGTTGTTGCCAGTGCTGCTCGACCACTCAACTGGCGCTCGAGCGCATGCGACGGTTGAGCGGTCGGCATTGCTTCGACGTTGACATCGGTCGCGTCGACGACGGTGTCGCTTCGACGTTGCAGACCTCCAGCCGCTCGCTCCAGTGACGGATGGAATGAGTGCGACGGCGCCTTTTCGATCCCTGCCGCCACGGCTGCTGCTGCTGAGGCACGCGAGTTTCGCCGACCTTCTGCTCGCCGCCGCCGCGGTGCTCGCCGCCCTGCTCCTGGCGGCGGGGCCGAGCGGCGCGTTCGCCTACGCGTCCTCTTCGTCATCGTGTCCACCGACGTTGCCTCCTTCACCGGCCACCAACGAGCCGTCGACGCGCGGAATATTCAGGGGCCTCGCCTTGAGCGAGTTGGAGCGAGTTCGCGACTTCGTGCTCGGCAACGCGACCGGCCTTCACGCCGAGGCCAGCTCGACGGCCACGCTGAGCAGCAACTACATATTCCTGATCGAGGATCACCTGCCGAGCAAGGAGGAGATCCTCGGCCACCAGGGGGCGCTTCAGCACTCGCCGGCGGCCGCAGAGCCGACTCGAAAAGCTCGCGTGGTGATGTACATGGGAGCCGAGCGTCCCAAGTCGGTGCGCGAGTACCTGGTGTACCCGGTCGCGTCGCAGCCTCTCGCGATAGTCCCCCTGGCGGCGTCGACATCGGGCCGCGCTGCGCCGACCTGGAAGTCGAGGCCACTCTGCCCGCAGGTGGAGCGTCCTCTGGCGGTAAAGTTTCTGGAGAGCGAGCTGCCGCGAGTCCGACTCGTGCTGGAGGAGAGCTTCGGCATGTGGGTCGGCGGCGGATGCGGCGACCGGTGCCTGTTCTACGCCATTCTGCCGCGAGCTGTGCCGACGTCGAACGACCGTCACCTCGAGGCGCTCTTCTACCACGGTCCGCAGGCCGTTGACGGCTACTTCCTCTACCCGGTCGCTTTCCACGTGGTCATCTACACGCCCAACAATGGCGACGAGTTCGCCGTGAAGAGCGTCTACTACAACGACTACCACTTCGACTCGCTCGACTCGCTGCTGAGCGCGTACGACGCCGACGCCGTCGAGAAGGTCAACCTGCGGCGGTACGCCAAGTACGCTCGAGCATACGGCTCTCCGACGCGACGCGGGCCGCCGACGGTCCCGCCGGGCATGAGGCCGCCGGAGCAGGGGCGAGCGCCGGACGGCAACCGGTTCGCCATCAGGGACCGTCACGTGAACTACCTGGGCTGGTCGTTCGACATGTACTTTCGGACCGTCGGCGGACTGCAGCTGTTCAACGTCAAGTACTTGGGTCAGGATGTCGCCTTCGAGCTGGGCATGCAGAACATCGCAGTGCTTTACGGCTCGCAGGAGCCGCAGAACCTGTTCCGAGCCTACTACGACGAGGGCTTTTCGCTTGGCACGCTGACGTTTCCGGTGGTCCGCGGCGTCGACTGCCCCGCCGGCGCCGAGCACGTTGCCAGCGTCGTCTACACGCCGGGCGGCGACGAGGGGCGGGTGATGGACGACGCCGCGTGCGTCTTCGAGCACGTCAACTCGGTGCCGCTGCGACGACACTACGACGACAACGACGGGTCGCAGTTCAGCATGCCCGACAGCGTGCTCATCGTTCGGCAGATCGTCACGGTGGGCAACTACGACTACGTATATGACTACGAGTTTCACCAGACGGGCGTCGTCGAGGTGAAGGTGTCGTCGACGGGCTACGTAGCGGTGACGAACGACAGGCAGGCACGCTACGGGTTCCTGCTCAACCGCGACCAGCGGGCCAACGCCAACGTGCACGTGCACGCCTTCAGCTTCAAGCTCGACGTAGACGCTGCGGGCGCCGCCAATCGGCTCGTCTCGGTCGACATGGAGGCCGAGGAGACGTCGCATCCGCTCGCCGGCTACGGCGGCTGGCAGCAGATGAAGGTGAAGCAGTATCTGATCGCCACCGAGAAGGAGGCGATCGGTCACTACCGCCTGCCCAAGGCCAAGTACTACGTGCTGCAGAGCAGCCGGGCGACGAACGAGCTGGGCTACCGCCGCGGCTACCGTGTGTTCTCCAACCACTTCACTCAGCTGCCGATGGTCGACGGCAGCAGTCCGTTCGTCGACGCGGCGTCTTGGATGAAGACGGCCGTGGCGGTGACCGTGCACAAGGAGAGCGAGCGCTCGCTTTCTTCCCTGTACACGCAGGGCGACCCCTTCCATCCGGTCGTCAGCCTCGAGGACTTCTACGCGGACGACGAGAGCATAGTCGACCGAGACCTGGTCGTGTGGGCGACCGTAGCGATGCATCACTTCCCGTCGGCGGAAGACCTGCCGGTGACGACGACGCCCGGAAAAACGCTGGTCGTGACGCTGGCTCCGTTCAACTTCTTCAACGAGGATCCCTCCATCGGCTCCGACGACGCAGTCGTCATTCGCCGAAACCAGACGCAACCGAACACCAAAGGAGACCAGCGCTGTGCCGGAGTGAAGAGCACCGGAGCCAGCAGAAAGTCGTTCTAGCAGTGAATTCGGTTCGCTAGCGCCCGCCCGCCTGGCAACGGATACACGCTGCGTTTACGCTCTGGCGGCGGGGCCGCCGACGATCGCTCGTCAAGCGATGGCCGCCGCCGAAGCTAGCACGCAGGGCTGTAACTAGGCGAGCTTGCTTAATAATCTCTTGGCTAACTGGTGCTACAGATTTATGCAGCAACGGCGCACATACCGCTCCCTTCCCTGCCGCTGCCACGGCGTCGAAACTGCATAACCCCGATCCGCTCGCCCGGCTTCTCTTCCGAGAACGGTCGTGATCCTTCCAAGAAACGCCCGGCCAAGCGAAGGCGGGCGGGTCAGAGCGCGGCAGCCGAGTGCCGGCCTGCAATTATCTACATGCCTTCCTGCCCCCGCGATCTCAGGATCACATATCAAACGGGACTGAAAAATTACACGGCACCAAAGCAAGCCTGCTGCACCAAATGCAAAGCGCGGCACTGCATTACACATAGAGTGTTTGCTAAATGCAAACAGCTAGGCACACGCAGTCCTTCAATAATGAACGAAACCGGGAAACCGAGCTGCTGCTGCTGCTGCCCCGTCCGCCGAGGACGAGTACGACCAGGCAGGTCCACCTCTTCAAGGTTTGTTCAGTCTCGGCAGCAGCACAAACTGATTTATCTGGACAAGACACTGTCTCAGGCACAGCGGCGATGTCTACAGCGTGCAGGCGGATACCATCTATTTAGATCACAACTCCTGACCCGGCGCCGGTCATCCGGCCTAGCGGGCCAGTGGATTGTGCATCGTGCATATTGAGCTTTACGAACTCTCAATCTCTCTCTTAATCTCTCTTTATCTCTCTCTCTCTCCCTCCCTTCTTCTCTCCCTCCCTCCCTCTCCCTCTCTCTCTCTCCCTCCCTCCCTCTCTCTCTCTCTCCCTCCCTCTCTCTCTCCCTCTCTCCCTCTCTCTCTCTCTCTCCCTCTTTCTCCCTCTCCCTCTCTTCTCTCTCTCTCTCTCTCTTTCTCTCCCTCTCCCTCTCTCCCTCTCTCTCTCTCTCTCTCTCTCTCTCTCTCTCTCTCTCTCTCTCTCTCTCTCTCTCTCTCCCTCTTTCTCCCCTCTCTCTCTCTCTCTCTCTCTCTCTCTCCCTCTCTCTCCCTCTCTCCCTCTCCCTCTCTCTCTCTCTCTCTCTGCACAAGTAAGTAATTGTCTGCTCCCGGCCCAGCAGGCGCATCTTTCTCGTCGCGCACCAGAGTGCTTTTCGAAAGGTACCTGGGTAGCTGGCCGCTTTTCGCTGGCACTGGGTGGTGGGAGCCACACCGAGCCAGATTGTACCGGATCGAGAACATTAACGCGCCGCTGCGTGCCCCGTGACCTTAACAGCGCGGCGATGCTGCTCAAAGATCGCGTTCCCTGACGGGCGGAAGGCGGCGCATCTAGAATGCACGCTCACGCTCCGGAGCTCGCACAGCCGCACGAACGCGTGCGATTTGAAGACAGCAGCGGTACTGTCACGACAAAGCTGCCCCGGGGCGGCCGCGTTCGCTCGTGGGATATTTGCTCCAGCTCTTTGCTCGCTGCTGCTGCGGCGCCGTCGTCCTGCAGTCTCCGCTAGGTCGCCAACGTAATCGGCCCGACGAGATCCGCAGCAGCAGCAACAGCAGCAGGCAATCGCGACAGGATCGCCGTGGGAATTCGCGCAGACATCCCACGCTCACCGGTGCCTATTGCTCGGCCTGGAAAGGCCGGCATGGCTCCGTATACAAATATGCAATACAACTCATTTGTATGGCACCCCAAAAGAGAACTTCATCTCTATTCAGGCGCTTCACACATGCCTCCGGGCTCGAGCCCACGACCTCAGCCAGACCTTGCTCCGGGCGAGCACCTTAACCGCTGAATCAAATCTATGACTCTGGTGCTGGGTCTACCGAACTACAAAGAAAGCACGATCGAAGTCTGACTGCTGGTGACCTTGGCCTGAGGGACGCTCAGTTGAGCGAGGTTTTCAAAGTTCGATCAATGGGAAGGCTCAGAGATCAGTTGGTCAGCTATTGAGGTCGTTTGCTGCCACGGCGGCGACATCGGGCTCTGTCAACCGTACTGAGGTCCCTCGTCGATGTTAGGTTTCAACCACCGTTGGGACAGGCGAATTAGGCGTGTAGTTCGATTGTACGCAGGCTCCTCTGATAAGCCTCTGGTGAACAGCTGTTAGGAGCATCACCGAGAGGGGCCGGGTGCACAACTGCGGCCGCCTGTGATGTGGCTTGGACACAAGCCGGTAACCCGCTGGTGAACAGATGGCAGATTCACCATCGGGGTCGGCCGGCTCACAGTTTTGGTCCTCCGAGATGAATCATCGGGGTCGACCGGGGGACAGCAGCGGTCGAGGAGAGTCGAGTGAGAGAAGGGGGCGAAGGGAGCCGTGCGTCCTTCGGCTCCGCGCGTCGTGCAATAAACATTTGGCGCTGTTCATCGGCTGGCTCTCTGCTGTGCGAACGCACCGAACGACAAGGCGATCTGCTGTATTCTCGCTCGACGGAACAAGACGAACAGAGACACGAAAACCACAATCACGCTGTCGAGCAGGATCGGGCGCCGACCATTAAACGCTTGCTTCGGCAAGCCCTCGCTCGTGCAACCGGCTCGTGCACCCGAGCGCAGCGAACCGGAGCCGACCGAATGGTGTTTCAGAGTCGATTATGACAACGGCAGAATTTAAGACTCCTATCGCTATCGCTCTCGCAATCTCCCATAGATATCGCTATGTCCCAAAGATATCGCTCAGCTGACGCCTGACTCAGCATCGACTTCAACTCTGCCGAGGCTGGAGCCAGAGAATGAAAGCCAGAGAAAAGCAAGTGACAGAACCTTGAAGTCCGATACGGTGCTTGATTTGGAGCCAGTGCAGGTCAGCGAGAAGCGGTACGTTGTGGCAACTGCTACGCTCATGACAGACAAGCCTAGCTGCAGTTTTTTTGCATCAACTGTTAGCACCTGCTTGCACACACCGGTAGACCAGCAAGCAGCGAGTTACAGAAGTCGAGACGGGACCAAATTACAGACCAGCTGGACCAGCAGCATCGCCGCGTTATTAAGGGGCTTGGAGCACGCAGCAGCACTAATGTTCTCGATATGGTACAATCTGGGACCGGCAAGCAGCCAGTTACAGAAGTCGAGATGGGACGTCACGAAGGCATGGACCAATGCTTTTACGCTACTGCAGCAGCTCATTTCTTCTAATTTCATTTGTATACGTTTTGCAATATGTCTTCATAAGACCTCGAACTTTATATTCTGCAATCAAAGACGTGCATAGAAAAGTTATATGAGACCAAACAGATTTAGGATTTATGCCACGAACGTTCACAGCGACGACAATGTTACTAAAGGGCTGTTGGGCTTCCAAACGCATGTCCCGAGGTCGCAAATACACTGCACTGGTAACAGTGCAACAGTCATCTCTGATAACTGATAAGCGACGCTGACCGGTGACCACGTGACGCAGTCACAGACCTTGCACGTCGCTGCTAACGACTCTTGGGGGCAGCAGCAGGCTTGCCGGTGGCAACGGAACTCGATGGCAACAAAGAGCTTAAGAACGCAAACTTAAGCTTAACGAAACGAGGCCGCGTCAGTAGCGCAGAGCAGCCTAGCCTAGTCGACGGTCACGGAAGGTTAGAAGGTTAGGTCACGGAAGGTTAGGTCACGGAAGGTTACACGCCGCGTCCGTATCACCAGTCGCAGTGTACGACTGCTCTCTCGTGCGGTGCCCGCACAGCGCCCCTCCCCCTTCTACTAAACTGCCGACCACGTGACGCCTCGCTCCGAGGCCGCTAGGGCACAACTGACCCGACTGCCCGTTACATAACTCTGGGGGGGGGGCGATACTAAACCGCCTGACGGACGCGAGCGGCGCGCGGTTGCGGTCAGGAACTCGGACCGGTCCCCTTTCGGCCGGTCCTCCAACCGCAGCTGCGCACGGCCGCCGCGAGTACGAGCCCTCGGCTTACAGGCCGTAACTGAGCGCAAAAAACGCTCACTGTATGCAGACCGTGTCTGAATCGAGGATTCGCCGTCAGCGGATAACTTTGCGTCTGCGTCGGCTCGCTTGAGTACAGCATTTCCGTTCGCACGCGCGCACGAACGTCTGCAATGCACAATTCTGGCGAAGGTGACTTTAACTGCTGGCACGTCTCCGGCCACTGTCACCTCCTACCCCTGTGTCTCCCGGTAAGGATACGCCCGCGCGCAGTCACCGAAACACTTAAAAAAAGAGACGGAATGTTCGAGGTTGTCTGTCGGTCGAAGGGCCTCCAGACATTATGGTCGAACACTGACGCCAAGAACCTCAGCCGCCACGCGACGAAAGGGGCGCCAAGGGACGCGCGGCAAGGACGCGCGGCAAGGACAAGGCTGCTCCCTTAAAACTCACTCAAGTTCCCGTTTCAGCTGATCAGAGCAGGCGCTTCTGCGGCTTCCCGCCTTCCGCCTCGATGACCTCGAGGTCATCGACTTCAACTCGCTAGCAAGCGTGCGCTCTCAGGTACGCGCCGCGGCTAAGGACGGCCCTTAGGTGCCGGTAATGGGGGCTATGCGGGCAATGATTTGCAGTCTCAAGGTCAGCAGAGGGCGGACGTCGCGTTAGCGCGCGGTCGTCCGTCCGCAATGCCTCTTGGGGAAGGGTGACCGAACCTGACCGAAAACGTAGCGTCCTACGAGCCAAACGAGTCGCCGGTCTCCATATCCGGTGGAAGTGGGTACGACGGCCGACGTAATCGCTTGAATCCTTGCGAAGAAGAAGGCGTCGAGGTCGCAGGCTGCTTACAGCTTGCCGTGCT
>WPIO01000059.1:1197500-1210000 GCA_009760855.2 Cristatella mucedo
GTTCGCAATTTCATTTTCAATTCACCTACGCTTCGCGCTCTACCAAGTTATTCGGCCAACTTGAGCAGCAATTACATATTCATGATAGAAGACTATTTACCTGACAAAATCGACATCTTGAACTACCAGACAGGTCTAACGAGTTCAAGGCCACTTCGCAGAGCTAAGGTAGTCTTGTTCATGGGTGCCGATGTTCCGAAATCCGTGAAAGAGTATTTCGTCTACCCCATACCTCGTCCTATGAAGCTAGAGCCTATATCTGCTGAAAAGCCGATTCCTTGGAAGGCAAGGCCTCTGTGCCCCGTCGTCGAACGGAGATTCGTCGAGCAGTTTTTGCGGAGCGAGTTGCGGAAAGTAAAGCACCTGCTGGCCGATAGCTTTGGACAGTGGTACGGAGACGATTGCAAAAATCAATGTCTGTCTTACGATTGGTTACAAAGATCTGTGCCTACGTCCGACGACAGGCACCTGCAGATCGTCTTCTATCGAAGCCCGAGCTCGGTGGAGGGCTATCGGCTGTATACTCTGCCATTCCAGTTGATCATCTACACCCCTCACAACGGCGACGCGTACGCCGTAAAGTGCCTGTATTACAACGGAGTTGGTTTCGCTTCTCTCGAATCGCTAATCGGCGCTTACTACGCGGGAACCGTCGTAAAAGTGAGCCTGCTAGACTACAAGGATTCGTCGCTCACGCACGGCTCTCTTCGCAGACGCGGCGGCCCGCAGACGCCACCGCAAGGAAAGCCGCCGCCGCCGACGCGGCAGCTGCCTAACGGCAAACGATTCACGGTTCGGGACCGGCACGTGATCTACGCGGGCTGGTCGTTCGACTTCTACTTTAGGACGGTCAGCGCTTTGCAGCTGTTCAACGTCAAGTACGTGGGCGAGAGCGTCGCCTTCGAGCTGGGCATGCAGAGCATCACCGTGCTGTACGGCTCGGAGCGACACGAGAATCTGTTCCGAAACTACTTTGACGACACGTACCTACTAGGAGCTTCGGCATTCCCCTTAATTAGGGGCGTCGACTGTCCGAGGAATTCCATCTACTTGGACAGTGTCATCTACTCGCCGGGCGCCGACACTGCGAACGTGACGAAGGACTCGGCGTGCGTTTTCGAGCACCTTAACTCGTTGCCCCTTCGCCGCCATTACGAAGATGACGAGAATAAACTCAGCACGCCCGATAGTCTCCTCGTTGTGCGGCAGATAGTCACCGTCGCCAATTACGACTACATATACGACCACGAGTTCTACCAGAATGGCGTCGTGGAGATAAAGGTCACGCCGAGCGGCTTCGTCGACGCTGGTAACAACGCCGGCCCAAGCTACGCCTTCACGCTCAATCCCGAGCAGCAGGTCGTCGCCAATGTCCACGTGCACAATTTCAACTTCAAGCTCGACCTCGATGCGGCGTGCACCAGCAACCGGCTCGTCTCGATCGACATGGAGGCCGACAGGACGACCAGTCCGCTCGCCGGCGGCGGCTACAGCTGGCAGCAGATCAAGATGCAGCCGTACCTGATCGCCACGGAAGCCGAGTCCGTCAGCCACTACAGCCGCCCGGTGCCCAAGTATTACTTGGTGCAAAGTTCGGAGAGAAAAAATGCCCAAGGCTATCGTAAGGGCTACAGAGTACTTTCGCCCTACCATAGTCCAATGCCCATCATCCACGGAAATCCGTTTGTCGACGCATCGTCGTGGATAAAGAGCGGCCTGGCCGTCACCGTCCGGAAGGAGACTGAGCGAACGACTGCCTCCATGTACACCGAGGGCGATCCATTCCATCCTGTCGTCGACTTCGAGAAGTTCTACGGCGACGACGAGAGCATCGTCGACAAGGACCTTGTAGTCTGGGCCACGATGGACATGTTCCACATTCCGTCCGCAGAAGACATACCTGTCGTGACCACTGCAGGAAAGACCGTATCTATCACGCTTGCACCGTTCAATTTTTTCAACGACGACCCGTCGATGACCTCGTCGGACAGCACCGTCATCTTTCGAAATACGACGCTGCTGCCGCGCGGCCGAGGCAGGCGCGGTGGCTGATGGGTACGCACCACGCACCACGCAGTGCTGCTCTCGCGAAGTACTGGCGATCGGCAGCATTCACAGCCCCGAAGCCCCAAAATGTACGGGCATTTCGGCTGCTTCAGCTGTTTCGCCGGAGTCGGAGTTCCGGGCTGAAGCTTAAACAATTCGAGCGACCAATACTAATAAAACTTCCTGGGCTTACTCGGTGCTGCTATGACCTCGAGACCCTTACTCGCTCTCACAGCTGCGAAACAACTCCTGCAATGTTGTTATAATAATAATAATATTAATAATACCAACACTTGATAAAGCGCCCTCAGAGAACTCAAAAATCTCGTTCTAGGCGCTTTACAACTGCTGCAAAGGAATCGCGATCGGATGGTTAGTGGAAGCATGCTCGATAAACAACAAGAATAAACATGGTTAGGGGTGACATACAGAGGGTCAGCACGCAAGTGTGGTGGTTAGTGGCAGCATTCGCAGTGTCAGCACGCATAGGCACGCGAAGGACGAATCTCAGGGACTCACTTTAAAAGTGTCATAAATAGGTGCGTTTTTAATTTCTTTTTATATGTGTTCAAGTCAGGGGATGTCGTGACAGAAGTCGGGAGTGAGTTACAGGCGACGCAATTGTGGATTCGGCTGCAAACGGCACCGCGGCACGGTGCTAGTCTCAGTCAGCGAGACGACTACCGGCGACGCCTGAACCTTGTAGTACGGCTAGCTACTTGGTGGTGGTACACTAATGCACGCAGGTGGTGCCGATAGAAACGCGACAGCGACGACGCTCATATCTTCTCTATCAAATCCGTATCCACAATGCAGGCAAATCTGTTTAGCACCGGTGGACTATTACAGGCGTTCAACGGCGGCCACGGCGTACACCTACGGCTCTTCGGCCTAGAGCTAAAGTGAGCTCCAATACCCGGATGTCCCGAGTCTCGTATCCTGCCCGCCCGCCTATCGCGAATGATAATTAACCTTAATGATTCGGCTGGTTTAGCTGGCGCAGCCGTTACAATGCTGCAAAGACCTCAAGTCGAAATCGCCAACAATACTGGTACAGAGCGGCTCGATATTATCCACGGAGCCATCGCTAACAGAAGCGCCGTATTAGAAAAAGCCACCAACAATAATAATAATAATAATAGTGCACTTGATAAAGCGCTCTCAGAGAACTCAATCTCTTTCTAGGCGCCGATACATTTGCTTCAAAGTGAAACGAGATTGAATGGTGAGTATCATGCTTGATAAACAACATGAATAACATGATTAGGGGTGACATGCACAGGGTCAGCATGCAAGTGTGGTTAGTGGCAGCATGCACAGTGTCAGCACGCATAAGCACATCAAGGACGAATCACAGGGACCCACTAAATGCTGTACTAAATAGGTGTGTTTTTAAGTTCTTTTTAAATGTGGTCAAGTCAGGGGATGTTGTAACGCAAGTCGGGAGTGAGTTCCAGGCCTTGGGAGCATACGAACTAAATGTGCAGTCTTCAAAGGATTTGAGGTTTGTGCGAGGTATTTCTAGACTGTTGGATTCCGAAAAGCGAGTGGTACGATGCTTGGCCTGATGGGGTAGTATACCTGACAGATAGGCTGGAGCCAAAGAATGAAGTGACCTAAAAGTGAGCGACAAAACCTTGAAGTCGATCCGTTGCTTGACTGGTAGCCAGTGCAGGTCGGCGAGAAGTGGTGTGATGTGGCAACTGCGACGCTCACGACAGACAAGCCCAGCAGCGTTTTGCACCAGCTGTAAGCCTTTGATTGCACAGGCAGATAGACCAGCAAGCAGTGAGTTGCAGAAGTCAAGACGGGATGTCACAAATGCATGGACCAGCTTAGTCGTGATATCCTTATCTAAACATGTCCGAATTTCAGCAACGTTTTGCAGCTGAAAGTAGGCAGACTTGATTGCGGAGCTGATGTGGTCGTCTAACGGAAGGTCACTTTGGAACATGACACCTAGATTTCGAGCTGAGTCAACCGGAGATATGCTGGCAGAGCCAATTTTGAGTGTCAGCCTTTCCAATTTGTGAATCACACAGAGTTTACCCATAACTAGTAAGTTAGTTTTATCATCGTTTAGTTTAAGAAAATTTGCTGCCATCCATTTTCGCATGTCATCAATGCATGCAGCAAAGGAGTTGAGGGAATTCGAGGTGCTCGAAGGCTGGAAGGGATCAAAGCAAAGGTACAACTTAGTGTCATCCGCATAGAAGTGAAAGCCTAGATTGTGCTTGGCAATCACATCAGCAAGGAGGGAGAATATAGACCGCAAAAAAACCGGACCTAGCACGGAGCCCTGAAGTACCCTATATTTCAGAGGTACCTCGAATGATCTTTGTCCATTCACGTCAATACTCTGGAGTCTCCCACCGAGATAGGGCCTGAACCGTTGCAGAGCAGTGCCAGTGATGCCCAGGTGAGATGAGAGGCGCCCTAGAAGGACTTGCTGATCGATAGTATCAAAAGCTGCCGAAAGATTAGCCTGTGTGCTACGGCTGCTATGGCAGGTGACTTCCAACAGAGTCGGCTAGAGCTCACAGCAACAGCTCACGACTCACCGACAGCCAACGCTCCGACTCACCGACTGGCAGACCGTTGCTCACCGTTACTTACTTACCTCACCTTTACTCCCGAAAGAGCGACTACGGTCAGGCCCTTACCTTCCGTAATGGCCAGGTCGTGAGTCAAACACACAATAATCTCGTTCATAGACATAAACACAAATCAGCTCAGAAGCCTCGGCCGAAGTCGCTGCTTTTCTCGCAGACGCTCGCAGTTCTAATGCAGCGGCCATGTTCTCCTAGTTCGTAATCAAAGTTCGGCTGTCATAAGTTCACAATCGAGGTTCGGCTGCCATGAGTTCGCAATCGAGGTTCAACTGTCGCAGTTCACACTCGCGGGGCTTTGCAGCACGAACGTGCTGCTGCCAGGCATTGCTCAAGCTCAAGGCGTTCCTTCGATACCGGAAGGGAATGGCCAAATGCCGGGCATTAGAGTTGAACGTTCGACTCGGGCGCGAAAGGCAAACGTCTGACAGCTGCCCCAGCTCCGAGTTCCCAAATTTAAGGACTAAGTGAGCGTTACGCAGGAGAGTTTGTGGGCGTGTCTCGCCATCACGCGGTTCCGCCCCCAGCCGAAGCTACGTCCAGCCAGCGGACGCGCTCGGCGACGCCGGCGAGCGACGGCGTTCTTTGCCGCGAAATTCACTGTCTGCCTGCGCTTTGGCCTGTGCGCACGCTATCCACTCTCTTATCTTTATCATTGCGTGCTTCCGGAGCAGCGTGCGCACGACGGCCACTGCTACCGGTACGTACCGGCCCGCGTATTTCATCTGCTTCGCCAGCGTGCTATACAGAAGTCGCCATTACTACCGCGCGCGTTTGTGGGGGGGGGGGCTTCGTTCTTCGTCGCGCCGCTGCCGCGCGCGAGCGAGCGATCGAGCGGGCAAATAAACCTATAAATAAATAAATAAATAAAATTAAACCAACAAATATGACCAAAACCTATAAATATATACAATAAAACCTACAAATACAAAAAAATAATAAAAAAATAAATAAAATACAAAAATTAAAAAAAATACAAATACAATAAAACCTACAAATTACAAGTTTTCTAGGGCGCACTCACAGCCTAAGCCGATTTCGGTGCGCATGCGCGGTAGCCAACGGACTCCATTTTCACGAAGCAAAGAGAAAGCGCGAAGCGCAGCTGAGTCAGGAGGGCAGCAGAGGTAGTGAGTAGCGCGGAAATAGCAGCTCGGGTAGCGGCTTATTACACTACGTGACGTAAACTTTGGGAGCTTCACTCTTGAAGACAGTTGGCGACAGAAGCTTTAGCTCTGCAGGTCCTAGACTGTGGAACTCGCTTCCACAATTCTTACGCAACGACAACTACTCTCCAACTGCCGACTATGGCACATCCTTTTCAGCGGTCCTGAGCTGCTACTTCTATGGTACTCACTACCTCAACTGCTCTCCTGACTCTGCTATGCTTCCCACTTTCTCTTTGTTGCGTGAGACGAAGTCTGTTGGCTACCGAATGCGTACCGAAAGCTGCTTAGGCTGTGAGTTCGCTATACAAAACTCTCCTGCGTAACACCCACATGGTCTTTATGACATTGCGGAGTTACAGACGGAGATACATTACATTAAATTACATTACATTTAGCGACACGTGTCTGGCATTCTGCCATTTGGGGGCTCCGATTCGCTCTCGTTTAACTCCACCAGCTTTTCGGACTTAACGTGATGCCGGTGAGCCGTGACGGCACACTAGGTAAGGCGGTTGCTTTCACGATCTCCGTCCCGAGATCGTGGGTTCGATTCCTGCGGCGGGCGATCCTTTATCGCCACTGCAAGCGGTGGTGATAGCCGTAAAGGCTCTTCTGTCGCTATACAAGAGAGGCTGTTAAATCAGCTAGAATTTATTTTTTTACCTGACCACTAACAGTGAGTGTGAGTAAAAAGAAAGAACCTAACTAGTAGAAACCTAGCTCAAAGCTAACGCAAGACATGAATACGTGTCAGCGACCGACCAATCCGAGCGATGAGCTCGGGAGTTGCAATGGAGTAAGATTTTTGCTTGATGACCAAATGTCTCGAGAGATGCAGTAATATTCCAGGGTTAGCCTGTCGTATAAATCTCCAGCAATACGATGGTTTGTTAATACATTGTCGGTATAGATAGATAAGCGGTCACACTGAGCTCAGCTGAAGAGAGTCTGCGGTCTGAGAGCTCGACCTCTTAAGTCTGACACGCCGAGAAGTGAACGCGATAACTAACCGTTAATACATTAATAATTCATTTGTATAACTCCCTGTGATAACTTAATCTCTATTCAGGTGCTTCGCATGTGCCGCGGGGCTTGAGCGCACGACCTCGGTCAGACCTTGGTCGGCGCGAGCACCTTAACCACTGGGCCAAATCAGCGCTCGTCATAGTGGCAAATGCATCTCGCGACGACGACGACGCTATGCAGCTGCCCACTATGAAGCGACCGTAATCGGCGCGCGCCGGATCGGTGGAAGGGTGGCAGGCTGAACTTTGACTCTCTAGTTCACGCATCGTTCACAAGCGGGTAGCATCCAGAGCGACGTGGCGACGTCACTTTGTATGGCAGCAGCCACAGCAGCGATCGCTCGCACTCTCGTTCTACGGTCGCCGATACGTTAAGGTGTTCGAGGTAGCCTGCCCACTAATGCAAGCAGTCTCGATGCGAAGAACGAGCGTTGTACTAGTCATAGGTTTATCACTCGTGGCTCCCCCCAGGGCTATTAAAATGGCACGCGACGCAGAAATTGAGCGGGGCCCCTTTGTGGCGACCTACTTATTTACATGCTCGGCACGTTTTTGCAGCTCCCCGGACTAACCGCTGACACCGAGCTTCATCTGCACCTCTCTGCAACGCTTCCGTCAGTTTTGAAAGCTCTCGCCAGGCCATTAGGCAGCTGAAGCTCCCACACAGTCCTAAACCCTAAAGCAAGCGCTACTCGTAACCGGCTTTACTGAGCTACGCCGGAGGGGCGTGGCGCCGGAGAACTGCATACGCAGCGCACTCTCAGACGCCTCTCGAAAGCCGGGGGGGGGTGAGGTCTTGCCATGTCGCAGCCTTACTTTCTGGTCATAAATGCGACGCACGGAGCAAGCCTGTCGCCGCCATGTATTTCGTTCGTCTGTCAGTGCGCTGCAGCGGGCGAGGCAGCGTCGTAACCTCGGTTACATTGCCACGGTCACGTGCCGGCCGGCGAGGGGAGGCCCGCAGAAACGGCAGGGTCGACATACCGCGGCGCCCTGTGCGCACTGCCGCCGTTTCCGGTGACAGAAAGCTCGCCTGCTCGAGCGCCGCCGAGAGAGTGCCAGAGAGTCGCGCCAGAACTTTTCGGAGTATTCTTTTCGTCTGCGCTCGCGGGCCGCCACTGCGACCCGCATTAGCGGCTGCGGTCCTCGCGGCGGCCAGTCGATCACGCGACGTAAGTATCGCCGCCCGCAGCGGCGAGGCCGGGGCTCAGCGAGCGAGCGAGCGAGGCTGCTTCGTAGCGGCAGACATGCAGACGAAATGCCGGACGGTCGTCTTTCGGCTGCCCGCGCGCACTCTCGGCGAGGCCGACGCGCGTTCGTCTGCCGTCGGGCAAAGCTGGAAAGGATGTGGCTGAGTTGAGTTGAGAGTGCAGGCGATCTCGACGCCTCCGCGCCTGCGCGGGGGGGGGGGGGGGAGAAAGGGCCCGCTCGCGTCAGCTGGCGCCCCGCTCTGGCCGCCGCGGCGTCGGTCAGCTCAGCCGCATCTACCCGCGGCGGCAGGCTGCGCGCACTTCTTGATCGGCCGAATTCTTTGGGGCAGCAGCGACTGCGTGCCAACTGGTCCGATGCGACCGTCGGACGCTTCCGGCGACACCATACGCTTCGCCACCAAACGGCATCCCTTATGGATGCCGGCTCTCTCTCTCTCTCTCTCTCTCTCTCTCTCTCTCTCTCTCTCTCTCTCTCCCTTTCTCCATCCCTCTGCCGCCAGCTCCCTCAGTTACCGCGGCAGCGGTGTTCGCACGGGGTTGCCGGTTGTTGCCGGGTGGTTGCCGCAACAACCCACCAGCTGCTCGCACGTTGACCCGTTAGTTCGCCTGGCTAGCGGCGGCAGCAGCAGCAGCAGTAGCAGCGAGCAGCAGACCCACCCTACAGCTCGCACTCTCAGCAGCAGTGCGGCTGTGTCCTGAAGACCAATGTTTGCTTTGTCGCAGTAACGATAATAGCAAGGCATTTTTATAATATTTTTTATATTTTTATAGCGCCCTCGGAGGATCGAATCTCTTTCAAGAGGCACGTGTACACGTGCGTGCGTGCCGCAAAGAAAGTGCTGCTCCCTGCCGCCCCCTATACGGTCGAGCTTGCCCATTTGTGATAGTTTGCTAGCTTGCACCACAGCTAGCACCACCCAACACCGCAGGTCCTTCCTTGGCTTAGATATGACGATCGCTTCTGGGCTCTTTGACCAGGGGGCGCCTGCCTCTGCTGAGCATAGATATACCGACCCAGATAGCATCCCGGGGATGTACTCCGGCTCTCAGGAGAAGGCTCTGAGCTGGGGTTGTGGTCCTCGAACATCCACGTGTGGCCGGATGGATGGATATGTATCCCTGCTGTTATGACAGCTGCCTTTTTCGACGGCCGCTCCTCGTCGAGCTCCTAATTAGAAGGATATCAACTTTTTATAATGCGATATTAAAGGTGAACCGCTGGGGCCTGCCCGTGTTTGTTCACTCTACCGCAGACAGGTCCCCCTTTGGGCTCAGAGCTATGCTTTGCAATCTTTGGCTGGGAGCAGCCTGACAGCAAGCAGCAGCCTGACAGCAGTCGAGTCGCAATCATCGAGAGGCGCATATGTTGCTGCTGCTGACGTGTCTGCATGATCAAAGGAAGGAAGGCACTTGGGCTGCCGGCAGCCCAGCCAGAGGCGTTGGACGGCAGTCCCGCGTGCATTCTTGGAAGCTGCCTGACGGCAGTCCTGTGTGCATTCTTGGGATTCTTGGAAGCTGCCGGAGTGCGTTCAACTCGCGCTAAGCCTCCGTTCTCTTGTACATGTCATTGAGCCGAGCCGGCGAGGAGCGATGGCTGGCTGGCTGAGTCTTTCCGGTAACTGGCCTAAATAGTGCGACAGGCAGCCCGAGCCTCGCTGCCGGCGGCCGGCAGCAGACTAGGCAGCTGAGAGCAGCTTTTGAGCCCTGCCCGAGCTGTGGGAGGCGGCAGTGTGTCAGCTCTGCTTATCAACCTGTTGCCGTCCATACGGACAGCAAGTGACATCCGTGTGGGCAGATGGATTGATTGACTGACCGACTGACCGACCGAGCTGCGAGTCTCGATGATGCGAGTCTCGATGATGCGAGTCTCGATGATGCTTCTCTGCCGATTTGCATTGGGCAGTTGCAGCAGTGCAGCCGGTCCAAACCTCAGCTGACCTTTGGCTGGGGCCAAAGGCTGACAGCGAGGCTCTGGCAACCCCCTCCCGTGCATTGCTTCTTTACCCTCTCGTCTCGTCGGTGCCGTTGCGGCCAGCACGTGTCCGCTGTCCCAAACGCCGTCGGACTGAGTGTTCTGCAGTCACCAGCCGTCGGATGTCGCAGGCGCTGACCCACGAGGTCAAGGCCGCGACTTGGCTCCTTCGTACCTAGCTGAACTGCTGCACCGGTTTCAGCCTGTTCGCGCCCTCAGGTCCTGTGTGGACAATACATTAGCTGTCCCGTTCCTCTGCTTAAAGACCGTTGGCGACAGAAGCTTTAGCTCTGCAGGTCCTAGACTGTGGAACTCGCTTCCACAATTCTTACCCAACGACAACTACTCTCCAACTGCCGACTATGGCTCATCCTTTTCAGCGGTCGTGAGCTGCTACTTCCATGCTACTCACTACCTCAGCTGCTCTCCTGACTCTGCCATGCTTCCCACTTTCTCTTTGTTACGTGAGACGAAGTCTGTTTGGCTACCGAGTGTGTACCGAAAGCCGCTTAGGCTGTGAGTGCACTGTACAAAACTCTCTTGGGTAACACCCACATGGTCTTTATAACTTTGTGGAGTTACAGACGGAGATACATTACAGGCAGCAAACGATAGATTAGCCCCTTTGATGACCACTTGCTAACCGCTCAGAGGCTGGAGGTTAATGAAGATGTGGTGCATTGGTCGATCGCCTCAGTACCAAATCATAGCTCAAGCCAGGAGATAGGCTGCGGCACCAGTGCTGTCCTGCTGCCTGCCTAGTCAGCTGCTTTGACTCCAAGGGTGAGGGCATGCACACGGTGCCGCCTGCTGGCCAAACTCTTGCCATTGCACCAAAGACTTGATTCTAATATAGCTGGTAGGATTGCATGCACCATCATCTGCAGCCGCTACCTCGTGTTCGTGTGAGCCTACCTCCCTGGCGGCAGCAGCAGCAGTAGCAGCAGCAGCTGCTACTGCAGCAGAGGCTGCAGCTGTGGCAGCAGCAGCAGCAGTGGCAGGTGTGCAACCGGCACAGCTCGGTCTTTTCTTCTCTTTGTTGCTTTGACTCGGCAGCGAACCCAGTGCAGCATTACTTTTGTCTGCCACGGTTGTGCCTCTAGATGGACATTATGCTCAGGTCAGGACTGCCATTGTAGCGTTTCCTTTTCTGTCCTTACCTTGCAAGCTTGCAGCCCTGCAAGAGGTGCCTACTCCACCCCTCCCACTCAACATTCACACTCGCACTCACATGCCGCCTGGGGGGCCAATAGTGTCAGCAGCCGCCATCTACGGCTGGAAAGCTGCAGACCGTATGTAACTGCAATAGATGGGCTGCTGGATAAGTGGGTAGGTATAATTGACGGATCGAAGTGAGAGCGAGAGATGGCAGAGAGAGAGAGAGAGAGAGAGAGAGAGAGAGAGAGAGAGAGAGAGAGAGAGAGAGAGAGAGAGAGAGAGAGAGAGAGAGAGAGAGAGAGAGAGAGAGAGAGAGAGAGAGAGAGAGAGAGAGAGAGTGAGGGAGAGAGAGGCAGCAAAAGGATGCATGAGTGGGTGGAGACAGACATGCAATCATGCAGAGGTTGAGACTCAGACAGAGGTGCAGCCAGCGTACCGGCCTGCAGGGGCTGGGCTTGCCTGAAGAATGTGGATACATGAAAATAAAAGATGTAGATGCGCTGGAGCATCATCGATCCAGCCACTACTTTCGTGTGCTCTAGTTGCTGCCGAGGCAGCATAAAAAGCAGGCAAATCATTGCTGCTCGGAGCCTCGTGCTGCACCGCAAGCAGGTAGTTGGTTACACATTATGAAAGGGGCACCGATCGCCAAGGCAACTGTTGGCTGCACATCCCTGACCGCGTGTCGGTGGCAGATTCCTTAGTATGTAGTAGAGACAGGAAGCAGACGGTAACTCCGAATGGACGGCATGGTCAGAGCATGTCCACATGACCTCTTAGCATAGGTACCAAATCCTAAGAACCTTATACTCTGCGGTTCCTAATGTAACGTCATGTAATGTATCTCCATCTGTAACTCCACAAAGCCTCAAAGACTCTGCAAGTGTTACGCAGGAGAGTTTTGTATGAGGTACTCACAGCCTAAGCCGCTTTCGGTACACATTCGGTTGCCAAGAGACCTCGGCTCCTGCAGCAAAGTGAGAATCATAGCTGAGTCAGGAGAGCAGTTGTGGTAGTGAGTGGCATGGAAGTAGCAGCCCAGGACCCTGGCATAGGATGTGCCATAGTCAGCAACAGGAAAGTAGTTGTCGCTGCATAAGAACTGTGGAAGTGAGTTCCACAGTCTAGGACCTGCAGAGAAAAGCTGTCGCCAACGGTCTTCAAGCATTCAACAGCTAATTGATTTCCATGCAAGACCTGAGGGCACGAGGACGCTGAAACTGGTGCAGCACTTCAGCTAGGTGTGAAGGAGCCAAGCCGTGGAAGGCCTTGTGGGTCAGCGTAAGAACTCTGCCTTGTATCCGTTGATT
>WPIO01000059.1:1215000-1227500 GCA_009760855.2 Cristatella mucedo
CGTATTTCGTGGTCCATCTGGCTTCACACGGTTGGGGTGAATTATTCTCAGCATTTGTCTAGTAAATCATCATCGGAAAGATCTCTTGAGCAGTAGCCTAGACTGAAGCCAGCTGAGATTCGAGCAATGAGTGCTCCAGGGGATATGATCTAATATATAATATAATGGATGTAATAGTAGATGCAGTGTGTATAGCCTGGGTGATACTGAATAGATATAATGGTAGATGCACAGTGGATAGCCTGGATGACTGCCGACTTCCTGCACTGTGGCCGGGACAAGGTAGGAATAGTGGATGCACAGTGGATAGCCTGGATGACTGCCGACTTCCTGCACTGTGGGACAAGGTAGGCAAAGTCGTGCTTGTCCTGAGGGTTGTCATCGGGACTTGGCCTTGGTCTGGTCTGGACTGGGGGAGCAAACTAATCCGAGCAGGTGGTGCACCATCGTTTGGGCTTGCTGCCTGGTGGAAGAGGGCGTGCGACCGGCAGCAGATCTTTTAGCTAAAGGCTCCTGCCTAGATTCTTCGAATCAACTCGTCATTAACCTCGATCAACCATTTCGGCAGTATTTACTGTTAATGGGCATCTTAGCTCTACCCGTGAATGATCTGTCTGATTCATCACCTGCCAAGAATCCGCTCGATGATGCAAGTGATTACCCTAATACAAAAGGAAGCAAAGTGTATAATACACAAGAGAGGAGGCCGGGCACAATGGTTGCCACACTGTCGGTCCGGTGCCTATTGTAATGCCAAATGGAATGCCGGTGGAAGCAGGAGCTACAATGCAACTCGAACCTAACGCCTGTTGTGCAGGGTAGCTGGTCGATTGGTGTGTTTGGCCTGCACGGGTCACTGCATGCCTGCACTCACTGTCAGCTGGCAGCAAGTGTGAAGGGGAGACAATCAGAGGCCACCGCTGCTGCTTTCTCTCAGCCTTGGAGCACTGAAACTGCAGCGGCCTGTCTTCTGCTGCCCGGCCCCCCCCCCCGTGGCTAATGGCGATATCTTTGCACCCCTCTCGGCTAAGTCAATATTTATGACCCCCTCGGCACAGGTTATAAAGGCATGGGTGGGGGGGTCTTGATGACCCCCCCCCCACTCATGCCCCCAAGGAGTCGGCTGCTTGTAGGTAGGTCTATTCTTCGAACGACGTTTGGCAGCTGCTACTATGCACTATCTGCTCCGTCTGTCTCTACCAATCATCCTAAAGGATCGGACTGTGCTGCTTTGTCAGTGTGCATGTGAGCAGCAGCCTCGCTGCCTCGGTGCTACTGTTCACCGTGGTTTTGCCCTGTGGTTTTTCAGGGCTGTGACCTGGCGTATTTCCTTTGCCGTCTTCATGTAAGCTGTCACGTGCGGCAGGGCACTCACACAGGAATGACTTCGCCCTGCTGCACTGCTGTCATCACTGGTCATGGTGGTACTGTCTGGCTACACCGGCCCCTGCATCTTCTATCGCCTGCCAACGAGTGAAAGAGGTAATGTCGCCTTCAGCTTACCTGCTTCTGCTGTCAATGTTGCGCTGTGTGCAGCAGCAGCAACAGCACACGAGGCTTCGGCAGCAGCAGCAGTTGAATCGAGCACTTGTTCTGTCAGGCAAGCTGCCCCTTGCTTGAAACGCAATTGACAACAATTAAAAAATCGATGATTCACTGCAGATAATGTTCAATTATACCCTCCCCTTCCGAGCTGCATATGACCACTCCCGGATTTCATCCTTGAGTGTGTACCCGGTGACAGCTCACTCAGCGCATACGCTGCTTTTATCGAATGACCTCACGTGGTACTGGTTTGGCCCAGTGGTTAAGATGCCTGCCCCGACCAAGGTCAAGGCGAATGCATTGTATTGACGGATGATGACGGAGATCGTTAGCTCGAGCCTGGTGGCATGTGTGAAGTGCATGAAAAGAGATTAGGTTCTCTCATGAAGCTATACAAATGAATAGTATTTATTTATTTACGTATCTATTGTTTACATATTATTATTTATATGTTTATTTAGGTTATCCCCTGGGAGCAGTGCCTTGCAAAAGCTCGGTCTTCCGTGTCCTAGCTGTACTCCTGTATATACGCAGGGGCATGTCACGTGAGCTATCAAGCAAACTGTCAGCCTTTGATGAGAGGACTCTAGACAGCACAACAGAGACAGGAATTACCTAGCCACTTGGACCCGTGCAGCCCTAATGGTGGTAGGGCTTGGCGGTCGGCAATGAGTAGCCCAAGATCTGTTGTGGGGTTCGGCTGCCAATGTCAAGGCAAGGAGGGCAAGGGAGCTCCCGTGAGCTGCAGCCAGCCCGCCAGGGGGAGCTGCAGCACCTTGCTCGGCTGTGCGTGCACCCATGAGTAAGTCGTGTTGGCATTTATATATTGCTGCTGGGCCTGAAAATGAATGGCAATTTAGTTGTATGGCTACTGAGTTCTGGAGATCAATAGCGAGAGAGAGATATATATATATATATATATATATATATATATATGGAGATATGTAGATATGTATATATATATAGATATATAGATATGTAGATATATAGATATAGATATATATATATATATATATATATATATATATATATATAGATATATATATATATATGTATACATATATATATATATAGAGAGAGAGATATATATGGAGATATATGTATATATAGATATGTATATGTATAGATATGTATATGTATATATATATATATATATATATATATATATATATATATATATATATATATATGGAGATATAGAGAATATAGCTAGCAAGCTTGTGCTTCCTTTACGGCATATGTAAAGTGCCTAGAAAGAGATCTTGTTCTCCAAAGGCGCAATACTAACGTTTTTAAAAATGATTGTTCTATTATCATTATTATTATTATTGTAGAGATCGATCAAGGTCTAGTGCTGCTGGGTTTCTATATCGGCTTGTTGCTGTTTGGCTCACAGAGTAGCTATTTGTGTGCTATTTGGAACTGTCTTCTCTGCGTGATTTGCAGCTGCAACACCTGATTTGTGTGATTGAACCAACCGAGACAAGTGGAAAGTAAAGATTGGCTGATTCAAAGGCCTCATTCATATAGCGGCAGAAGAATTTAGTAGCTTTGACTTGTGAGTCCAGCAGGCAATGCAAGGGATTGCAGCAAGGGAGGGAGTGTCCAGCATGGGAGACTAGACCAAAGGCCGAGTCGTGAATTGTTAGCATCTTACTACTAGATCTAACCCGAACTGTTTTACGGCTGACAGCTTTGTTAGCCCGAGGCACTGGGTCAAAAAATATTGCCAGGGATCTAAACAGGAAAAATTTAAACAGGTTAAACTTTTTTTAAAGGGAGAGCTGAGCCTCGACTTTTCTTAATCCAGCCAATCATGGATGGGGCAGTATGCATGCCACCTGGCTTTGAAGAGTGCTGGGGCTGAAGCCTAGCTAGCAGCAATGCGCCCAATGCTCTATAGTCGTGGGTTCGAATCTTGGGCGATCCTTTATCGCCACTGCAAGTGGTGGTGATAGCCGTAAATGGTCTTCTGGCGCTATACAAAAGGAGGCTGGTTAATCAGCTAGGATTTATTTGTCGCATGCTGAGGTAATGGAACTTGAGAAGCCCAGCTCTACAGGACGGCATGTAGTTAGCCGGGAGGGGGGGGAGGGAGGAGTGCTGTCCACTCTATAAGAAGCTACTTGCCTTAATGCTGAATGCGAGTGCTGCGAACTTTTGTTGACAAACCAACTGCCACTATCATTGTGTGGAGGTAGTCGAGGTTTGGAGTGAAGAGCTGATGCAGACACAAGCGCCGGCTGACAGCTGTCCTCTGTCTTTTGCTGCACCAGCCTTCCTGCTTCCTGCTCCTGCTTTCCTGCTTCCAGCTTTCCTGCTTCCTGCTCCTGCTTTCCTACTCCAGCTTTCCTGCTTCCTGCTCCAGCTTTCCTGCTTCCAGCTTTCCTGCTTCCTGCTCCTGCTTTCCTACTCCAGCTTTCCTGCTTCCTGCTCCAGCTTTCATACTCCAGCCTTCCTGCTTCCTGCCCACGGATGCTCCCCCTGAGGCCTAAACATAATAGATTGTCCTTCACGGTAGGTGCAAAGAACAAGGCCCACTTCACTCCCGCCACCCTATAATAATAATAGTAATAATAATGTACTTGATAAAGCGCCCTCAGAGAACTTAATCTCTTTCTAGGCGCTTTACATTTGCTGCAAAGGGAAACCTTGTGCCCTGCCCCTCCTGCCCACACCTGACCGACCAGCAAGCAGTGCATGGCTGGTGGCTCGACTACCAGACATGCTCCTTTGGCCCTTCTGTGATTGACTGCTCTTGGCAAGGCCAAAGAGTGGCCCCCTCCTAGGCTTACTGACCGCTATAACAAGGAGGTTAGCTGACTTAACAGCCTCACTTATGTAGCGGCAGAAGAGCCTTAACGGCTATAACCGCTGGTGACACTATGCAGTGTTGGCTGTGTATCTGAGACCACACCACCAGAGTTCTCATTTTCTTTCCGTCCCTGTGGTCTGACAAGGTGGGTGGCAGGTTGCTGCCGTTGTTCGTGAGTCGTTTAGCTATAAGACCTGCAGTTTTTCGCGTGTGACTTAGTTTGAATCAATTGTTGTCAGATCCCCCGCAAAGACCTTGCCTCTCGAAGTTGTGATCTACCAACCTGTCTACTTGTCTATGAAGGAGTGTTTGGAACTCCTCACTAAAATATCCATGTGTGACAGCTCGTTTTTGATTGCAAGAGAATTTAACATTAATCTTGACAACAATAGCAACAGTCACGTCCGCTCATTTCTCGATTGTCTGGAGAACTTCGATATGATACAACACGTAAATCATACCACTCACAACGGTAGCCATATCTTAGATCTCATTAACACAAATGATGCCTGTCCCACTGAGCTTGTTATGTGCTATCTGACCATCTCGGATCATTGCTCGGTCGCGGTTACTATTCCTGTCCCATTGTATGTGTAGAGTAAGGTCCAGTTTGACCGGCCACGCAACTTGAAAAGCATTGACCCGGCAAAATGTTTGAAATCTATCTGAGGTAGGTGAGGTAGGTCTGCTTGATCTGTAACCCAGACTTGGCCGACAGCCTCGTTACCTTCACACTGAGGCTGTGAACGACACTTAAGAGTGACCTTGACCTTAGAAGTGCCATTGACCTTAGAAGTGGCCTTGACGAGCATTCTCTCGTACATGCTGTCCATGTACAGAGTCGCAAAGATTCCTTTCAATTAGCCAAAAAAGTTATAAAGATGCACCGTGTTAAGCGAAGGCTTGAATGCCACTTTAAGAGCTCTGGATCTGACTACGATTTAGCCAATTTCAAAAGCTTTATTGCAGTCTACACCCGGAAGCTATGAAAAGCCAGGCTTATTTTTTCACTCGAAAACCGAAGTCCTGCCAGTCTGACCCAAAACAAATTTATAATACGTTGAGCAATTTACTTGCCAACTCGAAGAGGTATCACTCCCCAGATATTATTGACTTGGCCGACAAGCTCTCAGCCTTCTTCAGTGAACCAACTGCACTTATTCGTGCCTCCATAAAGCTCCCTGACTAAAGCAACTATTATTATTATTATTACTATTATTATCCTGTGCAGCAACGATGGCAGGAATGCCACAGGTTAGGTCAGTTGTACACTGCCTCTGATTGCTGGCTGGTTGACTGTTGAGTCGCAGGTGCATTGCCCGGACACGGTTGACCCTAGCGAAAGCATAGAAACATGGCAGAATTAAGCGTTTGGAGAGTAAGGAGTTAAGACGTAGCAGTGAAGGCTGCGACATCGAAAAACGGACTCGGCCGCCTCTGGGCTTTTGCTGCTGCTTCTTCTTCCTTTTCCTGCTGGATGATCTGCTGGATGATCTGCTGGATGATCTGCTGGATGATCTGCTAGATGATCTGCTGGATGATCTGCTGGATGATCTGCTGGATGGTCGGCTGGATGATCTGCTGGAGTATCTGCTAGATGATCTGCTGGATGATCTGCTGGAGTATCTGCTAGATGATCTGCTGGATGATCTGCTGGATGGTCTGCTGGATGGTCGGCTAGATGATCTGCTAGATGATATGCTAGATGGTCTGCTAGATGATCAGCTGGATGATCGGCTAGTGCTGGCAGCCCGACCCAGCTGCACTGCCGGACCTGACTTGCTGGACCCTTCGGACCACCGGCAGATGTGCAGCCGCTCGATGCTGGCCCCTGGCAACGGTGACTTTGCCGTTTTTAGCAGCTGCTAAGCTGCTACCGCTGCCTGCCCCTCCCGGCAGTCACTGCTAAAAACGGCCCAAAAGTATCAGCAGCTCTATGCCCCCCAGCCAGCTCTCAGGATCCATGCCATTCGTCTGTCCTTGCCCTTGTCCTTATAATTTCCCTTCGTCCGTGCCTTCGTCCTTGCCCTTGGCTTGCCTTCGTCCTTGCCCTTGGCTTGCCTTCGTCCTTGCCGTTGGCTTGCCGTTGGCTTGCCGTTGGCTTGCCGTTGGCTTGCCGTTGGCTTGCCGTTGGCTTGCCGTTGGCTTGCCGTTGGCTTGCCGTTGGCTTGCCGATGGCTTGCCGATGGCTTGCCGTCGGCTTTGCTGCTGCTTGATGAGAGGCGCTTGCCTTGGTTACCCAGCCGTCGGCTGCAGCGGTGGCGAATAGTTGGAAGAAGCAGCGAATAGTTGCATAGTTGGAAGCAGCCGTGGGCACTGTACGGATGAGGGCAGCTGGCTAGCAGGCTGGCTTCAGAGAGGACGGGCCGTCGGCGACCAGCATTATTAGACCCGTGCTTAGGCAGGGCATGCCCACCGAGGCTGCAGCTGCCGGCCCCTCATCCCTCTCCGGTCTCTGCCTCACGCTGCCCACACTGCCACACTGTGTGCCGGATTAGCGCCGTTCAGAGACCGCTGTGCCGTGGCTGCCGAGCCTGTGCGCTGGCTGCGTTCCCTCGGGGCGTCCTATCGTGTGACAGTTGTCTGCCACCGGTTCTCAAGTGTCCACACGGACAGTGATTGTCGTTTATTCACAGGTTTTGCAGCCTCTGGCACCCCCTGTACCTCGAGCATGTAATGGCTCCCTGCCCGCCCGCCCCGCCACCGGCAGTTCCCCTGCAGGCCGCTGCCGCCACCCATCCTGCACACACAACACCCTCGACTTTCGCCGGCGGCAACAGCTGAAAATGTGACTTCCCTTCGAGCACAATGGCTCGTGGCCTCGATTGTCCCGCAAGCTACAGTTAGTTAGCCTGGGAGCACAGCAGAGGGTGTTGCAGTAATTCGACAGCTCGGCTAAGTAAAGCGCTCCGGGTTCCGCCCTCTGCTTCGGCCACGGACTGCAGTCGGCTGGAGAGTAGCGGTCCACGTGCTGCTGCTGCTGCTTGGTCGTCTAGCGTCCACAGTAACGCAGCGCTGCCGGTACAGTGCCTTTCTTATAAGAAGTTTAAGTGCCGTTTCTTATAAGAAACTGTATAGCAATGCTGCTGGCCGATTGTACCGCCGATTAGCGATTGTATCGCCTGCTTAACAACTGCATGCAGCACGAATTTGCATTCTGTAGCAGTGCTGCATCCGATCCCGTGACCCTCTGAGAGGGGGGTGTATATTGCCTTTTGTTGCAGCATGGTCTTATGCTTTTTGGCCTTAAGGCGTCCATTTCGTGCTGCACCTTGCAAGCCATGGCCGACCTTGTGGGTCAGCTTAAGAACTTTACTCTGTGTCCGTTGATCAGCCGACAGCCATCCAAGCTCTTTCAGCAAAGCAGCCTTACAGCAATACTCATCACCAGCTGCAGTTGCCTAGTGGCTTTTCTTGGTAGCCTAGCCAAAATGGAATTGCAATAACTTCCCGAGCTGCTCGGTTAAGGTGCTCGCCCGACCAAGGTCTGACCTAGGTCGTGGGCTTGATCCCCGTGGCATATGTGAAGTGCCTGAATAGAGATTAAGTTCTCTTAGAGTGATATACAAATGAATTATATATATCTAGCCTAGACAGAACCAGGGAGCTAATTAAATATTTTTAAAGATACCATGTAAGACAGTCTCTGATCTTAGATAAGGATCGGACGTGATTGCAAGCTACGGAGGCTGTCTTCTTTAGTGGGAATGTCAAGATAATACTTATACAATTTTAATATTTTATATTATGAGTATTGTAATACTATATTGTAATAATTATCGAATTTGCCATCCGTGCATGTTCTTGGCATTACCCCTTCTCCACTTCATTTCTTGCTCTTGCTGCTGCCAAGGAACCACCACCGGTGTGTTCTTCTGCAATCCATTTTAGTTAAATGTATGCATATATTTGTACAATTCCTGTTCGCAGTGCACATCGTGTATACTGTAGCTGTGTGCAGCTTTAATGAAAACGATCTGCTTGCTATCAGTGCTGGCCATTAATGCTGACTGGTCTTTTGCTGGGGATACACCCGCTTTAGATATGATAGCAACATCTGCATTGGCACCCCATGCCACAATAATGACAGTGACAGCTGCGGCAGCCGGATCGCATCAGAAATATGAGATTGCAGTATTCGACCTTGGCACTGTAGAACTGCTTGTTCATGTGAGTTACGAGAGCAGCGTGCGTCCCCGACCATGGCTTGCTGCTGTAGCTTAGGCTGCAGCCTCGGGTGCTGCCTCGGCTGCTGCTACTTATATGTGCAGCACTTGCACTGCAGCTGTCGAATTTTTGTATGCTTGTATGCACGTGTACAATATGTACATGTATATGCACTTATATACATACTTACCGTGTATCTGGATTGCAGCTGCATTCATTCCAACCAGAGCTGCCCCTGTTTGCACGTTTTCTTTCTAGGTCGAAGTGCATGCATTACTGTGTCAAGTAGTCGAGTTACCTCTTTACTTGCTACTGATGCTGCCTAAGTCTGGCAGTGATACAGTCTCTCGTCCGACCAGAGTAGATCGGGATTTGGCTCGAGAATTTAAATGATCAAAAATGCTGTTGCTCGGTCACTCATTAAGAAGTCAACACTAGACCAGGAGAGCTTCAGACATGTTTACTCAGTTTCCCAATTGTAGCTCCGGTCAAAAACAATGGAACAAGTAGTTAGAGACCAGCTAAGCTCTTGCATTATTACTTCGAACCTTGGAAATGTGTTCCAGTCGGGTTTTAGAGCTCATCACTCCAGAGTTAGCTCGATTGTGAGTATATGCCAACTTTCTCAGGAATGGTGACTTAGATAGATGGAATCTCTCTGCTAGTTTTGCTGGATCTCTTTGTAGCATTTGATACCATTGATCCTCATGATTTTAGAGTGTATATCATCTTGCCTGGGCATCACTAGCACATCACTGTAATGGTTTAGGTCTTACCTCGAAGGAAGATTTCAGAGTGTTGATATCGACAAGCAGCAGTTGTTTGCAAATCCCTTTTTAAGTTTGAGGTACTCTAGGGATACTGATTGGTCCACTTATTTCACAATCTTATATTCTCCCTCTTGCCGATGTTGTCGGCAAGCACCACCTATGTGATTTCTGTTTGTATGCATGTGAGACACGGATACGCTTATCGCTTTGATCCCGCACTGCCTTCTAGCACGTACAGCTCTCTTAACTTGTTTGCAGCGTACCGTGGTGACGTTTGGACATGGATGGCACCACTATTTCTCAAATTGAACGACGATAAAACCAAGTTGCTAGCTATGTGCAAACCTAGTGTGACTCAGAAGTTGGAAAGGTTTATGCTCAAAAGTGGCTCTACCAGCATATCAATTGGAGCATCTCCACGAAATCTAGGTGTACTGTTCTAAAGTGACCTTAGACTTGACGACCACATCAGCACCACAATCAAGTCTGCCTACTTTCAGCTACATGCGATTGCAATAGTTCGGGCCTGCTTAAACAGGGATGCTGTAATCCAAATTGGTCAATTCCTTCGTGACAACCTGTAGCTAGGCTTGTGTAGCTCACTGCTCGCTGGTCTTCCTGCCTGCACATAAATCTCTTATAATTGGTATGCAATTTTGCAGGCAGGCTGGTCTGTCGGGAACGTTGCAGCCCCCCCCCCCCAGCAGACCATTGTCACTAGCCTGCACTAGCTCCCCATCAATATGTCGACAGTGTCGGTAGTGAAAGATTGTCCCTCACTTTTAAATCGAATCGTGTTGTCGCTGTGGCCTATCTAATTAATAATAATAAGGACATTTATATTTCACTCTCGGGGAACTAAATCTCTCTCACTCTCTCCCCGGGCACTTTTCGCAACAAGAGGCTGATAAAGACGGTTTGTGATAACATGCACAGCATCAGCACGCAAGCATACAAAGGACAATTCACTAAAACCCAGCAGATGCAAGGTGGAGCTGGTGCACTTTTAGCATATGCTTACATCTCGTCATGCCAAGGGGATGTCGTGACTTCAGTTGGGATTGACTTCCAGGCTTTGGGACCGTGCGAACTAAAGGCATGGTCTCTAAAGGCCTTGAGGTTAGTTCGATGCACAGCTAAACGACTCTAGTCGAAGAGCTGCAGTGCAATGCACCGCCTGATTGGCAAAAAATCCCTGCTGCTGCTGCGTTGCCTTGATACCGATGCACTGCCTTGCCGCCCGCCCTCGCCCAGCTTAGTCTTCGTCGTACGTGCTGTGTTTAGATTTGGACTAGCAGCTTGGCTCTGGGCTCAGCTAGTGATGTGCCGTATGCTAGTCGGGCCACCGCCACCACTGGCCTGGCGATCGTCTCCATGCTGCTGCTGCTACGCTTTCTGTGATGCAGACTGAGACTGAAGTCGGCTACTGGTGGCGCTAGTGGCACGGATGCAGAAAAACAATTCTGTCTTCGCTTTTAGCCCAAGATGCTAGCTGCAGACATACTGGACGCCGTTGCATCAAAGCTCAAGCTTGCTGAGAAGCAATACTTTGGCCTCTACTTTCTGGATAAACAGTGAGTGAGATGCCTGGCAATGCGACTTGCTGATTTGGCACGTGCTCATTCCAACAGGCCCCTCTTCAAGTGGTTTGGCCTGAATGAAGCTCTTTGTGCTACCCTGGTTTCGTTTTTCTTTGTGGTCAGGCTGTGGCTGACATTAGGCTGTGAAGCTAGCCGAAGGCAAAGTGTCTCACGGAAGCGCGAATTTCGAGCCAGGAGCATGATCAGGAGATTTGTAAATAGTAGTAGATTATGCAGATTAGAATGTTGCCACCCTCTCTCTGTCACTGCATCTACCACAGCCGATCGGGAGCAGCTGGGGAGGCTGCACTGCTACTACTACTTAGAAGGGCAAGGCAGGGGCAGAGCAGGGCAAGGGTGAATGCTGCATCGCAGCTGGAATTGTGCTCTCACTCAGCTCATGGAGGCTGTATTTTGTTTTACCAGTAGCCGATTCATTCGGCTTCTGGCCGATCTGAATGCTGAATGTCTGACCGTGATTCGATTGACCCGCACCCGGTGCTGGTCGGGTGCTGCTGCAGTGGGCCAGTCCTGCTGCAGGCAGTTGGAAGTTCAGTTTGCAGAAGGCAGTTTGATGGTCGGCCATCGTGTGTGCTGTCATCCTGTCTCGCCAGTGATGATGTACTGTAACGTAAGGTGGTGCACCCCCACTCAGCACAAGTGGTACAATGGACCTTGTCAGCGCTGCCGCTGCCTCAGCCTTCCCACTTCCGCCTGCTCCCCTCTCCCTTCGACCTAACCCCCTAACCCCCAGTGTCACCGACTTGGCCAAGTTTGACCAGTTGCTGCTGCTACCATTTCCTCAGTAAGCATATAGTTCACCATCACCGTCGTTGCACTTCAGGAGCTGTCGACGGTGCTGGCTCCTTCTGGAAAAGAGCCTCGCGGAGCAGGAGACGCCACCATCAAGTGGCGCCGCAGGCAACGGCTCCACGGTGACCTGCATCCGGCTGCACTTTGACGTCAGGTACGGATCGAGGCTGCCACTCTATTGCCTTCAAGACAGAGAGAGAGAGAGAGAGAGAGAGAGAGAGAGAGAGAGAGAGAGAGAGAGAGAGAGAGAGAGAGAGAGAGAGAGAGAGAGAGAGAGAGATCGCACGGCTGCACTCACAGCAGCAGCAGAATCTTCTGCATCGCATGCACAGCTCGAGCCCATGACACGCAGATCCAGGGCTCTGACTAGCAAGCGTCAGCCAGCGCGTAGTGGCCGGCATAAGAGCAGCTGTAGCACAGGCATAGACATGTGCGCCGAGTGCCGAGAGCACACCCATTGGGTGGCGCACTTGTGGCACGCGGAGATGCTCGCGTGGGTGTGCACTTGCACCCCCCCCAGGGAGGGAGGGGCGCTCTCAGCCGTGACGGTCTGTGACCCAAGCTTGGAGTCCCCCTTTGCAGGTGCCCAAATCAGCGGCCGTTTTCTTTTTTCGGCCGGCCATTGAGCCCGTTTGCTCCTTCGTAGCTGGATGGCTATGCAGCCGGCACTCCTGGTAAAGGAAAAAAAAGAAAAAGTAGAGTCGTGCGAAAGATGTGGCAGTGGTGGCGTTGGTCGGACTCACGCTTGACCAATTAGACTCTTTAGTTGGCCGTTCAGCCGATCCCTTGAAATCGGAATTTTGCATTGCC
>WPIO01000059.1:1232500-1262500 GCA_009760855.2 Cristatella mucedo
ACCGCTCATTTCCTTTCTTCGTGATCATAGCAAACTCTTAGCTATGTATATTCTCTTGTCAGTTGATAGTCGTAAAAGTGTTGGCTCGGTATTTCAAGCCATTTCAACCATAATAAGGTTGAGTGAGCATTCGTTAAGTGTGACATAAGTGCAGCACCAGACATTGTCCTGCTATCTATTCACCTATCTATCCTTCTGTCTCTCACTCCAATTCTGTTTCCTACCCGTCACTCCCCATCTCATTTTCTCTCTCTTTCTTCTCTCCTTTCTCTATCTTTCATCACACTTCTCTCTTCTCATCGTTGTTTCTCTTCGCTTATTCTCTCTCTCTCTCTCTTTTTCTGCCATTCTGTCATCATCTCTCTCTCTCTCTCTCTCTCTCTCTCTTTCTCTGCCATTCTGTCATCATCTCTCTGTCTCTCTCTCCCTCCCTCTCCTTTCTCTCTCTCTCTCTCTCTGCCTCTCCCCCTCTCTCTCACTCCCTCCCTCCCTCTCCCCCTCTCTCTGTCTCTCCCTCCCTCTCCTCTCTCTCTCCCCTCTCTGTCTCTTTCTCTCTCTGCCTTTCCCCTCTCTCTCTCTCTCTCTCTCTCCCTCCCTCTCCTCTCTCTCTCCCCTCTCTGTCTCTTTCTCTCTCTGCCTTTCCCCTCTCTCTCTCTCTCCCCTCTCTCTCTCTCTCTCTCTCTCTCTCTCTCTCTCTCTCTGCCTTTCCCCTCTCTCCCTCTCTCTCTCTCTTCTCTTCCTCTCTCCTTACCCCAACTCTATTTCCTACCTGTCACTCCCCTGCTCATTTTTCTCTCTTTCTTTTCTCCTTCCCACTTTCTCTCTCTCCCTCTTGTTCTTTCCTCCCTCTCTCTCTCTCAAATTCTTTTATCTCATCGGACTTACTTATTCAAATCCCGAGAAGCACTGCTCAGCCACAAGCTACCACTGAACCTTCATTAACATGCCCGTGTCTTCATCCGAGCATGCACATATCAATCAAAAGTGATTCCATTAAAGCGTGCCCATTGTAGCTGTCAACCTTCATACTTTGCATAATATATATATATATATATATATATATATATATATATATATATATATATATATATATATATATATATATATATATATATATATATAGTTCATTTGTATAGTGCCCTTAGAGAACTTAATCTCTATTCACACCCTTCACATATGCCTCGGGGCTTGAGCCCACGACCTCAGCCAGACCTTGGTCGTGGCGAGCACCTTAAGCGCTGGACCAAACCAGCTCAATAATAATAATAATAATAATAACAATAATAACAAATGGTCATTTATATCGCATCCTAAAGTGATCATGCTTCCTTTACAGCAGCACATTTAAACTGCCTAGAAAGAGATTAAGTTCTCTGTGGGCACTATGCAGATGTATTATTGTTATTATTATTACTATAAAGTTAATTAAACTAGGCCAATTCAGCAGCTCTGTTTATGAATTTGCAGAAGAGCGAAGAAAAAGCTGCAAAAAAGCTGTTAAAGAAGCATGCCAGTATGGTTAGTGAGAAAATGCATATGGTCAGCAAGCACCAATGAAAGTTCACAAGTACCCAGAAAGTTCACAAGTACCCAGGAAATACTGCAGGGAACAGCTGCTATCACCCACCCACCCACCCACCATTTTGCAGTGGGCGATAAAGGGTTACCTGCTGCACGACTCAAGCGTACCTTCTTTGTTCATTTATAATAATAATAGTAATAATAATAATGCACTTGATAAAGCGCCCTCAGAGAACTCAATCTCTTCCTAGGCGCTTTACATTTGCTGCAAATGGAAACGCGATTGAATGATGAGTAATATCATGCTTGATAAACAACATGAATAACATGGTTAGGGGTGACATGCACAGGGTCAGCATGCAAGTGTGGTTAGTGGCAGCATGCGCAGTGTCAGCACGTATAAGCACATGAAGGACGAATCACAGGGACCCACTAAATGCTGTGCTAAATAGGTGTGCTTTTTAAGTTCTTTTTAAATGTGGTCAAGTCAGGGAATATTCTGACGCAAGTCGGGAGTGAGTGCATTTGCATAGCGCCTTTGCCTAATGCATTTGGATAGCGCCTTCAGAGAACTGAATCTATCGTAAAACCAGCACCGTGGGTCCCCTGGGTCACAGCCTGGGGGGGGGGGGCAAAACGACTCCTAGCTACTCTTAACTGCTGTTTCCTTTGTGCAGCGTGGTTCTGCTCTCTGCTCAGCCGCTCTCTGACCTCACTGAGTCTGACCTCTCCCGGTGAGCACTCGCTGCACCACTGCCGTTGCTGCGCTACGGGGGAGCGATGGAGTTGCCTAACCTGCCGGCGCCTGCATGCAGTGCATCCTGGCGGGCCCAGCAATGACCTCAGACTGTGCAAAGAGAGCAAACGAAGAAGAAGCAGCAGCAGTTTCTGGCACACTGTTGTGAGGAGGTGAGAAGGCAAACGGTGACGGAAGTTCAGATAGGTTCGGTTGAACTGTTATGGCTAGCCGATGACCTAATTGAGTCTGGGTACAGATGACAACACGTAACTAACTATCGTCAAGGAGGTGACCGCATGGTTGAATTGTCACTTGGTTGAATTGTGGTCAACCAAAGCCTAGCGAGAGCCTTCCTAGAGCCGGTTTTGCCACGACTTAAGGGCATGACATCAAATTTTCAACGGTTTGCTGCTTCGGATTGTGTTCGGATTTTCTTTGTCGAAGGAAAACGCGAGGCAAAAACGGGAAATCCCATGCCACTCAGATAAAAACCGTGCCCCTCCCCACTGGAAGGCTCGCTCTTGCTAAAAACTGACAACCTGTTTAGAACTGTCGTCTTTATACTGTTTACACTGTGATCGGAGCTGCCAGCACAGCTGGGTAAGCTTCGGCCGACCGATTTCTAACCGTCAAAAAAATTTCTGGTCGAGATGGACTTAGGTCGACGAAAACGAAGCTTGCCTGACCCAATCTTGAGCGCGTCCTTCCGTGCGTTGTTGATGGTGGGCAAGAGCAGCGTCAGTGCTGCACTCACTCTCCCTCCCTTCGGCTACCAGTTCTTCAGCTGGTGGCAGCGCGATTGCAGCTCCGAACGATCGGTACGATGACTGTCAAAAAATGACAGACATCGGCTCACAAGAAAGTGAAAGTCTGCTTGAGTCATCTGTGTCTCGGCCGCAGTCGGATCATTTGCATTTAGGCGTGCATGGCAGACCCGCTCGCGTGCGCCCACTTCCTGCTTTCTTTTGAGCCCGAGGAGCACTTGCTCGCTGGCAACAAGCTCGACGCGCACGGCTGGCTGGCGTGCTTACCTCGGACTTAATGACCAGCTCGACGAATGACGAATCGGTTGCTCTGCCACCTCCTGCCTGACTGCTGGCTGCCTGTGGCTCTCGCATCGTCGGCCACTTGTCTCGCGCAGGGATTCGCTCTCAATGGTCCACGTGAAAAAGAGGACGGTGCATCTGCTGTGCCCTACCACTCGGCAGGCGGAGCAGCTGTCGGCTGAGCACTGTGAGCAACGACTGCTGGCGCTGTATCGTGGACTTCGAGGACAGAGCAGAGGCGAGAGTCTAGCTTGGTAAGCAAGCGACAGCTGCTGCAGTCACGTGCTCTTCGACTAGCAGCCAGGAACCTCTGGGTGTGTTAATCTCGTCGGGCAAGTCGGGCTTACCACGTCGTCGGAGAGGGCGGTGACTGGCGATGGGCGGTGTGGGAGTTCTTAGCGATCCTCTACACTTGGCCGTTTGGGGGCCAGTTCTGCTGCTGCTGCTGCTGCTGCTGCTGCTGCTGCTGCTGCTGCTGCTGCTGCTGCTGCTGCTGCTGCTGCTGCTGCTGCTGCTGCTGCTGCTGCTGCTGCTGCTGCTGCTGCTGCTGCTGCTGCTGCTGCTGCTCCTGCTGCTGCTGCTGCTGCTGCTGCTGCTGCTGCTCCTCCTCCTCCTCACCATCATCATCATCCCACTGGCATTAGAGTTGCACAAAGATTTGGACAGATCCGAGCATGAAATGATGGGTTTTTGCAGAGAGGCAACTAAAGGTAAAGATTTGCCAATTTGCCGTTTCAACAGCCTTGTTATATTAGGGACTATACTAGAAGTGGCTATCACTCTTGCTCGCAAGTCCCGAATCAGCAAGCAGTTCTTTATTGCCCGCTGCCAGACTCGAACCCACGATCTTCTGGGTCGTAAAGTTGGGAGCACCATACGCGACCCGGGCTAAATCCCTGGGGCTGATTTAAAAAAATCCTAGCTGCTTAAACAGCCTCTTTTGTATAGCGACAGAAGAGCCCTTATGGCTATCACCACCGCTTGCAGTGGCGATAAAGTATCACCCACCACAGGAATCGAACCCACGACCTCGGGACCGAGGTCATGAAAGCAACCGCCTTACCTAGTGTGCCATTACGGCTCAACAATATCGTACACCGTGTAAACCTATGTATTCAGAGCACTGCTTAGGCTAATGTAAATGCACTATACAACTTGGCACAGGCACAGATACACAATGGACTGCTCTTGGAGAGCTAGCTAGGCGTGACAGAACTGAGCTAGCACTCTAGGCGTGGCGGAACTGAGCTAGCAAGCTAGGCGTGGCGGGGCTGCGCTAACTAGGCGTGTCGGAGCTGCGGCTGTCGCAGTGGCAGCAGCACCCAGTGCACACGCACGGCCTACACGCTCTTTTGCATTCTTTTGCAGTTATATGAACACAGTAGAGAAGCAGGCCACTTACGGCATTGCCTACTACGAAGTGACAGACGCCTCGGGCAGTCCGTGGTGTCTGGGTCTCAGCTGCCACGGCTTGATGGTGTGCGACTTGCTCGACAAGAGATCTGTACACCGGGTAAGCAAATGAAAAAGAAACAGCCGCATCGAATTACGGTGGTCGCCAGCTAGGTGGCACGCAGCGCCCCTAGCTACCAGTTGGTTCCATGGCCGCACTAGCCGGGCAGATGGCCTGTTGCTGCTTGCGCCGTCCTGCTAGGCCATTCGTGTGTGTGTGTGGTTCAGTGGCAGTCGCTAGCCCCTCGACCTCGAGCAGCGAGCGGCACCGCCTCCCCACCAGAGTCCTGTGCATCGAGTATTCAGCAGTAAGAGCTCAGCTCTGCGTGAGTGGTGGCTCTCTCAGCATGCCTCCCTCGGGCAGCGAGCGGCATGCGGCGCTGCCTACAGCCTTGACCCCGCCACCGGCTCGAAGCAGACGCCGCAGAGAGCGGTCGTTCTTTGTCGAGCGGTCGTCTGTCCGAATGCTTGTGTGGCGCATTCATCTGCTACGACTAGCCTTGCTCTCTCGACAGCAAGTCTCGGCTTGCGTAGGCTCGATGGATCACCGCACGTTTGGCATAGCCTGCTGCTCGTTGAAGGTTTTCCTGTGGAGACATCTTGAGAATCTCTATTTCCGGGACAGAAAATTCACGATCGAGATTTATGACCCGAAACGGTAGGCGTCGCCTTTTTAGGCTTGCATCATCTGTCGGTAATGAGCCTGGCGAGTGACTTTTGCCGAAACTGATGAGTCTTTAGCATCACAACTGCCGAATTGCAGCACTTCTGACAGACTTGTACTTGTTGAACATAGCAAATTAATGACTGGCTCAGCGTGGCCATCCAGGCCTTTGGCCTAGCCAGGGGTTTAGGTTCTCGCCTTTGACGACCGAGGTCACGGCCTCAAAATTTTCGGCGATTCTGAAGCGCCTGGATAGAAATTTAATTTCTCTTTTAATGCTGTACAGATGAATTACATTCTCATGTTTTCATTCGATCGAACGTTTGTTAACCTCAACCTTTGGAGACCGTGCATTTAGTTCGTATGCTCCCAAAGCCCGGAACTCACTCCCGACTTTCGTCACAACATCCCCTGACTTGACCAGATTTAAAAAGAACTTAGAAGCACACCTATTTAGCACGCCCATTAGTGGGTCCCTGTGATTCGTCCTTGATGTGCTTATGCGTGCTGACACTGTGCATGCTGCCACTAACCACACTTGCATGCTGACCTTGTGCATGTCACCCCTAACCATGTTATTCATGCTGTTTATCAAGCATGATATTACTCACCATTCAATCGAGTTTCCCTTTGTAGCAAATGTAAAGCGCCTAGGAAGAGATTGAGTTCTCTGAGGGCGCTTTATCAAGTGCATTATTATTATTATTACCTGTGAGTACATATCGCATGTATGCCTGCATGTTTATGCATGTGTTTGGTTGTTCACACATGTGGGCCTGCCTACCTGCTGGTGATGCCATACAGTAGAGAGAATGAGAGAGAAGAAGAGAGAGAGAGAGAGAGAGAGAGAGAGAGAGAGAGAGAGAGAGAGAGAGTGCATGGTACAGAGAGCCAGGCAGAGAGACAGAGAGATAGACAGACACAGGGACACAGAGAGACAGAGAAAGAGAGAGAGAGAGAGGCAGACAGACAGACAGAGGGGGATAGCCAGGAGAGTATCGGCAGGAGCTGAGGCTCATTCTTTCCCTTCGCCTGGGCTTAGGAGATTGGTTGAATCATGCTGCCATTGAGTGCTAGATGCTTTACTTGCAGACCTTTTGGCCAATTTCTTAAATCGTCGTGCACTTGGTTACAAAATATCTCGTAAGCCATGTAAATCTGCTCGGTGACATAGCATCGTGCTTCTAAAAAGGCCCACCGTGAATTGTGCAGCCAAGCGTTGTTGGATGCTACTTTTCCGGCTCGGTTCGTCGATATCTTTAATTTCTTTCAACCTCGTGTGGGATCCAGGCTTGGGCAGGCACAAATTCGGATGTTTCAAGCTTGACTATGAGCCGAGGTGGCATGTAATGCAATCCGTGTTAGTCAATGAAAGTACACCCAGCCCAACTTTTAATGTACAGTCGTGTGATGATGCCATGACATGTGTCAAGTCCGCAAATCCTGTCACAATCAGAAATAGCCTCAAAAGCTACCAAAATGTTTTCTGATTTCACGTCTGTGGCCAATAGGCAGCAAGTCTTTGTAGTGATGCGCACCATTCGTTAACGTTAGGATGTCATCATATAACTTCTCTCTTTTGGTCCCATTCTCGTGGCTCAATTTCTTGAAACACTGCAACGTTTGCGGTCTTAGTGTGTGTGAGTCGCAGAGCATTCACAGACATTTCCATCCCGATTACACTTCTGTAACTCTCTACTTGACTCTCTACTTGCTGGTCTTCCTACCTCGCCTCCCCATCGAGCACAGTATTGACTTCAAGGTTCAAAGTTGACTCACTTTAAGGTCGCTTCATTCCCTTGCTAAGGGCTACATATTGGAGAAACTCCCAGTAAGGCTTCACATAGTACCACTGTTTTGCTAACTTGAATCGCTTTGCTGTGCTTCCAACCAACCTCAAATATCTTGGAGACCGTGCTTTCAGTTCGTATTCTCTCTCTACCTATCTCTCTATCTTGAATGATGTTACGACATCTCATGACTTGATTGCATTGAAAAACGAATCAGAAACTTCAATTGCTTCTCACAGTATTTGGTCCGACTGAATGATTTGTTCCTTGTGTGCTTATTCATGCTGATGCTGTGCGTGCTATCGCTAACTAATTGACATGCTTCCATTTTAAATATGTTAAGTGCCATGATAGAGATTTAGTTATGTTAGGATTCTACACGAATATCATAGTCATTATTATTACTGTTATCATCATTATTATGATCACAGTTTATATCTCCTACCACAACAACGAGATTCTTGTGCATTGACAAGTAGTTACCAATATGAAAACAATTGCTGCTATTAGTGAAATCGCAGTAGTGCTGCCTAAAGGTCAAACTAAGACATGTCTCTGCAGATGGAAATACATTAATTAGTAAACCACATGCTAAGCCGCCCGATGCATGCATGTATAATAAATTGTTTCGTCATTTGTATAAAAAGTGAATACACAGCACTATGCCCAAAGTACTCGATGGGCCTGTTATAACTACATAAAAGAAAGGAAAGTTTTACTTGCATTAATGAATAGCATCGAATGCGTAGTTTTTCTGGTGTTGTTAACTTTGCGTACATCGTGTTTCTATAATCTGTTAATTTGCTATCATTCTGATTCCCCCTCCGTATTCACACACAATCTTAAAAAGAAGCCAGTCTGTACAGAATAACATTCCTACGTGTGATTGTGTAAAGTCTTTTGAAGATCTGTCATATAGCTTGTAGTAGGGCATTAGGGCAGTAGGGCATATATATCGAATTGCTTGCATAGATCGGATTGATTCACTTTTGAAACTTGAAGGCTATGAAATTTCATTCACAGCTCACTTAGAGGTTAGTAGTGATTTCTAAGCCACGGCAAAACTGCAAATACCTCGCACAAACTTCAAATCCTTTGGAGACCGTGCATTTAGTTCGTATGCTCCCAAAGCCTGGAACTCCCTCCCGACCTGCATCAGAACATCCTGTGACCTGACCACATTTAAAAGGAACTTAAAAACACACCTATTTAGGACAGCATTTAGTGGGTCCTTGTGATTCGTCCTTGATGTGCTTATGCGTGCTGGCTCTGTGCATGCTGCCACTACCCACATTTGCATGCTGACCCTGTGCATGTCACCCCTAACCATGTTATTTATTTTGTTTGTTTATCAAGCATGATATTACTCACCATTCAATTGCATTTCCCTGTGCAGCAAATGTAAAGCGCCTAGAGAGAGATCGTGTTCTCTGAGGCCGCTTTATTAAGTGCATTACTATTGTTATTATTATTATTGACAAAAACCCATCAGCAGCTTGGCAGACTGCTAGCTTAGATGCACCTGCAACAAATTTCTTTACCTGCTACCAGCCAGTATATTCCTTGTGCGGATCATTACCTGCTGTTGAGTGCAAATTTAAAGTTGCTAATAATAATAACAATAATTTGCCGTTTGTATAGCACCCTAAAAGAACTTAATTTCTATCTGGCGCTTTATAACTTCTACAAGAGCGTCAATACCAAAAGGTTAGTTACATGCATGCCATCGTGCAAACACACACAAACAAATAGGATGCCTAGTCAACATGCTAAAGCAAACATAAAGGCATGCATGGCCATTGGTTAGAAAGAATGATGGCTACTAACATGCTCTGAATCATGCACAGGTAAGCACCCAAAGTGTACAGGAACAAACAAAAACAGACAAGTTCTCTGAGAAACGGAAAGCTGGCCTGGACAGATGCGTCTTAAGCTGAGACTTAAAGATGCAAATTCAGTGCCGGTTGTATGTAACTGTTTACACCGGATGCGATCTCCGGACTTTCGGTGAATACGAGCTGAAGGCTCGAGCACCGTAAGATTTCAATGCATGGGCGAGATGGCCTGAAACTGAGGAGCGGTCAGTGCAAGAGCACGTGACTGGAGGACCAAGAGGCATGTGGTCGGATTATTAGGCTGGTGCAGGCGAGTGAAGCAACCAGTAAGCCAGACTGAGTGTCTTGAAATCGATTCGCTGCTCGATAGGGAGCCTGAGTCTCTCTGCTCAGACAGAAGTAGCGCTGTGATGTGGCAGCCATGCCGGCATCCAGGACATAAACCCGAAACTGCTCGTCTGTAACCTCTTCATTCTCTCGACAGGTCAACGGTGACTTTTTGTCTCTTTCTGTCAAGCCAAGCCAATTAGAAGTATGAATAAAGTCCCTGGGTTTTAGCTCTGGGGTAAGACGATTGCTCTTCGTGATCCAGGTCCTGGGTTCGAGCCCTGCAGTGGGCAATCCTATACTGTTCAATGCAACCGGTGTGATAGCCATTAAAGGCTCTTTTGCTGCTGTGCCGCAAATGAGGCTGTTAAATTAGCTGACCTTATTTGTATGCAATGGACACTCTTCCTACAGGCTGCTGACCCATAATTCTGAAGACAATAGGTTGCATGCTTGTGTGAGCTGTTGTCGACTCACAACGTTTTTCCTTCAAGCCGTTTGTTTAACCAGCAGTCTCTTGCTTGACAATCAGATGATTAATCTCCGCGAAGTGCTTTGTGGAAACTATGAGCAGTGGTCAGTGGCACTCGATTTGTGCCTCCAGTGTTCAGGTGGTATCGTGTACTCGTGATCAACTAGGAATTGCGGTGCGTTAGAAATCCTCATTTGCCATTATGAGATATTTGCCCAACGTTAATCAGGTACTCGATAAGAGTTACGGTCATACGTGTGGGTATTTGCTAGGCTGGGACCCGAATTTATTATGTAAAGCATCTAGACTTCTTGATTTTTGAATGCCGAGAAGCAGTGGCACAGTCAGGGTTTTCATATATGGGGCAAGACTTGCACAGTTTTTATTTAGGGAGCAAGACCCCTGAAGTTGTCATGTAGGTGGCAATTAAGAAAAAAATGTAGCGCAAAATCACTGTGCTTCTTCGACACGAACTCTGCGGTTGCTAGTCGAGTGGAATTGAGACATATAATTTCACCGTTGGTGTTGTGGGGCATAGCAATAGGAGGTCACCCATATCCCCTTAACCATATTATTCCCCTAACCATATTATTCATTGTGTTTGTTTTTCAAGCATGATTTTACTTACCATTCAATTGCATTTCCCTTTGCAGCAAATGTAAAGCGCCTAGAAAGAGATTAAGTTCTCTGTGGGCGCTTTATCAAGTGCATTATTATTATTATTATTATTTTAGCTCTTCCGATGGCTGCCTCCCCTAGGGTTCTGCCCTTGCCGAGAAGTGATGATGGAGGTTTGCCATTCACGGTCCTGTGTCGAGCACATCGCAGGCTGAGTGGATATGGTGTGTTCGTTGAGGGCGAGATGACCAACTGTATCCAAATAGAAATTAGTGTCGAGTGATTTGCATGTGTCTCTTCCCCTTTACATTGGCAAGATTTACAATTTGGCTTAGATCTTGGCCACGGTCTCTCTCGCTAGGGTTTAGCCCCCTTGGAAAGATGTAGTCTTCCTTGGCATAAGTTTGACCATTCACCTGATTAGACGTGCTCACGTGACATATGTGTCGCGTGACACTTCGTGTGTGCATCACGTGCCGATTTTGCTGCTGCTTGACGCTCTTCGTTTGTGATGATTATCGTTGCATAGCAATTCTTTGCTAAGCATTTGCTGCATTAGCGTTAAGCAGGCCTCCTCTACTGTGCAATGTGCATTCACGCGTGTGCAGCTGAGCTGGTCTCGATAGAAAAATCAGGAGACGCGAGACTTGCTGGATGGCATTCACTTGTTCAGCCGCTGCTTCCGGCCGTTGCCCAGCTTTTGCCGCTGATATTACCGCGGCTGCTTTTTTCCAGTGTCACGCACACCCTCAGCAGCTTTAACTCGCATGAGAACGCAATTCGGGAGGCAGCTGAGGAGTTTGACGATCTCACCGCCGCTCTGTGTGAGCCCACCACGCAGTGAGTGCAGCGTGAGGTGCTGAGTGCGCAGCTGAGTGTGCCTTGCGACAGCACCAGCTGTGAACAAGAGAGTGTAAAGAGTTCGCGATGCACAGCGAAGTGAAAGTGTCTCGTTTGGGCATTCCGTACTCGGTGCCGAGATTAGAGATTTAGATTCCGAGTCATTGAGAGCAGAGTTGTTCGGGTGCCAATACGGAAGCACTCCGTGGTGGTCGATCGTGCACTTTGCTTCGATTTCGCAAGCACTTTGCCTCTTAGCTGTTGCATCCTTGAGAGAATACATCGTAATGACAGTGCAGCTACAATAGAGACTAAATAAGAGAGAAAAACGAAGAGATAGGCAAAAATAGCGAGCAAAGTGGAGGGACATATGTACACACTTTTTAAATATATATATATATATATTTTATACAATACCGCGTATGTACCCTGTATTTATACACTGTATTTATGTATATATATATATATATACATATGTACCCTGTATTTATACACTGTATATATATATATATAATATACATATAATATATATATATATATACAATACCGTGTATGTACCCTGTATTTATACACTGCATTTATGTATATATGTATAATATGTATATATATATGTATATTATATATATATATATATATATATATATATAGATAGATAGATAGATAGATAGATAGATAGATAGATAGATAGATAGATAGATAGATAGATAGATAGAGAGAGAGAGAGAGAGAGAGAGAGAGAGAGAGAGAGAGAGAGAGAGAGAGATGAGTGTGTGTGGTGAGAGTTAAGGAGAGGAGTTTAGAAGCTGGAAGATATAGGCAGGGCACAGACTTTGGCCTGGCCTTTTCCAGTGTACGTAGTGTAAAAAATGACGTCGCTAGAAATAGCGTCCTGGTGCCCAGTGTCCTCTTCCAGCAATGGCACGCGACGCTGAGGCTGCAGCGAGGAGCCGCCGCACGCCCGCCGTCGTATCGGCTGCAGCATCAAACAGAGCCAAAGTGCACTGGGCGTGGACAGTCAGCACGGAGGGTGCACGGAGGAGACGGCCGGTGCTGGCAGACTCGCTGTGACAGCAGTTATTGCTCAATGTGGCCAGTGACTGGTTCAGCTTCCAGCGACCGGTCTCTTGGGTTTGGCCAACCGTGCCTGGTCGCCAAGCAGCAGAGCAGATCCCGATTAAATGTAACCTCACAAAGATAGCGCTGCTCCTTTTACGGCGACCTGGAAATCCACTCGACTAGGAAGCCGCTTTACTTTCCTGGCCAAAAGTTTGCCAGTGGCTGAAGGCTGCGTGCCGTTTGGCGGAAGTGCATTTGGCACCGGTCTCTGCTGTTTAAGGAGGGGCTCGGCCGAAGCTCCGTCAGTGCCCCTCCCCTCCCTTCCCCCCTTTGCTGCAGCTTTTGAGGCTAGCGGCAGAAGTGCATGAATCCTCTGCACCTAGAACGTCTGGTATGTGTGCAGCAGCCGTGTGTGAGCCCAAAACAACGGCTGCCGAGCCAGTCGCGCTTGCCTGCCAACCTGCCCTGTGCCGGAGAGAGGGAGGGAGTGACCGAAGGCTGGTCCTAGAATGCCGGCCAGCTTCCCACCTGGATTTCTCATCTTGACTATGGCCTCACACGTTGACCCAGTGACCCACGTGACACGCCCTTTGGACGCAGCATAGGCTACGGTCAGCCCTTCCGGACATCCAAGACCCAATGCTGATGCCCCCTCCCCTCGGGGTTTGTTACCCCTGATATTGCAATTCAATGTCGAGGAGGCTTCCCTGCTTACACAGCGAACTCTTAGCGTCTGCGGTTTGTTCAGCAGCCGAACACAGTCGCTTCGTCATCTGCTGTGGCTGCCGAAGCCAGCTGAGGCTGAGTGCGACCGACCGCAGCACTTGGTGGCAGCGAGAATATGTTGGTTTTTGTTTAAGGTACTCGAGCAGTACTAGGTAACTAAGGCACTTTCCGTCGGGCTCGTGCGTATGCTCGTGTGCACTCGGTCCTCTGCTACTGCCACTGCCATTGCTGCTGCTGCTGCAGATATGTGCAGCTAAGATCTATCTATCGCCTTCTTTGTATTCTCGCGCGAGCGTCCTCTTTCCTATGCATCCAGAGTATCTTTCCTATTGCTAGGCAGTGGGTGAAAACAAGTCAGGGCTCCCACAGCACACAGGGCTCCCACAGCTCCGAGCCTTTACGCCTGCCTGGAGCAGCCCTGTGTGCATTTGTACCTCATCCTCCTCCTCCTTCTCTTTCTCCTCCTCCTGCTCCTGCTCCTCCTGCTCTTCGTGTTCCTGCTCCTGCTCCTCCTGCTCCTCCTGCTCCTGCTGTGGCTGTCCTTCTCTGCTGCTGCCGCCTGCGTGCAAGCACGGCCGCAGCTGACGACTCTTCCGAATTTGTGGTTTTGGCGTTTGAATTACTGCATGTTGGTGATGCATGCATACCACCACGCTGCTTGGCTCCTTAGCCTGGATCGGCAGTGCATGAGATGCCGATCTTGGCTTGACCCCTGCTAGCGCAGCAAGACTTTGAGTGAGACTCCAGTTCCTTTCGCTCAGAGGAGAGTCGGCAAAGTCCGTTGGCATCCACTGTTTGCCCTGCCGCTGCACCGCACCTCAGCTCACGCAACTGCATTATCACTTTCTCCGGTGCGCACCAATCTGCTCTGCGGGCTGCGTGCACGTGACCTCTGCAGGCGTCATCGGTGTGCAGCAGCGCACTACCTCGCACACTGGATTCCTTTGCAGAGTCTCTGTCAGCCGTCGTACGTTCGGACCCAAGAGCACGAACGTGTATGCCTGGTTTACAGCTGATGCAAGGCTGACCAAGGCCGTTTGGACCGAAGCCGTGTGCCAGCATCAGTTCTATATGGAGAACCGACATCACCATGTATGTACTATGGCATAGTGGCTCCACGAACTAAACGGTTCCAGCTTTCTCTCTCTCATTTTCACTTTCTCCCTCTCTCTTTCTCTCTGCCTTGTCTGTCTCTCTCTCTCTCTCCCTTTCTCTCCTCTCTTGCTTATCTCTCTCTCTCTCTCTCTCTCTCTCTCTCTCTCTCTCTCTTTCTCTCTCTCTCTCTCTCTCTCTCTCTCTCTCTCTCTCTCTCTCTCTCTCTCTCCCTCTCTCTCTCTCTCTGTCTATCTATCTTTCTCACGTGGCCGCTCTGGGAAGCGAATTATGTCACCTGGTCCAAAGCAGGCAGCAGCTTCTGCCGACAGCCGGCAGCTCGTCCGGTTGCCCGGGCTCCAAGGCAGCTCTCTGCCACTGCCTGCTTTGTCCATCTAAGCTGCTTGGGGAGAGGCGTGACGGCCGCCGAGACGGCTTGCTGTAGCTTTGGCTCAGGCTGCTTACCCGGGCTGCTTTTCTGACAGTCGTAAGAGAAGCTTTTAACACGCCCTCCCGTTGCCCGGCATCTACTTTCCCTTGGTATCCACCGGCAGAGCTCTTTTGGACCTGCCACGGCTTTGCCCCCTCCCCTGTTTGTCAATGTGCCAGTGTGCTGCACTGGGGCCGTTCCACTTCGGTGCTGTGTGCGCATGCCATTTGGCCTTGTAATGTTTATTTTATTACCAATCGTCCAGGACAGCAGTACCACATTTAATATACCTATTGCTTAGCTTTTCTGGACCTGTGCATGCCCTTGCTGTACATTATGCATTATGGGACTGTGTATCAGTAACCTACAGTAATACTAATAATAATAAGACATTTTCATAATGCAATAAGATAACTAAATCTCTTTCTGGGCACTTAAAAAAATGCTGGAAAGTAAGCATGTTAATTGCTTAGTGATTGCAGTGCACAGCAACAGCGTAAGCATACAAAAGACATTTCACACATACGACCCAGCAAATGCTGCTATGATCAGGTGGGTTTTAGCTTTTTTTTTTTTTTTTCGTCAAGTAAGGATGTCGTGACTTCATTCGAAAAAGTGAGCGACATTGCCATTAAGTCTATACTCTGTTTGCCGGGGACCCAGTGCAGCTCGGTCGGAAGTGGTGTAATGCAGCAATTTCGATATTCACTACAAACAAACCTGACTGCAGAGTTTTTCATCAACTGAAAGCCCTTTATTGCACAGGCCAAAAGACCTGCGAATAGAGAGCTGCAAAAGTTGAGACACGTGATGTCCCAAATGCTTGACCAACTAGATGAGGTGTCTCTGTCCTGGTAGCCTGCCCAGAGTTTGCCATTTCACATAGCTGAATGTTGGCAGACTTGACAGTGGATACATTCGGCTGGTCATGTCACGGCATGTCACGGCAACCGTTCTGAAGCTGTTCCATGAGGCTGCACCCATCCAATATTAAACGGCAAGAAACAGGAACAGGGCTGGCGATGGCCTCGGTGGCTTGAAAACGATGCTGACTCATGCGCGACAAATGGCATTTGCCCGTGGGATGGGACAGCTGCTGTCCTCAAGATTGATGAGGACGCTGAGCAGCTCATGAGTCGGCTGCTGCTGCTGAAGGGCTTGGACTGTAGCTACCTGCCTACCTACGGGGCTTGCCCTGGTTACGGACACGCCTGCTGAGCTTCCGCTGCTGCCTCGAAGTGGTTCTGCCAAAGTTGCCTTTGCCACCGGTTGATATGCCGCGAGCTGCCATCGGCTGGTAGTGCTGATGCTGATGCTGCCCCTATACTCTAGCTGGTGGCCAGTGGCTGTGGATCGGTAGGGGTACTTTCATCGGCGAGTCAGCCTACCTCCGACACAGGGTAGGTGTTGCTGATTTTTTTGTTGTGCGTATGTGTGTGTGTGTGTGAGTGTGTGTGTGTGTGTGTGTGTGTGTGTGTGTGTGTGTGTGTGTGTGTGTGTGCGTGTGTGTGTGTGTGTTTGTGTGTGTGTGTGTGTGTGTGTGTGTGTGTGTGTGTGTGTGTGTGTGTGTGTGTGTGTGTGTGTGTGTGTGTGTGTGTGTGTGTGTGTGTGTGTGTGGTGTGTGTGTGTGTGTGTGTGTGTGTGTGTGTGTGTGTGTGTGTGTGTGTGTGTGTGTGTGTGTGTGTGTGTGTGTATGAAATCATGATTGATCCTGGTCAGTAATCCAAACTAGAGGCACTGTGGTACTCAGGTTCTTGCACACCCTAGGTTTCTAAGTGGAGAGGCAGCAATCGTTGCCAGACTTTGCTATAATTCTGGTGGCTGTTGCTTCCCCTCCCCTTTTGCTTATACTCTGAGGTACTTCCGGCTTTGGCTTCTTCCTCTTGGCTTTCCAGCAACATAATATGACGTGCGGTTTGCAGGCGTCCCAAGTGCAAGTAGGAAGCTGCCTGAGAGAGGCAGATCTCTCCCCTCTCCTCTCCTCTCTCTCTCTCCCCTCTCTCTCTCTCTCTCTCTCCCTCTCCCTCTCTCTCTCTCTCTCTCTCTCTCTCTCTCTCTCTCTCTCTCCCTCTCCCTCTCTCTCTCTCTCTCCCTCCCTCCCTCTCTCTCTCTCTCTTACATGTTGGTTGGGCTCATGAGGAACAATTGAGGTCACTAGGTAGGCCATTCTGAAGCAGACAATAGCTAGGCTTTAGAACTAGCCGTTTTGCCCTGAGAACTGGCCCTAAAAACTGTCCTCGTGTGCTACCTGTCGGCTAGAGTGTATCTGGTTTCTTGAAATCCAACCCAGCAGTCAACCGCTTGTTCGTCTAAGCTGCTTGGGTTGGCTGGGATTGGGATGGCTTGCTGCAGCTTAGGCTTAAACTTAGCCAGGTTGCTTGTTTTTGCTATTACTCCTAAAAAAATATATATACATCAAAATGTTATATAAATCTCTTTCTATATGCATACACTTATTGCTAATAATAATAAATAGTAAGACATTGGTAGAGCACTCAAAGAACATTAAATCTCTTTCTAAGCTCTACATATGCTTCAAAGGGAGCATGCCAATTGATTGTCAGCACCCATAAACACACAATGGGCAGTTCACCAACCCAGCAAATGTTGTGTGCAATATGTGCTCTTTTAGCCTATTTTTAAATGCCAAGTCGAGGTGGGGTGTCGTGACGTCAGTCTGGTGTGAGTTCCAGGCTGAGAGCATTTGAACTAAAGTCGTGATCGCAAAAAGGTTTTCGGTTAGTTGCAGGCACTACTAAATGGCTTGAGTCAGAAGAGCAAGTGATATGATGCCTTAACCTCATTGGGAACTGGTACATACAGATAGGGTCGGTGCAAGAGAATGAAGGGACCTTAAATTGATTGGCAAAGCCGTAAAATCGATACTTAGCTGGGTTGATGGGGAGTCGGTGCAACTTTGTAACAGATGGTCTGCTAGGGCAGTTGCAACGTTCTCGATAGACATGCAGAGCAGCAGGGTTGTGTACCATCTGTAAGCTCATCTTGTAGCACAGGCCAGAAGACCTGCACGCAGTGAGTTACAAAAGTCAAGACCCGTTGTCGCAAAAGCTTGGTCCAACTTGAATTTGGTATATGTGTCTAAACAGGCCCAAATTTGGAAATATTATTTGCTGAAAGTATGTATGCTTGACTGGGGAACTGGTTTTCTCTCTCTCTCTCTCTCTCTCTCTCTCTCTCTCTCTCTCTCTCTCTCTCCCTCCCTCTCCCTCTCTCTCTCTCTCTCTCTCTCTCTCTCTCTCTCTCTCTCGCTCTCTCTGTCCGGCTGTCTCATGTAGAAAAAAGAAAAAAAATACTCACTGATTTAACAGCCTCTTTTGTATAGCGACAGAAGAGCCTTTACTGCTATCACCACCGCTGGCAGCAGCAATAAAGAATCACCCACAGCAGGATTCGAAACTACGCAACCGCCTTACCTAGTGCGCCATCACGGCTCACCAATGTAGAGACAGGTTGGCATAGCGAGTGTTGCTGCCTATCTTTAAGTACCTTAATAGTCTCTGCACATGCCCCTTGGTCTTAGCCTGGGGGGGGGGGTAAGCTGCTTCACTTTACAAGCCAGGTCGCCGGCTCGAGTCCTGCCGTGGGTAATCCTCATTGTCTAAGGCAAGTGTGGGTGACAGCCACTAAGGCTCCAGTGCTGCTATATACATGTAAATGGGTCTGCTGAGTCAGCTGACTTCTGTTTTGTTTTACATAATAATGCTACTGGAAACTGGTTGCTATTATCTGGCATTTATGATAGTACATGAAAATCGTGTCTGACCTGTAGACTGAATTTGTGCCATTTCACACTGCATCCATGCTGCTTGCTCTAAGGGCACGATCGTTGTCCGAGCACCGAGTTGAATACAAAACGTTCGAACGCTTTACCCTTGACCCTTGAGAAAGATTTACCCTTGGTTGACTCTCGGGCTGTCTGCTTCCACACTTAGCTGTCCCGCACCCCTCATATTCGAGCAAGTCTGGTTCTTTGGCCATGAGCAGCAGCAGAGCTGCTGCTGTTACTGCTGCTCATTGGTGAAGAGAGTCGGAGCTAGGAGCCATCGAGACTTGCCCTTGAATTCTATGGTGTAGCCTTGAGGTCCGTCCACGATTGTGCTGTCTGTCTCTGAAGGACACTTGCTGTGCACGGGTTGCAGTGCAACTGCTTCTGCACGGTGCAGACGGAAACTTGACGCATCTATCAAATCGTGTTCTCTCTCATCCCATGGCATGCACGATACATTCCCCATGTTTGGACACCCAGCGTGCCCGACAGTGTGTGAAACTATAGCGACTGACCTGCAACCAATCGTCTGTGCTGCCTGCCGCCATTGCTGTGCAGTCAGCATCCGTTGACAATCCGGGAGGACGGCCCTAGTTCCTAATCGTAATATCGATACGATCGCACACGTTTCCAATTCGAGCTGGCAGCACTTCTTTGACAGGCCAGGCCGCTGAATAGGGTTGGGATCTTTAACTGGCCAGGCCCTTGAAAAAACGTCGGTCGCATGTGAGCCTGGTCTCTTTGGAACACCCGATGCTCACTCATCCGATGCATCTGATGCCTTCCCAAGAGTGACATGTGCTGGCCATCGGTCGAGACAAAGTTACCGGGAACTACAAAGGAGCCTACAAGCGGGAAAGCAGAGCTAGTAGTCATTGCAGGATGCTGCAATTGACACGATGCTGAGAGCGAGCTGTCTACTGTCTGCTGCAGTCTCTACCTGATCCCACGAGTGACAGCTACTGATCCTGTGACCTGCCTGCCTGCCCCCTGACACGAGGATTCGTCGTTCGGAGTCGTGTCCTCGGCGCACGCTCCTCCTTCACCTCTCCTCCTTCTCCCCCAACGTGTAGCGCAGTCCTGGCTCTGCTGGCGTTGTACGCTCAACGCATTACATGGCGCTCGAGCCGTGCAACGGCGTTGGCCACAGCAGCCCAATCACTGCAGCCACTTCGTGCCATGGTTCGTTGGCTGACATTCGCCTCAACCGCCTTGCCGTGCATCCAGGTACATCCGGCTCGACCCATGAGTGAGGTGGCAGCACTAGCGCCAGCCGCCGTCCCGACACTATCCGCAGAGGCGAAGTCACCACCTGCTCCACCACCTCTGCTGCCATCCGGTCTCAGCCCGACCGACTCCAGGACCAGCATTCCCGGCGGCGGCAGCAGCAGCAACAAGGATGCCACCAAGTCGACAGGTGAGCGCCGGCCAGCAGACGACCAGCATACAATCAAGGCGGCGCAAGGTGAGAGGACCGCTGACCTCTGCCTTGTCGCTAGCACGTAGCAAGCACGTGTGCTTGGGTGCTCGGAATACCAGCCGAGCGGCATATAAGCCAGGCCAAGAGTCTAAACAGAGCCTCAGAGCTCCGTCACTTGAGAGCATAGTCACAGGCAGCCGTCGTCGGTAGGGTCAAGGCTGATTGCAGCCGACAATGTCGTTCGTTAGTCTTTGCCACTTGCCACTGCTAGCTGCCTTGCTAGTGTTTTCCTCTCAGCGCCCAGTGGTGAGATTGACGCCAACATGAAGCACACTCCGACGTACCTCCATGGCTCCTCCACTGCTGCTGTGCACAGGGCAGCCCTGTTGCCTGCTAACGGTTGCTTTCGTGTGGAGTGAGTTGGCAACCAGCTCGAAGAACTTGTTCCCTGCCACGTCCGTGTCCTCTGGTTTATGAACGAGTTTGCCCCCATGACTTATATCACTCCAGCCCGGTGCCCTCCTACCCAGTGCATAAGTCTCTGCTATCGTGCAGCCATCTGTAAAAAACAGAGCAAGAAGTGAAGGCTAGATGACCTGACAGCCTCGTCGATGTAGTGGCAAATGAGCCTCCTTGGCTGTCACCACCGCTTGCAGTGGGCAAGTCTTGATCGCCTGCTGCAAGTCGTGGTGATTCTGGCAGTGTGCAAGTCTTGATTGCCCACTGCAAGCGGTGGTGATCCTTGCAATGGGCAATTCTTGATCACCCACTGCAAGTGGTGGTGATTCTTGCAGTATGCAAGTCTTGATTGCCCACTGCAAGCAGTGGTGATCCTTGCAATGGGCAATTCTTGATCACCCACTGCAAGTGGTGGTGATTCTTGCAGTGTGCAAGTCTTGATTGCCCACTGCAAGCGGTGGTGATCCTTGCAGTGGCCAATCTAGGATTGCCCACTGCAGAACTCAAACCCGAGTCATGTGTCGTGAAGCGCGAGCGCCATTACTCCCGATGTAATGTATCTCCTTCTGTAACTCCACAAAGACCAAGTGGGTGTTGCGAAGGAGGTTTCTCTATAGGGCACTCAAGGCCTAATCCTCTTTCGATTCGATCCTCTTGGGCTAAAATCCAGGATCCTGCGGCAGCTCACAGGCACGGTTGAGTGATCGTATCTGAGGTGGGGAGGATGGGATCGGGCTCGGCAGAAGCAGCTGCCAGGCCTGGACTGCAGTCTCCTCCTCCTGGGCAGCGTTTACCGAGATGTGCGGCTGGAAGGGATAAATAGCTGCGACCTCGGGTGAGACCGATCTCGGGCAAATCCAGTTGAGAGGGATCTTGTTGGTCAGCAAGTTGCCTTTGCTGTCTTCATTAGAAGCTCTGTCTCACGGAGCTCTCTTGCTCACACATCACCTGCACATCACATGGTCACATCACATGGTCACATCACATGGTCACATGCACATCACCTGCATCACCTGCATTGGTCATGCTGCTCTTCCATCGTAGACATCTGGCCACTTCTTGAAGCCCGAGACATTTTCGAAGTGATTCTGTCTGGGTGTTACTTCTGTCAGAAACCAGCGATCCGACATTAGATGCTACTACCTATCAATCATTCTGCTTTCTTGCGAGGCCTACACGTGCTGATTGCTGAGAGCTAATGGTGTGTGCGTGCATGTGTGCGAGCGTGTGCACGTGAGTGCGTGGGTGGGTGGTTGTGTTTGAGTGGATGTGTTTGTATGGGTGTGTTTGTGTGGGTGTATTCGCTTGCATGAAGGCATCTCCCCCATTGTCTTACTCTGTGAGCTTAATTGTGCTTGCTCTCATGCAGTGTGAAATGCAGAAATAAACTTAACTGACGAGGCAATTCGCGGGGGAATGCAGCGACTATTAACAGCAGCCGTGCTGCCAGTCTCAGCAGCCTACCCCATTGCGATAGCTTGCGGGCCCCCTCCCACCACCATGGCGGCAACTCTCTCTGCAGCTAGTGCGGTCGTTTCTTTGCTCGAAGAAATATCGTAATAGAATTCATTTGCATAGCACCCCAAGAGGACTTAATCTCTATTCAGGCGCCTCACATACGCCACGAGGTCACGGCCTCGGTATTATGCGCATTAACCTTGCCCTTATTCGAGGTGCGCACCTTGACCACACTGGGCCTTGACCTTCTCCGACGACCGTCGCAGGCACGGACAGCTTCACCGAGAAGCAAGCCAAGCTGCGACGCAAGCTGTCGCAGCGACGTGACGAGCTGCGCGAGGCTGTCAGGGCCGCGCTGCAAGAGCTTCGCGAGGCATGCCTGCAGGAGGCGGCGCTCACCGGCCGCCTGCCGCCCGACTACCCGGCCGCGCCCGGCGAGCGGCCGCCGCCCGTGCCGCGGCGCGTGCGCACGGCCTTCACCATCACGCTCGGCGACGGCAAGGCCCAAGCGAGCCGCGAAGAGGTGCGTGTGCCTGTGCGTGCCTGTGCGCGCCTGTGCGCGCCTGCCTGCCGGGGCTGCGCCTGCGCATCGCCTCTGCTCGCGCAGGGGTGGCGGCCTCGTGCTCACTTCTCGTGAGCGGCGAGCTCGGCCGCATCCAGCTTCCGCTGGCCTTGACACCGATGTCTGCCCGAAGAATGAAATAGAATGAAGCAGAATTCGAGCAGCTCGAGTGCAGCGCCGAGCCGTTGGAGGGCACGGCCTTGAGCTGCTCATCCTTCTCCTCCCCCGTCTCTGGCTCCTCTGACTCTCACTCCTCTGGCTCTCGCTCCTTCGAGCGTCCAAGTCCAGCTCCCAGAGCTCCAGGCCTGTCGGTACGCACCGCTGCCATGGTGTGCGCTAGCGCTCGGTTTGATTGGTTGGTCGCTGGTCGCTCGGCTGCGGTTCCGCGCACTGCCGCTGATGCGGCGGAAATGCACAGGATTATTTCGTTCCAGCGTGCCGTCAAGGCGCTCGAGATCGAGTACGAGCTGCAGAGGCAGATTGCCAAGGCAACGCTGCGACTCGTCGAAGACGTCTCGCTGCCCGGCGCGGTCCGCAAGAAGCACCGGGCGGCCTACGAGCGCCTGTGCAGCCAGGTACGGCGTCCGCTCTGCGCAAGCAAGCGAGTGCTGGTAGAGCAAGCTGACCACTCCCTCACTTCACCGTCCAGCGTCTCACTCACGAAGCACTGCCTTTAAGTCATTGTCTTTTGATGATAAGCAACTCGATTGGCAATGGCGCTGTGGCAGGCTCAGCATGGGCTGATGCTACCAGCACTGCTTTGCCGCTTGCGCTGGCACGCCCGAACTCTTCTGCAGCCCGTGAACTCGAACTCTGGCCAGTAGAAGGTCCGGTGTGAATGCTGCCCAACAGTTCGATGTCGTCCATACCAAGCAGCAGGCCGAACTCATGAACGATATCTGATACTAAGCGGTCCAGCATTATCTCGCTATGGCTGAGAGCTAAGTAACACAATGTAATGTATCTCCGTCTGTAACTCCACAAAGTCATAAAGACCATGCGGGTGTTACGTAGGAGCGTTTTGTATAGCGCACTCACAGCCTAAGCGGCTTTCGGTACGCATTCGGTAGCCAACAGACTTCGTCTCACGCAACAAAGACAAAGTGGGAAGCATAGCAGAGTCTGGAGAGCAGTTGAGGTAGTGAGTAGCATGGAAGTAGCAGCTCAGGACCGCTGAATGAAAAGGTTGGGCCATAGTCGGCAGCAGGAGAGTAGTTGTCGTTGTCGTAAGAATTGTGGAAGCGAGCTCCACAGTCTAGGACCTGCAGAGCTAAAGCTTCTGTCGCCAACTGTCGTTAAGCGGAGGAATGGGACAGCTAATTTATTGTCCACACAGGACCTGAGGGCGCAAACAGGCTGAAACTGATGCAGCAGTTCAGCTAGGTACGAAGGAGCCAAGCCGTGGCGGGCCTTGTGGGTCAGCGTAAGAACTTTGCTCTGTATCCTTTGCTCAACCGGCATCCATCCTAGCTCTTTTAGCAGAGGAGACACGTGCTCAAACCGCTGGGACTTGAAGACTATCGTTGCAGAGCATGTGGACTTTCAGACAGCCGTGGCTCCATTCATAATCAGGACTGGTTTACCGATGCTATGGAAGATGTGTGCTGGCGGAGCCGATTTTGAGCGTTAGGCTTTCTAATTTCTGAGTCACACTTGGTTTGCCCATAACTTGTAAGTTGGTTTTATCGTCATTCAATTTGAGAAAGTTTGCTGCCAGCTATGTGCGGAATTCATCAATACATGCAGTAAGGGAGTTGAAAGAATTTGACGTGCTGGAGGGCTGGGCTGGGTGTGATCAAACCTAAGGTGTGACTGTTTGTCATCTGCAGAGAAGTGAAAGGCTAGATTGTGCTTTGGTGATCGCATCGACAAGAGGGAAAATGTAAACCATGAAAAGAACCGGGGCTAAGCACGGAGCCCTGAGGAACCATGTACTTTCTTTAGTGGTTTCTTGGACGACATTGGACCGGTCACATTAATACTCTGGAGTCTCTCTGAGATAGGACCTAAACCGCTACAGTGCAGTGCCAGCAATGCCCAGCTGAGATGACAGGCGCTCGAGAAGGACTCAGTGATCAATAGTATCAAATGCTGATCCATCAAAGCAAAAACACAAAGACTTTACCCAAGTCTGCATTCCTGTTGCAAGTGTGTGTATCTTGCTTAATAGCAAATGGATTTCGAGAACACTTGTACTCAACCGTAGGTTGTATTCTCATTGGTGCGCAGACGTTAAACAAGAACTCCTCACCCCCTCCCCGATTCGTTGGCTAGCGTCGGGGTGTGGCATCTAGTACCAGCTGGGAAACGAGAACCAATCACTACATGTTTGAGAACATCATACAAAGCAAAGCTGACTCTGTGACGAGATTAGGTCTAAAGCCAGACTGGAACGTACTTGCTATTGTTGAAGTTTTAATGTAAGAGTTTAGTTTGGCTGCCACTACTCGGTCCAATGTCTTACGTAGGAACAGCACTAAGGAGGCTGAGCCGGAAGTTGCTTGAGTGCTCTTACTCTAGTACAGCTCTCCTAATTAGTCGCCTTTCTCAATTAGTTCCGATAGGTAGGCTGGAGCCAGAGAATGAAAGGACCTGAAAGTTAGTGACAAAAATCTCACAGGCGATACACTTCTTGATTGTGAGCCAGTGCTGGTCGATGAGAAGTGATGTGATATCGCAGCTGCTATGCTCCTGCGATCATGCATTCTTGCTGCTGTGGCTGCTGCTTGCAATTGCCTGCCGCTGCCTGCGGCCTGACCACTGCTGCTCGCAATTGCCTGCTGCAGCCTGCCTGCCTGCTGCTGCTGCCGTCATGAAGTGGTGAGGCACTGTGCCTCGACCAGCTGATGACCCCAAGCACTGACATATTTGCAGGTCAAAGATCTGGAGCTGGAGCTGCATAGAGCAGTGCAGCGCATTGCCACCACGGCAGGCAGCGCTGATCTTTCCAGCCTCAGTAGTGGTCAGTACATTTTCTTTTTGCACATACTTTGTTCCTCTAACCCTTCATCGACGAATCAACTCGTTTCTGTTGCAAGCCTCTTCTGTTGGTTCATGCACACACATGTTTTTTTGCCCCATTTAGTACGGGTTTATCTTGCTTTGCATGAGATGTACACGTTAATGGTGATGCCGTCAGCATCAGATTTATAGTCGGCTCTATTTCTCCACAAGGGATATACTGTAGCGCTGCTTGGGAGATAGAAGGATGCATCGCGTCGTGGCAACGTGGCCTGTAGTTTAAACCGTTCGATGCTTCGAGTTCTTTCAGTTTGTTTCGGTTTCCTCTGACCGCTGTGGGGTAGCTACGATGGCAGCATCTGAATTTTAGGCCGTGCTGAGTTTTAGGCTTCACGACTTCAGTCTTCGATTCTCGCAAGCAGTCTGCCAGCCTAGTTCGTATGCTCCCAAAGCCTGGAACTCCCTCTCGACCTTCGTCAGAACATCCCCTGACCTGACCACATTTAAAAGGAACTTAAAAACACACCTATTTAGGACAGCATTTAGTGGGTCCCTGTGATTCGTCCTTGATGTGCTTATACGTGCTGACACTGTGCATGCTGCCACTAACCACATTTGCATGCTGACCCTGTGCATGTCACCCCTAACTATGTTATTCATGTTGTTTGTTTATCAAGCATGATATTACTCACCATTCACTTGCATTTCCCTTTGCAGCAAATGTAAAGCGCCTAGAAAGAGATTAAGTTCTCTGAGGGCGCTTTATCAAGTGCATTATCATTATTATTCATCGTCTTGACCTGCTGTCTTAAACTCGTGAGCCACCGTCGCTACTTCGCAGTTCACCTCGAGTTCTTCGAGGATCGGGCGTGCTATTGATGTCTACGGGAATCGATTTCGAGTGCTGCATCGCTTGACAAAACTGGCCAAAAGACTTTGCGGCAGGCCTAAAATAATATGTGAATTATATCCGTGCATTTGTTAGTTTCATCGCTTGACATCTCGGATTGTCACTTCACATCACTTCACCTACCCATAAATACTAGATCGAGTTTGGTGCCTTCAGCGTGCATTCGGTCGTCAAGGCGATCGGAGCTGCCGCTGCGGCTAAAAAGGAGGAAGTGAGCTGCTAGCAATGAAGGGAAAGAAATGCCGAGAGAAAGAGCATGAGCATGGGAAGTAGATGCTAAGGCCGGCAGTATTCCGCAAGCTTATTGCTAGTCTTGCCGGTTGTCAGCTGTTAGTGTTAGCCCCCCCCCGTTATTTTGCACTGACTTACTAATTCAGCACATTTGCCGAGCCAATTGCTAAATTATGCTTGCAAATGCCATCTCTATGCAAAGGCTGAGAGCAAATGCATGGACGGGTTTGCTTCTGTCAATATTTGTAGGTGGCTTCGAGAAGGTCTCGTTTTGATACTCTTAGTAATATTTTGACCAATCCCCATTCCACGAATCCCCTTCCCCCATTCATTCATTCATTAGCCGTAGCCTCGCTCTACACCTCAGCTGCGGTACATGGTTCTTGGTTTGCACTACCAATAATTTAGCATTTTTTACTGTACGTGGTGCTGTACCCGGCTCGCATGTGTGCATGCGTTGCCTGCGTGCTAGTAGTGTGAAGCAGCCTGGACAATTCAGAACAATGGCTATTCGATGTCAATCGTTGTTGTAAAGTGTCACATTTGGTGTACATCAGCCAGGCTAGAAAGTCTGCATCAGTCACAAATTTGTGCGCATGCGTGTGTGTGTGTGTGTGTGTGTGTGTGTGTGTGTATGTGTGTGTGTGTGTGTGTGTGTGTGTGTGTGTGTGTGTGTGTGTGTGTGTGTGTGTGTGTGTGTGTGTGTGTGTTTGCCTTCTCTGAAGCTCTCTGCCTCTCTCCACTCGTTCGGTCTCTGTCGGTCTGAGCCACATGAGCCATTAGAAGTCAGCTGTTGCACATTACTGGAGTGCTTTACTGTACGGCCGTGCAATGGGGCAGCTCCGTGGCAGGGACGCAATGGGGCAAGTAGAACCGTGTGGCATTCAACTTCTGATCAGGCATGCTCACTTGAACTCGTCTAGTCCAGAGATGTGGCTGGACTCAGCCACGGCAGCCGCTTCACGCCTCACGGTTCGCTTCGAAGGGCGCAGATCACAAAGGGATCACGGCGGCGCCATTGGTCCGCAGGGCCCCGTGCGAGCGTCCGGTCGCACTTTCGGTGCAGCTGCTGCTGCTGCCTGTGCTAAAGGTGCTAAGAGACGGTGCTGTTTGCAGTCACGTGGTCATGCGCTGGCTGGTTGGGCCACTGGCGGACTTAGCTACCCAGCCGCTGCCTTCTGCCTTCTGTTCCGTTGCCTTTCAAGGCCATCTTCTCATTTGCATTGGCTTTTGCATGGGAGTCTCTGCTAATTTATTGCACCCGAAGAGAACTAAATCTCTTTTTTGAATCGGCACTTTAAAGCACACCTGAGCACACAGAGGATCATTTGCACTTGCCCGGCCCCCAGCAATGCTGTGGTGAACAGGTGTGGTTTTAGCATCTTTATAAATGTTGTCAACTCTAGAGACGCCGGTATTTCAGTTGGGAGGAGCGAATTCCAGACTTTGAAAGTGTAGAAACTGAACCCAGTCTTCAAAGGGTTTTAGGTTAGTTCAAGGCACAGCCAAACGACTTAAGTTAGAGGAGTGGATGGTACGATGCTTAGTTCAGATTGGTAGGCCAGGTAAGAGAATAAAAGAATCCAAAAGTGAGTGGCATAATTTTAAACTCGATATGTTGCTGGATGGGATGAGAGTGAAGGTCAAAGGTGCGAGAAGCGATGTAACATGTGAGAAGTGGTGTAATGTCGCAGTTGCAACGTTTACGACAGACAAGACTGGATGCTGAGTTTTGCACCAACTGTATGCGCCTGATTTCACACTCTAGAAGACCTTCGGGTAATGAGTTACAGAAGTCAAGACGGGATGTCACAAATGCATGGACCAATTTGGGTAAGGTATCATTTTCTAAGCAGGCCCGAATTTTGCGACGTTACATTGCTAAAAAAGAAAAAAGTACGCAGACTAGACTGTAGAGCTGATGTGGTCGTGCTGTGAAAGGTCTATTTGGAAAAGGACACCCGGATTGTGTGCGGGTGCTTCAGGAGATGTGCTGGGCAAGCCCATTTTTGAAGGTTGGGTTTCCTATTTCTAGGTGAACTCTGATAACAACGTCAAGTCGTAGATCTTCCTTGTTTTTTGTCCCATTGCTCTTGTTAGTTAATGCTGCCACACTACATGCAACCTTCAAGCTATTGTGACATCAAGCTGAATCGATTTGCTTCTGCTTGCAGGATTTAGTGAAGATATCGGAGCCGACACAAACGGTGAGCCTTTGCTAGCGGCTTCGGCATTGCTTGGGCTGCTCGCTCAGGGTTTGATATTCACTGCCAGCTTTTCTCATTTGCGGTTTCAGGATACCCAGATATCTGTCGACAGTATAGCACTTTCATTTTTATGCAGATGACGCACAGCTGTATCTGTGCTTTAATCCATCCCTGCCTTCGAGCACGTCAAAGTCTCTACTCCCATGTAGCATGTGTTGCTGACATTTGTACTTGGATAGCAAGAAACGTTCTGAAATTAAATGACGATGAAACAACTTACAATTTATAGGAAAACCAAATATTGCTCAGAAATTGAAGAACCAAGCAACCAAATGGGATCGGCCAGCATATTTCCGTTACCAACTATGAACAATCTGAGTGTCCTGTTCCAAATTGACCACTTACTGCATGACTTCCTCATCTCTACAGTCAAGTCTGTCTACTTCCAGCTACTCTAGCATTGCAAAAATTCCATTCTGCTTTAACAGGATTCCAATCCAAGCCGGTCCATGCATTCGAAGTATCTCGCTAAGATTTTGATAACTCCTACAGGCAGGTCTTCCTGCCTGTGCGATAAGATGCTTACGGTTGGTGGAATACTCGCCTGCTTGGCTTGTCTATCGTGAACTTTGCAAATGCCGTTGTCCACCTCTCCCACCGATCCACACTGGCTCCCCATACAGCAGCGCATCGACTTCAAAACTCGGTCTCGGTCTCACTTTTAAATGCCATCGTCCTCTTGCTGAAGTCTGCCTATCTGAAATGCCTCCTAATTAGGCTTCTTGTCGTGCCACGAGCTCATTCCACGTGCTCGTGCCTCTAACCAATCGTGCCACGAGCTTGTACCACGTGCTCGTGCCTCTAACCAATCGTACCACGAGCTCGTACCACGTGCTCGTACCACGTGCTCGTACCTCTAACCAATCGTACCACGTGCTCGTCCCTCTAACCTATCGTACCACCTGCTCGTCTGACTCAAACCGTTTAGCTGCTGTCATTCTAATCCACCTCAATCCTTTGGATGAGGTGCCTTCAGTTCATAAGCTGCCTAAGTCTTGAGCCAACTCCCGGCTGACCGTCACGACATCCCCTGACTTGAGCCGTGATGGCACGCTAGATAAGGTGGTTGCTTTTCACGACCTTGGTCCCGAAGTCTTGGGTTCGAATCCAGCAGTGGGCGATCCTTTATTGCCACTGCAAGTGTTGGCGATAGCCGTAAAGGCTCTTCTGTCGCTATGCACAAAGAGGCTGTTAAATCAGCAAGTATTTTTTGACGACATCGAAAAAGAAGCCTAATATCATCATTAGCTCAGTCCGTGAGAATTGTCTTTTTTTGTGCTTATCTGTATTGACACTCTGCTAACATGCTATTATGTAACAAGTTGACGTTCTTCCTT
>WPIO01000059.1:1267500-1347500 GCA_009760855.2 Cristatella mucedo
ATAGTGGTACTGTGTACAGTGTCAGCACGCATAAGCACACGGAGGACAATTCACAAGGACAACAAATGCTGTGAGCAATAGGTGCGGCTTTAGCTTCTACACGTGCTCGTCATCTGCATAGAAGGGAAAGCCTAGATTGGGCTTGGCGATCACATCGGCAAACGAGAGAGTGAGAGAGAGCGAGAGAGAGAGAGAGAGAGAGAGAGAGAGAGAGAGAGAGAGAGAGTACAGACTGAAGAAATGCAAACCAAGTACTGAGCACTGAGGTACACCCTATTTCAGTGGCTCCTCGGATGATCTTTTTCCATTCACATTATTACTCTGGAGTCTCCCACTGAGATAGGACTTAAAACATTGCCAGTGTTGCCCGGGCAAGATGAGAGGGCACTCGAGAGGACTTGATGATCAATAATATCAAACGCCCCCCGAAAGATCACACAAAGCAAGCAGAGACTTTATATAAGTCTGCATTCCTGCTATGGTTGTTATACAAGGAAATCCGAGACCGATCGCCAGACTGATTGCCTAGCTCTTGCCTTAATTCTTGACCATTGCACTCTCTCTTTCTCCTCTCTCTCCCTCTCTCTGTCTCTGTCTCTGTCTCTGTCTCTCTCTCTCTCTCTCTCTCTCTCTCTCTCTCTCTCTCTCTCTCTCTCTCTCTCTCTCTCTCTCTCTCTCCATTTCCCTCTCTTCCTTGGCTCGACTGATTTTTCCCCTTTTTTCATCCCCATCGACTATGACCGATAGCCAGCTGCTCTGCGCATCTTTCTTAACCGATTTACCCAGCGAGAGAGCTTTGATCCGTTAGGACCTGGTGGCCACGGTGTGCTAACACAGAGCCACTTGTACGGATCAAGGGCGGCCGGTCTCTCGAATTTTCTGCCCTCGCCTCATGGATTTCCTGTGTCCCTGATTCTTTACCCAACATTCCCACCGGATGACTTCAAGAGTGCCATCAAAGCGTTCACAGAACTTGTGTATTTTGATCATAATAATAATAATAATGATAGCACACTTGATAAAGCACCCTCAGATAACTCAATCTCTCTCTAGGCGCTTTACAATTGCTGCAAAGGAAACACCATCGGATGGTTAGTGGAAGCGAGCTCGATAAACAACAAGAATAAACAAGGTTGGGGTGACCGGCGCAGGGTCAGCATGCAAGTGAGGTTAGTGATAGCATGCAAGTGTCAGCACGCATAAGCACATAAAGGACGAATCACATGGACCCACTAAATGCTTTGATGAATAGGTACGTTTTTTAATTTCTTTTAAACCGTGGTCAAGTCAAGGGATGTCGTGACACAGATCGGGAGTGAGTTCCGGGCTTTGGGAGCATACGAACTAAAGGCACGGTCTCCAAAGGATTTGAGGTTTGTACGAGGTATAGGTAAACCGTTAGTTTCCGAAAGGTGGTGGTACGATGCTTGGCCTCGTGGGGCAGCGGATCTGATAGGTAGGCTGGAGCAAAGAATAGAGGGACCTAAAAGTGAGTGACAAAACCTTGAAGTCGATGCATTACTTGATTGGTAGCCAGTACAGGTCGATGAGAAGTGGTGTGATGTGGCAACTGCAGCACTCGCGACAGACAAGCCTAGCTGCAGAGTTTTGCATCAGCTGTAAGCACCGGATTGCACGTGCCGGTAGACCAGCAAGCAGTGAGTTACAGAAGCCAAGACGGGATGTCACCAATGCATGGACCAACTTAGATATGGTATCCCCATCTAAACCAGCCCGAGTTTTAGCAATGTTATGTAGCTGAAAATAGGCAGACTTGTTTGTGGAGCTGATGTGGTCGTCTAACGAAAGGTCACTTTGGAGCATGACACCTAGATTTCGTGCAGATTCAACAGGAGATATGCTGGCAGAGCTGATTTTGAGCGTTAGCCTTTCCAATTTCTGAATCACATAGTCATCACATCACCACGTAGTCTTTGTGGGTTTAGTGACGGAGATAGTTATATATTGGTCACCCACCGCAGAAATCTCTTATCTACCTCGAAGAAGTGGACTGCCCAGCCAGCTCCTTGACCCTGACCCTCGAGATTCGGTTACTTCCCCGTTGGCCACCAGTCTCCCCCCCCCCACCTCTTGCCAGTACAACTGATGACGTAGGCTAAAGTTCTAGCACGCAACTTGAGTGTACAAAGTGACATGCTTTGGAGCGCCGGGAGAAAAAGAAATACTTGAACAGGAAATGATCCCGGCAGCCTGTGGTTTGACCTTTCGGTACTCTTACCGATTCAACTTCCGTAAAAGACTCGGCTCTCAAAGCCGGCTTAAACCGGCTTTGGTTTGAACTGACCACTCACATGCCCCAACCGAATGGCTGTGTATCGCCTATGCCGTGTGCCGAATGCATGTGTATATTTTGAGCCGAACTATCGTTCCGGCTGCACCGGCTGTCGGCGTTTCCGGAGACCTTCGTTCTGATTAGATTCGCTCTGCTTCAACTGGTCGCGCTCTGGTTGGGATAATTCCCGGATACCTCTGCCTGCTTTTTGTTTTTAGGCATGCCAACCACCGGCCGCCCTACGGCTGCAAGCAGGTGGCCTGCAACGACATTCGGTGCGAACAGCACCGGCACTCTTGGCAGCAGCAGCAGCAGCAGCAGCGCTTCTTCCGCTGCCGTAGCTGCTGTGCTACCCCCTCAGCCGGCGTCTGGCCGACGGGTCGGCGCCAGCCATGGCATCGACACTTCCGGGGACAGCGCAGCGGCCGCCGGGCAGTGTAGATCGCAGCTGCAGCAGCGGCCATCGGGAGATGGCCGTCTTAGAGGAGGAGCCGGCTCAGTGGAGGCTGGCTATGACTTCAGCTGCCCGCAGCCGCCACCACGCTCGGCGTCCTCCTCGTCCTCCGGTAGCAGTCAGGCAAGGCGCGAGGCAGCGACTCTGGTCTACGGAAGGTACGCTTGCATCGGACCAGCGCCACGCTGCAACCAGCTCACCCTCGTGCACCATCCAAGAGGGGCCAGCGAGACTTCTTTGCTTCGCAATGTTGCTGCCTACGATTTAGCCGTTCTGGGGCATGCTTATAGTTGAACGGAAAACGTACAAAAGCCGTGCTTATGTGTGTGTGTGTGTGTGTGTGTGTGTGTGTGTGTGTGTGTGTGTGTGGGCGGGGCTAAAAGGAGCGAGATCTTCAGCAGGATACGAAGCCCAAGTCGCTCTGACGTGTGAATTCTGTGTGTGAACCCAACCGTAAAAATAGCGACCCTATGCAGCTTCAGCCACTTGATCCAGATACTATTCTCGCATGAATAGGTGTGATAAACCAGGAGGTATGGTACTCCCTCTTCACGACCGAAGTCTTGGGTTCGAATCCTGCAGTTGGGCGATCCTTTATTGCCAATTGCAAATGGTGGTGATAGACGTTAAGGCTCTTCTGTCGCTATGCAAATGAGGCTGTTAAATCAACAGATTTTTTTTACTGCTGCTTATCAAAATTGCAAATTGTAAGTCAATTTGCTTATTCAAAGATGATTCTTAGCTGTAGCTGGCTGAGCTGACTGTGATTGCCTGATAGCCTTCCGTATTGCTGTACATGTGATGCTGCACACTTGATGCTGCCGAAGCTTGTTGATGACGAAGACGGTTCCCTTTTTCTCATTCATTCGGTCTTTCTCTCGTTGCCGATGCATTTCGGACTAGCCTGAGATGGCAGCCTCGTTTGAGGCTGCTCCGTGGGGGGACTCTCTCTAGTCGTCAATGACGTAGCTGCCACGTCACACACCGCTCACGTGTGAGCGTCGTGCCGGCATCCAATCAAGCACGAATCGATTCTCGAGATCCTCCATCTGGCTCACAGGTGGCTTCACTTGGTTGCACCTGCCTAACTAGCAGACCTCTTTCTTCTAGTCACGTGCTGTCGCATTACGTGTCGCATCATTGCTGACGCATTATTTTCGTCTGCATCTGCTCATCTCAACAGCCGTCACACTAAATTGAAATCCTTTGGCTATCGAACCTTCAGCTTGTATGCGCCAAAAGTATGATATTGCTTCTTGAATTGGGAATTATAATTAGAGTAGGCGAACGTGTCAAAAGCGGAGGGCTGCTGGGTCGCGCTTTCACTGCCACGGCTAAAAGCAGCTGGCTGTAAAGAGTTCGGCTGACTCATCAAATGTATGTGTGTAGCACTCAACCATCACAGGGATATCGTCGATAAAGCTCTAACCATCCCAAATGAGTATAGTAGCTCTATAAGGAAAGTTCATGCACCGTCCTCGGGGTGCGAACCCGTGACCTTGAAGCTAGCGGTGACTGTCGTATGCCAACTCAACAGATTCTGTTAAATATCTGATCCCGCGTCAATTTGACTTTGTCACAGTGTAAAAAAATGCTTGCTTCCCAGATCAAGATTTGACCCTTCTGACAATATGGCTATTCAAATGGTCAAAAAAGAAAAAAAAGATGAATTACAATAATAGTGAATTTGTATAGTGCCCTCAGAGAACTTAATCTCTTTCTTAGGAACTTTGCGCTGACATGGTGCCACAACTCCAGTGAGTGTCTGTTGCTTTGCAAGCACAGGAACTTTAACGAGAACAGAAGCGGCAGCCTCGGCTTTTTCCAAGCACAAAAGCAAGCCTGCCTTGACTGAAAGCATTGATTGAAAGCAAGCCTGCCTTGACTGAAAGCATTGATTGAAAGCAAGCCTGCCTTGACTGAAAGCATTGATTGAAAGCAAGCCTGCCTTGACTGCCACAGCAACTTGTACCAACTCGCAACAAAGGCACAAAACTGCCACTGACAAAGTGCTTCGTTAGGTCAAAATAGGTGCATTTGGCATGACTCGTGCCGCTATCTCACGGGCAGTGGGTTCGACCAACAATGGTGATGTAATATAATCCTTCTCCTCGGCATTTCAGCTGACTTCGTGGCTGTATTTACTTTGATTTAGATACAGGTCAATTTATTATCTGGTAGATATTAGCAAAAATGCCCGTGAGTGGGGAACCGGCTTGCAGAGCCATCGGAGCAGATTCCTCCAGATTTTGTGAGGGCGCAGAATCGCAGACGACCTATCAGCGACAGTCCAAAGCCTAGTATATGGGGCAGCCTTTCCTTTCCATGCTAGAGAGCTGCCTCGGGCGATGCCAAGCTCGTTTCGGACGTTTACCCAACTTATTCTCAATACCTTTGGATATTCCGCTGATATCTTCGCCTTGACTGTTCACAAGCTGTCCTCGGATATGCTACTCAAAACAGGACCTGCTTGGCATAAGGTGCGACGTCACCATTAGTGGGCCTTCTTCGTTGGGTCAGTAAGATCCTCCCTGCATTCTGAATTCGCCCTATCAACCGTTCCGCTATCAAACCTACAACCCGTAAGTCTACGACGTAGTAAGCCTAGAGTGCTGTTTAGCACTCGTTGTGGTAGTAGCTCGCTAGCCATGCCTCAGCATGTTGCAAAGAGTCGACCGTCGGCGACTACTAAGGCTCCATTCAAATTTGTAGGCACTGCTACATTCTGCCTAGCACGCAAGCCACTTAATCGGCATCATGCAGTTAGCTCTTGACTTGAGAGCATTAAACAGCCAGTAAATGAACCATCTACATCGACCCGCAGTGCCGAAATCGGTCGTCGGCAAATGCCAAACGTACTCGCTGCAACCCTACTAATTCTAGTCGACCGCTCGGGGTATGGAATGGGAATCGCTCACGTCACGTGACTAGACACGTGTGACTACGTGCTAGTGCGGCAGCCTCTTAAATTGTGCCTGCCAAATGTCCGCTCACTAAAACCTAATGGGTCACTTATCCGCGATCAGGCTGTCCAGGAGAAGCTATGTGCATTTCTGCTGACCGAGACCTGGATGACGCCCTGCTCTGGCAGCTGTGAGTGATCACCCCACCTGGGTTCTTATTCTTTCAGTTCATGCGGTCTGACAAGCTGAGTGGCTGGGTTGCTATTGTTGTTCGTGAATTGTCAGTTCAACAAATTCATACGAAACGACATCTACGCTTTTGCTGCCGACTGTGGCACCTTCGTTCCAGCCGTCTTGGGCTGCTACTTCCTTGCTACTCACTGCCTCAGCCACCCTCCTGATGCAGCTATGATTCTCACTTTCTCTTTGTTGAGTGAGGTAAAGTCTGTTGGCTACCGAATGCGTACTGGAAGCCGCTTAGGCTTTGAGGGCGCTATGCAAAACTCTCCTGCGTAACACCCACTCAGTCTTTGCCGTTTGGTGGAGTCACAGATATATATATATATTACTTTACATTATTTGACATTACTTGATAATTCTCTTTCGTGATGGTTGGCCGACGTGGCTCCTCCTGTGCCCAAACGTGGTGGCGTATGGTGACGTAGTAGACCAAACCAGAGGGAAATCGGCTCCGATTCAGGAGGAAAGTCGATTGGCTAAATGCAGCTTGAGGCGCAGCGACCCTCCTTGCATTTGTAGGTATCAGCCCCCGGTGGCAGAGGAAAGCAGAGAAGCCTGCCACGGAACCGCTCACCATTGTGCTGCACCCGACGCCGGCGGCACAGCAGTCAGAAGTCAGACGCCGGCAGCGGCCGTCGCCTATCCGCGAGGGAGTCTGACTTGGCGCGATCGGAGCTTTGAGCCAGCATCCGCCGGACCCGGTGACGGCTCGTCGCCTTCGGCATTCGCCCAGGTTTCGACCCTTGTCTGACGAGAGGACGTCTACTCCCAGATCTGCCCAGAGCAAGCTGGCTGTGCACACAGCGATCCTCGAGTGCTGCTACTGCTGCCGCCGGATAACATGTGCTAGCGAGTGTTCAGTGCGCAGGCGCATCTGCGGCTTCTCTCCCCCAAAGCACTCGCTCTGACTGCTGCCACTCGGAATGGCCCACTGCTCGCGGCATAGATGTGTGAGCAGCATAGATTTTTCGGGCCGTTGCCTGCAATAAAGCATTGCTATTTATATGTATATACCTTGTGTGTGTGTGTGTGTGTGTGTGTGTGTGTGTGTGTGTGTGTGTGTGTGTGTGTGTGTGTGTGTGTGTGTGTGTGTGTGTGTGTGTGTGTGTGTGTATCTGTAGTTTGCATGCTAATGCCTTTAGCAGTGACTGCGCATTCAGGCAGCTGCATTCACGCCTCCACAACAATCATACCCATCGGCAGAGCCAGGATTTCCAGGTTGGGGGCTGCAAGAGAGTTCCAGGTTCCTTCCGACACAATGACATTGGTACGACATGAAACCAGTTTGTGAAAAAACTTACAAATATATTCGACTAGCACCTTTCGACCCGTTCGTTCGACTTCTTCACACTGCTTCTGTCCCTTGGGCCTAGGGAAATTTGCCCTAGGATATAGGTACTTCCCTCTGTCCTTTGGGGGGGGGGCAATTTTCCCCCTCCCCCTGGCTCCACCACTGATCAGACCCCACGCAAATTGCTTTCACGATTGGCTGTGCAAAGGTGCCCAGTATCCTCTAATGCCGATCGAAAACGAGAAAGCTTCCGTGAACCGGCAGCCATTCATCTGCTGCTACGTTGTTTGGGTCGTCTGGCCCATCCCAGCTGCTGCTGCCAAAGCCAGGAAAACTCGGTCTCAGCCCAGGCCGGTTAAATTATAGAATCGTCTTGATAAGAGTTCCTCCTGCCTAGGTTGGAAATCTCAGCCGAGTGCAGTAATATCGGTAAAGTGCATAATCTAGCTGCAATGCCCAACAGGCTGCAGTGTGCCCCAAGAAGAAATCTCCTGGGCCGTATAGGATATATATATATATGTGTGTGTGTGTGTGTGTGTGTGTGTGTGTGTGTGTGTGTGTGTGTGTGTGTGTGTGTGTGTGTGTGTGTGTGTGTGTGTGTGTGTGTGTGTGTGTGTGTGTGTGTGTGTGTGTGTGTGTGTGTGTGTGTGTGTGTGTGTGTGTGTAAGATATTCGTATAGGATATTCGCAGGGCTTTGCCATGTCATTAAGGAACCGCTAGCAAGAGCACTTAAAACCGTGGCCGTGTAATGCACATAGAGCATGGAGATAACCTGGCAGTCACATTTTGCCAGTTCTAAACAATCTGAAGCCAGTCCCCCTTCTTCCCGGCTGCTAACAGCAAGATTAATAAGCACTCGCTATTGATGAGTTTAAAAACCACATGGTCTGACTCACAAGGCCCACCGTGGCTTGTGGCTCCATGGCACCGAGCTAAACTGCTGCAGCTGTTGCAGCCTCCTGGTGCCCTCAGGTCCTCTATGGACGATACTTTAGCTGTTTCCTTCTTAGGCTTCAAGATTGTTTCTCTGCAGGTCCTTGGCTGTGGAACTCACTTCCACTTTATCACGACGTTTATAAGAGCTTACAGTAAATAGTGTAGTCCCTCCCAGCCTTCGAGCACCTCAAATTCTCTAAACTCACTAGCTGCATGCATTGATGACATCCGCACATGGATGGCAGCAAATTTTCTAAAACTTAACGATGATAAAACTAACTTACTAGTTATGGGCAAACCCAGTGTGATCCAGAGATTGGAAAGGCCGACTCTCAACATTGGCTCTGCCAGCATATCTCCAGTTGAATCAGCTCGAAATTTAGGTGTCATATTCCAAAGCGACCTCTCGTTAGACGACCATATCAGCTCCACAGTCAAATCCGCCTATTTTCAGCTTCATAAAATTGCTAAAATTCGGGCTTATTTAGATAAAGATACCACGTCCAAGTTGGTCCATGCATTCGTGACATCCCGTCTCGACTTCTGCAACTCACTGCTTACTGGCCTACCAGCATGTGCGATCAGGCGATTGCAGCTGGTGCAAAACTCTGCAGCTAGGCTTGTCTGTCGTGAGCGTCGCAGTTGCCACATTACTCCACTTCTCGCCGACCTGCACTGGCTACCAGTCAAGCAACGGATTGACTTCAAGGTTTTGTCGCTCACTTTTAGGTCCCTTCATTCTATGGCTCCAGCCTATCTGTCAGATATACTACCCCATCAGGCCAAGCATCGTACCACCCGCTTTTCGGAATCCAACAGTCTGGAAATACCTCATACAAACCTTCAATCCTTTGGAGACCGTGCATTTAGTTCATATGCTCCCAAAGCCTGGAACTCCCTCCCGACCTGCATCAGAACATACCCTGACCTGACCACCTTTAAAAGGAACCTAAAAACACACCTATTTAGGACAGCATTTAGCGGGTCCCTGTGATTCGTCCTTGATGTGCTTATGCGTGCTGACACTGTGCATGCTGCCACTAACCACATTTGCATGCTGACCCTGTGCATGTCACCCCTAACCATAGTATTCATTTTGTTTGTTTTTAAGCATGATTTTACTTACCATTTAATTGCATTTCACTTTGCAGCAAATGTAAAGCGCCTAGAGAGATTAAGTTCTCTGAGGGCGCTTTATCAAGTGAATTATTATTATTATTATTATTATTATTATTAGTCACAACGAGCAGCTGCAATTTTTTATGCCAGGATCCAGCCAGCAATGCAGGCGAGGCAGTCGCTGTGAAATGCACTGACGTGGTAGCTGGTGAACCGCAGGAAATCGTCCCGATTGACTTCGCTAGGATTACACCGCCTGCTTGTGGCTATCGCCATCGCCAGATGTCGCCACACGGATAAAGCTTAAAAGCTAGGTAGGGCGCTGATTTGGATTTCGCATTTGTGATTCCATTATATTTGAAGCCAGGAAGCCAGGTTGGTCATTGGCTTGGATGGACGGGTAAAGCTCTATAATGATCCTGGTATACCAGTTGACAGAAAGTCAGTTCTGATCTTTCGTAAGCTTTCGCAAGCTGCGCTTATTAGTCCAAGCTCGTAAGTTTAATGAACGTGAGGAGCGGGAGGCCATCTACGCGAGGGTGTAAAATGAGCTTGGCCATAGAAGCAACCTCGACTAAAAAACGGGCTACTGCGGTGTGTAACCCTCGCTTAACCTGCCGCCTCAAGCTTCTTCTTATTTTCAAACTCGCTGGCCCAGACGAAATCGACCTAGGTTCTTAGGTTCTAGATCAAATGAAAAAGCGCCAATCGAGTGAACTGACCTTGTCGGACTAAGAGCAGGGTCCAATCAGCAGACTTACACGCTACAGCTTGGGTGACGCAGCAGAAAATGAGGTCCATTTGAGGATGCCAGCACTTGCCTCCGGGACAGCGCCACAACGGCCAACCGCGGCCAATCCAGAGAGCCATAGCCGGCCGGCGTAGCTCACGCATTCTCGTCTTCATTCTCGCGACAAAATTTCCAAAGCAATAACGTAAAGGCTGGTGTGACCATGAAAAGCGGCAGTGCCCACGAGTGGCGAGAAAACTGCGAGGTCGGCCAAGGTCAACGACCAAAGACAAAGAAGAAGAAATACCCAACGCACCGTGCCGGCTCTTCGTCCAGGCCACGGGCTGCGGGCGGGCGGGCGTCTCCTTCCCGCCCGAGTTCCCCCCCCCCCCCCCGCCACCGCCGCACACACTAAGCGCGCAGACGCCGACTTCACCACATGGGATTGCGTCGAAACATGCCCTCCCAGTCGGCCGATTCGGACGCTTGCGACCTGAGCAAGAGGAAGTCCGTGCGCTGCTTCAGGTGGAAGAGCTCCTCCTCGTCGTGGCGGCTTTTCATTCCTGGGCGCCCTGCGCCGTCGCGATCGCAGCACTCTTCGAGCGCGCTCAGCCGGCTGCCGATGGCGCTCAGCTTGCGTCGCAGCGCCTCGGCGACCACGTCCTGCGACGACGACGCCTGCGGCGACGACGACGCTTCGGCGGCACGGCCGCCCAAGCGCACCAGCTCCAGCGTGTGCGGGCTCTTCGCCGAGTTGCTCGGCAGCGATCTGCCGACGACGACGGGCACGAGCGAGCCTCTCGAGTTCCGCAGCTTCAGAGCGTAGCCGGCGCCTCCGGCGTCGTGGCGGTATCCAGGAAGCGATGCCAGCGCCTCGCGAAGCAGGGCGCTGCGAACCGCTCGGCCGTCGCCGTCGCAGACCCCCGACGCAGGCGCCGGTGCGTCGAAGCGAAATATTACCGCCGCGCCGCCCTCGCTGCTCGCGTCGTCCTGCCGCTCGCGGCATTCGGAGACGAGCTTAATCCAAACGGGCGCCATTTGATGATTTCGTCCCGCCCCCGTCACAGCGCAGCGGCGGTACGCGGGAAGCGGAAAAGGTTACATGAGAAGAAACAACGAGCCGCGCAAATCGCTGGGAGGGAGGGGCGCTGTGCGTGTATCTATGCAGAGGCGATGTGAGGAACCGCGGTAACCGCGGCTGCTGCACCAAAGTGCAGCTGGTGGCGAGCTGGCCCTGGTAAGTCTCGTAGTTGTAAGAGGCCCGTGCCAATACTAATAGCTCTTAAGCCCCACCCTGAAGTCGAAAAGTGAAGCTGCGTGCGAATACGTTCTTCTACCTGCTAAGCAGCGCCGTGAGGCCACGCACGCTGTGCGGACGTACATGCTGGTACATCCCCATCAGAAACTTCTGCAACGCTTCGTTGCGGTCATTGCTCATTGCTCATTGGTCTTTGTTCATTGCTCATTGGTCATTGCTCATTTGCAGCCACTTTAGATACCCGTCAATAGGATCCTTCTCCACACGGACACTTTCTTATCGTACGTTTTCCGCACAAAAATGTGTGTACTCGAGAACATTCGGTTTTTAAAAATCGCCTCACCCATGTAGTACCGTATGGGTTCGCACGCAGATGGCAGCGTGACGAAGAACGAAGAAGCCCACAAGCTTTGGCGTTGACGGTGTTTTTGGCGTTGACGACGACGGCTGTACTGTATCATACGCAGACAAACACAGGAAAGCGAGCGTACGTACGTACGTACGTACGTACGAATGAAGCGCTGGCCGTCGTGGAAGCAGCTCTAGAGCGCACGCAGAGAAGAAAAGAGAAAGTGAGAGGGAGAGAGAGAGAGAGAGAGAGAGGGAGGATAGCGTCCACACCGGCCGGCGGGCAAGCAGAATGTTTCTCGATGCACGACTAGCGGGTCAGGAGACCGATGCTGACCCGTTGCGACTAAATGCAGCTTCAGCTTCGTCAGCTGATACTGTCCAACTGCAGCACCTAACGTGGTGGTACTCAGCACGCCCGTTGGCCATGCGGAGTGGCAAGAGTTCAGCTGGGGCGGAACGACGTTGTGGGCGCGGCCACGCCCACAGGACGCAACGGGCGACAGCGACGGTCGCCTACATGGTCTGGGGCGGAAACGCCCTCGGTCATGATATCCGGTTTCGATGAGTGCTGTGGGTTGAAGCGGCCTCGAGTACCGGCCTCGTCGGAGCGGCCGAGTTATCTCCGCTGTCTTAGCTTACTTCTGCGGCTTGTTACTTTTCGCAATTCACCTGGTCACATGGTACATGTTTACTGGCTTACAGGTTACATGTCGCCCTTTAATGCGACTTCATTGCTAAATGATCTATGCGCCTTCGATTCGGGTAACTGCTGCTGTGACGTGGCTTTGAGGTAGAAACTTTTGATGTAGATTAATTGCCAGCGACTATATAGCAGCGGAGGAGGTAGGCCGCGAGAGAGGATTGCAATAGCCCGGCCCGGCCGAGTGAAGTCGCGATTAATAGTAAATACAATATATTTGTATAGCGCCCTCAGAAAGCTAAATCTCTTTCCAGGAACTTTACAGATAATAGTAATAATAATAATGCACTTGATAAAGCGCCCTCAGAGAACTCAAATCTCTTTCTAGGCGCTTTACATTTGCTGCAAAGGGAAGTGCTATTGAATGGTGAGTAATATCATGCTTGATGAACAAACAAAATGAATAGCATGGTTAGGGGTGACATGCACAGGGTCAGCATGCAAATGTGGTTAGTGGCAGCGTGCACAGTTGTAGCGCCGTGCTGGCCTTGGCTGAATTTTAGCGCGAACAAGAGCTGTTCGGCGGCGGGCTAGAGCTCCTTTGTCCTGGAGCAGTGAGCCAGAGAGGAGCGTCAGTGCGGTTAGAGAGGAAGCGCTTAGGAGCAGGCCATGAAGCTCTGAGACGAGCGGCGGCGATTCGGCCTTTAGAATTGGTCCGATACCCGCGGAAGCTGCTGATAGATGTTGGCTGGCCTGTCAACCCCCGCCTTCCCTCTTTCCAAGAAAGAATCGTCTGGAACCCATTCGCCATTCAAGCTGGACAGAGGTGCTCTTCCAGTGGTCTGGGGACGGTATTAATTCCTTTCCGTAATGGGCCAAGGTGTCCGGGCCCAATACCACTAAGCTCTTGCCCCATTGTTTCAGCTAGGTATTTAAGGGTCGAGCGACGCTCGCTCTGGGCCTCGTGTCTTTAGTATCTTCGTGCCTTTGGTGCGGCTCTGCGCTTCGACGCCGTCGGGCACTCGTTTCTCTGAAAGCGAGAGAGGAGGGCGGGCTGTTCGCCGGCGATTGACGGAACAGGACGAGACAGCGCTAGGAGGATTCGGTGGACTCCACCGAATACGGTCGTATCGCGCCCGAGCTGGCATTTTGTGTTTCTTTCGTGTTTTGTGTGTGCGCGCTAGCACGTGGTCTCGGCATAGGGATTTGCCGGTGCGAGCTAGACGTAGTTGGCGTGTGTGGAGTATTCCTGCCGCACTGGTGGAAACCGAGTTTTAGTTCTCCGGTTAGAGTTTAGGCTCTGGTTCGGGCTCAGTGTGGAGAAGTATTCCCTCCGCAAGAGTGTTGGTGCTGTTGAGAGCGTGCGAGGAGTGTGGAGATAAAGCTGAGCTAGACGCGCAGCGACTTTGTGCGCTGGCGAATAAAGCTCAGTAAAATCCCCAATTTGTGTGTCTCGCTTTCCAATTCACGCCGCGGACTCACGACCCCCTTTAGTAACGGTAAGTAGGTTAGCGCCAGAAACGCTCGTTTCGTGGCGCCCAGCTTATTGTGCGTAGGCGCGCACTGAACGGCATTAGGCGCTAGGCTACGCCGCTAGGTAAGCGGCAGGTCAAGCTTACACCGCCGAGCCTTCGGCGTTACACAGTGTCAGCACGCGTAAGCACGTGAAGGACGATGCTGTAAGGAAAGCATTGTCAAATGATTGATGATTACTTACATCTGCAAGCAGCAGGCCTAGTGTAAGCAGGTATAGCACACGAAGAAAAAATCACGAAGTCCTACTAAATGCTGTAATAAACAGGTGCGTTTAAGCTTCTTTTTAAATGATGACATGTCAGGGGACATTGTGACGTGCGTCGGTAGTGAGTTCCAAGCTTCGGAAGCATAGGAACTAAAGGTACGGTCCCCAAAGGTATCGAGGTTCGTACCAGGTATGGAGAATGAAGGGACGTAAAAGTAAATGACAGAAGCTTGAAGTAGATGCGCTGCTTGATTGGAAGCCAGAGCAGGTCGGCGAGAAGTGGTATGATGTGGCAATTGCAACGCTCACGACAGACAAGCCTAGCTGCTGAGTTTTGCACCAGCTGTAAGCGCCTGATGGCACACGCTGGGAGACCAGCAGTCAGTGAGTTACAGAAGTCGAAACGGGATGTCACAAATGCATGGACCAGCTTAGATGTGCTATAATAATAATAATAATGCACTTGATAAAGCGCCCTCAGAGAACTCAATCTCTTCCTAGGCGATTTACATTTGCTGCAAAGGTATCCCAATCTAAGCAAGCCCAAATTTTAACAACGTTATTTGATTACGTTGCTTGATTGTACAGACATGATTGTGCGGTACGGGAAATACACCTCGCGGTCACCCTTGCGAACGTATTACTTTTCTGGAACGTTTTAACATTGCCTGGCTGCAACTGTTACTGGATTGGCCAGCATTCGCCAACGCTGCAGTTTCGCGAGCATTAGCATCCGGGCATTTTCGCCGCATGAAGTCGTTACATTGCCTGAATGCCCATAAATATATAATGATTCAATACTTCGTTGTATAGCGTCCTAAGAGAATTGAGTCACTCGGGTGCTTTACAACTCGCTGTAAGAGAATCAATAACCAAGGCTCAGCGAAATGCTCGGTATCATGCATAGGCAAGCAAGGAAAAGCTAATAAGGTGCCTAATCCATCAGTTTATAGGACATCTGACTGTTATCAGTATGTTATATTATGTTATATCAGTATGTTATGTTATCGTCGCTAACTTCCATTGCCGCGTGTATTGCTGACATTCACCTTTGGATGGAAGCAAACTTTCTCAAATTCAATTGTGATAAAACCAACTTACTAGCTTTGGGCAAACCTAGTGAGACTCGAGAATTGGAAAAGCAATCCCCCAAAATGGGCTCTTCCAGCAGATGCAAAACATCGTGCTGTGAAGGCAAACCTGGAATTCACTCCCGACTTTCGTCACGACATCTCCTGCCTTGTTCACATTAAAAAAAGAAACTAAAACATTGATTTTTCACTGCATTTAGTGGGTCTCTGTGATTCGTCCTGTACGTGCTTATGCATGCTGACACTGTGGTTGCTGCTACTAACCATATTTGCATGCTGACCCTGTGCATATCACCCCTAACCATGTTATTCGCGTTGTTTATTGAGCATGCTACCACTAACCATTCGATCGTGCTTTCTTTTCAGCAAATTTGAAGCGTGTAGAATGACATTAAGTTCTCTGAGGGCGCTATATAAAATGCCTTATTATTATTCAAATGGACTCTGCCAGCATATCTCCTGCATCCTCATTACGATGTCTAAATGTCCTGTTCCAAAGTGACCTTTCACCAGATGACCCCATCAACTCCATAGTCGAGTCTGTCTACTTTCAGCTACGTAACAGTGCAAAATTACGGGCCTACTTACACAGGGATAACACATCCAAGTTGGTCCATGCATATCTGATAGCCTGTTTTGACTCGTGTAGCTCACTGCTTGCAGGACATCCGACTTTTACAACAGACACTCGCATTTGGTTGAAAACTCTGCAGCTAGGCTTGTTTGTCGTGAACCGTTACAACTGCCTAAGTGCACCACTTCTCACCAACCGGCACTAGCTCATTGTCAAGTATAGGTAGCTCGAGTATCGACTTCAAGGTTTTGTTACCCACTTTTAGGTCCCTTCCTTCTCTTGCACAGCGGCTACCTGTCCGAACTACATGCATCTTCGTATCTCCGTCTGTAACTCCACAAAGTCATAAAGACCATGTGGGTGTTACGCATGAGAGTTTTGAATAGCGAACTCACAGCCTAAGCGGCTTTCGGTACGCATTCGGTAGCCAACAGACTTCGTCTCATGCAACAAAGAGAAAGTGGAAAGCATAGCAGAGTCAGGAGAGCAGTTGAGGTAGTGAGTAGCATGGAAGTAGCATCTCAGGACCGCTGAAAAGGATGAGCCATAGTCGGCAGTAGGAGAGTTGTTGTCGTTGCGTAAGAATTGTGGAAGCGAGTTCCACAGTCTAGGACCTGCAGAGCTAAAGCTTCTGTCGCCAACGGTCTTTAAGCGGAGGAATGAGACAGCTAATTTATTGTCATCACAGGACCTGAGGGCGCGAACAGGCTGAAACTGATGCAGCAGTTCAGCTAGGTACGAAGGAGCCAAGCCGTGGCGGGCCTTGTGGGTCAGCGTAAGAACTTTGCTCTGGATCCGTTGCTCAACCGGCATCCATCCTAGCTCTTTTAGCAAAGGAGACACGTGCTCAAACCTCTGGGACTTGAAGACTAGCCTTGCAGCCATAATCATAGTCCTCTGCAGTGGCCTAATAGCTTTCTTTGGCAGCCCAGCCAAAAGAGAATTTCAATAATCAAGCCGAGACAGAACTAAGAGCTAGTTAAATTTTTTTACAAGCCGCTGTGAGAGACCGCTCCTGATCTTGGATAGGGATCGGACGTGATGGCTAGCTGCAGAAGCAGTCTTCTGAATGAAGCTTTTGAAATTGAGGCAGCTGTCGAAAACGACACCTAAATTTCGAGCACATGGTGATGGTCGCACAATAGCATCACCTATTAGAAGAGCAAAGCCTTTTAATCAGCCACACGCTTAGGGTGTCCGATGAGCAGCAGTTCGGTTTTATCATCATTTAATTTCAGGAAGTTTTCCGACATCCAGTATCGAATATCGGTAAGGCAAGCATTCAGTTTCTCAGTTGCTGCAGCTGATTCAGATGGTTTGAATGACAAATACAACTGAGTATCGTCCGCATAAAAGTGATGTCCTATTCCATGGGTTTTAATCACTTTTCCCATAGGTTGTGTATAAATGGAGAACAGCAAGGGACCGAGCACAGACCCTTGAGGGGCTCCACATGTGAGCCTTCTCGTATGTGAGACCTGACCCACACACGACACGGATTGAACACGATCAGACAAGTACGATTTAAACCACGTCACTTAAATGTGCCCTAACTAATTTCAAATCTTTTGAAGACCGTTCTTTCAGTACTATGCTCCCAAAACCCGAAAATCACTCCCGACTGACGTCTGAAATCACGACATCCCGTGACTTGATGATATTTAAACAGGAGCTAAAAACGCACCTGCTCCGAACAGCACTGTCTTGATCCCTGCGAATTGTGAGCTAGCTAGCTAGCTCTAGACTTCTGGCCTGGCTACTAAGGCATCCGTTATGTCAAGAACCCCCCCCCCCCGAGAAAATGGCCTTATAGCAAGTAGCCTTGTGGAACTGATTAATTTGTTGTGTTTGCTGCCAGCTCATGGGAATACATTGTAAATTATTTCAGGCAACCGTTTATGTAAAAATAAAAATACCATACGGCGATAAGATTTGCTGCTCATATCTCTGCCATCAACTGCAGTAAATAAGCGAGGTTTACCATAAAAGAAGACTCGAAAAAATGCCATTGCATCGTAACGAGTTAACACGAACCCTGTTTCGGAGCTTCGGGAGAGAGTTTTTGATGCCGCTACTTTTTTTTGGCAGCACCACGGCCCGTCCACGATTACATTTAGCACCTTCGTTCTTTACTTTGCGTAGAGTTATTTCTCCATTATCATCATTAGGAGACAGTCAGGGTGCTATTTCATCATGGTTTCTTTACAGCTTATATAAAAGTGCCTGGAAAGAGATTCAGTTCTCTGAGGGTGCTATACAAATTTATTAATATCATTAGTATAACTGAGGATCAATGACCCATGTGACCCGTTTCAAATGTGACCCCTGAGACTGTATAATACCGCTAAGTTCTTGTCGATCAGTGTCAAGCGTGGAAAACAAAAGATACACCCTGTACGACCTCCAACTTGGGCCCACGAAATGCACGGGTAAGCATTCGCGCTGTTTTCGCACTCTGGCCCAGCTATTTTCTCTTCAAATTTTGGCTTATTCTGAGATCGCTCCCATCCCAGTCAGCCCCCCACCCAGCCTCCCCGATCGTACGCAAAATGGCAGGCGCCACCGCATCGTTCTGCTGTAGACACTGATGGGACAGGTCATATGTATGCACCTTTTGAGAAATGATTAGCGATTATTGCAGCGAATTCTTGCAGCTTCGCTGCAGCTGACTGCAGCCGTTGAGTTACTGGACGTTATCTTTGACTTTGACGTTATCTTTGACTTTGACGTTATCTTTGACTTTGACGTTATCTTTGACTTTGAAGATCGTGAAGGATACGAAGATTGAAATCCGAATATCGCGTTTCGCTTTCACTCATCAACACTTATACTATAGCCAGTGCTTGGTAATTCCATCCCGTGAACCCTTTGAAGAGTCGAGTGCGGGGAGCGTCGAAGAGCGGTCATTTCTTATTGGACGTAGTCTGGATCCGAGGCGGATTAAAGGATGCTAAGAGTTCTTAGGATTCGCTGGAGCGACGATCGCGAGGTCACGCAATCTTCCCTTGAAGATTCTTACAAGAAATCGTTTTCGTTTATCCGTTGTGGTCACGCCTGATTTCAATTTGACCCGGATTGACTCGCGAACGGCAGCCGCGGCCTTCAGTCCTGACTACGAACCTCCACTTCCGTTCCACAGCCTCGTCGGGCTGATTAGCTGCGTTTGCTGGCTACTGGCTTCGGCATTTGTTACAGGCTGCGGTATTTCTATGAAAGTGAGCACAGAATGCTTTGCTCATAGTTACGTAGCTGTGAGCGGGGAGCCTTGAACTTGGTGAGTAGAAGGACGCAAGGTCTCTCATGTGCAGAGGCTATCGTAGATATAAAATAAATAAAAATATAATTAATTTGAATGACGCCCTAAAAAAATTTAATCTCTATCCAGAAGCTTGCTTCACACACGCCACGGGGCTCGAGCCCGCGACCTTGGTCAGACCTTGGTCGGTGCGAGAACCTTTACCACTGGGCCAAACCAGCTTTACCACTCGGCCAAAACACCGGGCCAAACATTTACCACTCGGCCAAACCGGCATGTGTTGGCCGAGCTCATTTGAAGGTTTTGTTTTCTAATTTCCGAGAAACACTAGGTTTCCCCATTGAAATTAAATAGTTTTTTATCATCCAATTTGAGAGGGTTTTGCCACGTGACTGATAATGTCACGTGGCAATGAATGTCCTACTCGCTGCATGAGAGTCTGAGATGCTGGAAGGGAGAAAGAGGTCAAAGAGCCAAGCACAATACTGTGTGTCGTGCATAGAAATGTGAAAAGCGTATATGCTTTGCTGTGTGCGGAGTCTTTACGTGTACCCAGAACGGAGCCAGGATTTTCACCCAGGGGCAATACCTGCACATTTTTTAATGCAGGTGGCTCGGACCCGAAAGCTTTTTATGTACGCGGAGCCGGAATCACAATTCGCCAAAGATTTAGACGCAAAATCGTAGTGCTTATTCGACGCGAAGTCGTCGGTTGCTCGTCGAGCGGAATTGAGTCATAATTTCGTCCGTAATGGCAGTCGGAAGGCGTAGGAATAGGGGCGACCTAGGTCGCTGCCCTATAGGGGCAATCGACCCACTGACCCTGGTTCCGCCACTGGGCGTACCGCTACACGGAATGGCTATTGTCCTTTAAATTTCACAGTTGTTGGTGAATTCTTCATTGGTTGTTGATCTCTACTAATTAAAGAGAGAAAGTACGCCACGCCGAAAGATGGCGCATTTGTGGCAGATGGCACACTTCCGTCAAGCGGCAAGGTAGCACAGCGTTGTCTTCCGTGATAGAACTACTATGACTCAGCGAAGCGAGCCCATAGACAGTGTGCTGATCGTGGTTTATATTATGCTTTCTTAGGTCATGGTTGTTGAATGTGTGGGTTGTTCAAGTGCCATTTATCTGTGTCGCTTGCAGTTACAGACAGGTAGGCCGTTTATTCGCCAAAAATACGTTGCTGTTGATGTTAAGTTAAGTGCGATAGACTCGTCAAGTATGATTCTCAAATGTGAACCTTTAGTTTATAGTCATTCATGGTTGTTAACTTGTTCTTTCTAGCTGATCTCAGTTAATGTCAGATCTAACTCACTATAAATAGTACACGGGACGCTCCCTTAAATTACTATTTATTGCTAGCTGATTTAACAGCCTCTTTTTTATAGCGACATAAGAGCCTTTATGGCTATCACCACCGCTTCCAGTGGCGATAAAGGATCGCCCACCGCAGGATTCGAACCCACGACCTCGGGCCGAGGTCGTGAAAAGCAACCGCCTTACCTAGTGAGCCATTACGTCTCACCAACCAGCATGCACTAGTGAGTTCGCATCGCCGAAGCTGCATGAGTTTTATGGCGTGTGTTCATGTGTTACGCTCCAGGTTTGCTTAGCTTGTTTGAAGCTGGAGTTCAATGGCCACCTTGCTTCGAGATTTAGAGATAATTGCGCCAACTCTACTTGAGAAAGTTCTATTAATAGGAATAACGTTATGTGTATAGCGCCCTCAGAGAACTGAATTTTCTCTCTCTCTCTCTGGGTACTTTACAGATGCTGCATATAAACCATTGCCAAATGTTCGATCGTAACATCCGCAAGCAGCTAGTACAGCGTAAGCACACACATACATGCACACGAAGGATGAATCACAAAGACCCACCAAATGCTGTAATAAAAAAGGTGCGTTTAAGCTTATTTTTAAATTGGTGATCGTTAGTATCAAAAGCTGCCGAAAGGTTGAGCAAACTAAACATAGACACTCTACCGAAGTCTGCATTCCTAGGAAGGTCGTCATACACCATAAGCAATGCTGATTATGTGGAGTGTTTAGCTCTAAAGCCAGACTGGAACTTACTAGGAAGGTTTGAAGTTCCAATGAATGAGTTCAGCTGGTCTGCCACGACGCGTTCTCGCGTCTTTGATAAGAATAGTAAAAGGGAGACTGGGCGGAAGTTGCTCAAGTTCTCTCGTTCTAGTGTTGCTTTCTTAAGTAGTGGCCTGTGTATAGTCTTTTTGAATGGTGCTGCGACATGACCTGGAGCCAGTGACGTATTTATGACGTTAGTTATGCACGAGGGGGTAGGGTTGCAAAGGGGGCAGCAAGTGCAAGGTAGAGGGAGTCGAGGAACGTTCGAAGGGTCTAGTAAAGGAAACTTCCTGAACGTTCTAGAATCGCTTCACAAAACCAGAAGTGAATCGTGAGCAAGAAGAGATTAAGTAACATAATAAGCTTACTTCATTTGAATTGCATCCTAAGAGAACTTGGCCTGTATCCACGCGCTATAAATACACGGCGCAGGGCGCGAGCCCGCTGACCTAGGTCGTTAGAGGCAAGCACCTTCCTCATGGGCCAAACTAGGGAATCAATTACGGAAGCAATTGCTGAGGATGCGGCAATTACGCCGACTCTGGAGAAGCAGCTACCTCGTCGCTCATCATAATTTAACGATAAAACGTTCGAATTGCGCCCCGGGAGAAAAAATTCTCTTTTTTGCAATTCAAGGGTGACGGAGAGAAGTCGCGACAGCGGCGTCGCTGCACGTGACAGCACCGCTCGCTGCTCGGTTCGCTGAAACCGCCGCCACGGCGAAAAAGCTCAGCATTAAGCGACGAGAGGGGAGGAAGCTTGCAAAGACAGCGGCGCTCGAAGCTGATCTGTCGAAGCCACTGCTTGTCATCTCAGATGCTGCAATAGTTTTGTTGAGATCGCCGTGCACTGATGAGCCGAACGGCGACCTCTGACCTCCGGCACTGCGAGCTTGCGGCACAGCGAGAGGATGCGCGCGAGTTCGGATTCAGCCTCGGTCTTGAAAGTAAACTGAAAGCTGCGCATTACGTGGAGGCCCGTTTGCAGCGGTCGTGACCTTCGAGTCTCGCACCTTCGCCATCCTGCAACGAAAGCACTGAAATGAGAATGATAAAGAGATTGAGTTCTCTGAGGGCACTCTATCAAGTGCATTATTATTATTATTTTTATTAATGACGTTTGTATAGAGCCCTAAGAGAGAGCTAAATCTCTCTCTCTCTCTCTCTCTCTCTCTCTCTCTCTCTCTCTCTCTCTCTCTCTCTCTCTCTCTCTCTCTCTCTCTCTCTCTCTCTCTCTCTCTCGTCTAGGCACTGTACATAGGCTGGAAAGAAAGTCTGTCAATCGGTTAGTGAGATAGAGTGCGAAATGTTAGCACCCGTATGTGCACGAGGACAAACTCACACGAACCTGCACATGCTGTGACGAACATGTGAGTTTTAGCTTCTTTTAAATATCGTCAGACCATGGGATTTCATGACAGTATTTAGGGGTGAATTCCAGGCTTTTGGAGCATGCGAAATAAAGGCGCAGCCTCCGATGGTATTTTGACTAGAGGCGCAGCTAAAGAAGAGTTATCAGAAAAGCAGGTGATACGATGCCTAGCTTGTTCCTGGAGTAGTTCTGATAGATAGGCTAGAGCCAGAGAATGAAAGGGACACATAAGTAAGTGACAAAGCCTTGAAGTGAAACGATGCCTGATGCTGGGCCAGTACAGGTCGGTGAGAAGTGGATTGATGTAGCAAGTTCGAGGACAGCGGCAGACAAGTGGGCTAAAGACCTGTTCTTCTACATCCAAGCGGCTACGGCTTTAGCCTCGCGACTCTTAGTGACCTTACTATTAGAAACGATCGTTCACGCCTAATATCCCCAACACTAGCATCGCTCAAATGCATTCCTCGTTTCGGCTGTTGCTGCCAGAGTTCGTGAATTGGAGATATTCCGCAGGAAGCCTCGTAGCCAGCGAGCTGAGGAGGGGCGTAGTTTCAGCAGCCTTTCTGGCGCCCACTAAGCGAAGCGTTACTGTGAATCACTCCAACTTTGCGGTCATCAGGCCTGCTAAAAACCCCAGAGGCCTATCTTGAAGCATGTCTGTGGAAAGCTCGCTCAATGTGCAATAAACGCCTAACGATGTGAGACATGATTCTTGACGACGTCCTTGATCTATTTGCTTTGACCGAAACCTGGTTGAAATCGACCAACTGAACGACATCCTGAAGGCCTCCTCCTGACGGAATCCGCGACGCTTCGCTTCCTTTCTTCGTTCATCTAAATCAATCAAAGTTGAGGTTGAGGAGTCGCTGTTGTCGCACGTTCCTCCCTCAATTTCAAATCATTTGCAGCACCAGCTTCAAGCAGCCTTTTGAGTCTCTTGTTTTTCGAGTTCCTCCAACAATAGGTTTTGCACGGTGGCATTAATATATCGCTCCCAGATTCCAATTCATCCGTTATCTCAGATTTTTCCGACCTCATTTCGATTTCGTTTGCAGGAAATCGTCCTTTCTTCGTTCTGGGTAATTTTGAACGTTCACCGGCTTTCGCCGACTCAATGGACGCCTTAAGTGCCGAATTACGTGCACCGATTGAATCGTTCTATCTTGTCGCTCATGTGCATGGCAACACTCACAACAAGAGTCACACCCAATCAAATATTTCCTCCCTATTATGCGCCAATTGTTACCCAAAGTCTGCACACCAGACCACGTTCGGATCTCAATTAGTCTGCAGTTTGTGTGCCCTCCTCCGAATCAATAGCAATCGTCTGTCCAACGCGAAACCTTAATACCCTTTGACATTGATGCTGTCGACACTCGTACGATGCTACAGCACGACACTAGCCGAAATGCTGGACGAGTTTGCACCTCCGACTAAGTGCAATGTGTGCCCGCACTCAGAAGGCCCAAGGTTCACCGAAGACGTTAGGCTAGCAGGGTCTACTACTCGCTAACTTAACAAAGCGTACAAAAGATCAGGACTGATTGTCGTCGACATGCACACGCGAAACGACTGTAGATCATGGCGATCTATCTTATCAAAAGCCAAGTCATGTGACCGAACGTTGGTTGGCCAATTGAGAGCGCTCGCCGGAGCTTCACTAGTGGCGGCTTCGGTTGACCTTTAGTTGACCCTGCGGAGACATACCCGGCGGGTGAAAAGACTGCGAGGCGAGCTCAAAACGGGCAAGGAGGGCGCAGCTGGAAAAAAAAAGGGTAGTACTGGCGCGCGTCGGCCTACTGGGTGGCCGCGCGTCGGCAAACAGTTGGCTGTGTCTTCAGCTGCGAGGAGGAGAGCAGACCCGAGTTTGCAGGCGGCAATTGCGAAGAAACGGAGCGTGTGCATGCGACAATGCGAGAGGTCGAGTCCGGCAGAATGACGGATCCGTAAGTGGGACATCGAGCAGGCCGAGCCGAGCAGAGGGCAGGCGCTGGCCGGCGGGCCACCGCTCACTTCGTCACGAAGTGGGCGGTGGCACTTGCAGAGCAGCCAGTTGAGTGCAGTGTAACCAAGACTAGGAGGTAGGCTACTTCCCGCCTGAGCACCACTCTGCCCCAGCTAGGCCGCCCTCTACCACGTCGCTGTCTCGGGGCTAGGGCAAGAGCTAGCGCTATTTTATTATAGCACACTCGATAAAGCGCCCTCAGAAAACTCAGTCTCTTTCCTTCGAGATTACCTACGGCGACATTACACTGCTATGCCCTGCGATTACGAACTGCGAGCCCGACAGTCGAACCCCGACTACGTACTACGACCTTGGCCACACAATTATAACGGAGAGCCCCTTATGAGATGGAGGCGATTGGCCGAGTATTATTAGCAGCACTATTTATGATTACTTACGAACGAGAATATTGTGAGACTTACGACCTAGTCCTCATATACTGCAGGGGCCTGACCGAAGTCGCATTCTCTTGGAGTAGCCGTCTACCAGTAGGCGAGTCAGAACGCAGAGCGTGTTCGGGTCTGCTTGCTTTGAGCTGTAAGCGAATCTTTTTGAAGTCGTTTGCAGTAGCAGCCGTCGTATGCAGACTACTGTTTGTGCTTTTTTTCTAATACGGCGTTGTTGTTAGCGGTTTAATGTTTAGACCAGCGAGCGTGCTGTGTCGTTACCGTACGGCGAACGACGAGCCTCGGGTATTTGCTGCGCGATTTGTGCCGCCATCCTGGAACTAGCGAGGATCGCGAGGTCATGCCAACGGTTTCAGAAGTAAGCGATTAGTTTCGTCCTCGCTCTTGGCGAGATGCGATGCGGGACACTGTACGGTGGCTCGCAGCCAAAATAGTAAGTCAGCTGACGCTGGCGGGCAGGCGGTACCGGCGGCGGCGGCGGAGGACTCACTCGGTGCCCGGGGATGAAAATCATTGCGCTCGGAGCTTGGTCGGCGGTGGCGGACTCTAAGGGTCCTTTTCTGAGAATTGTACCGTCCGAGTATAGCTGGCCCGCTGCTACAATGGCGCCTCGATTTCTCGAGCGTGACCTCGCTGAACCTCGATCGCTATCCGCCCGAGCTCGGCCGCTGCCTCTGAAGTGAGAGCCGCTTGTGAAATAGCCGCGACAGGGCGAGGCTATCGAGCAGCGCTATTTACGATTATGTCCGAGCGAGATTATCGTACGACTTACGACCTGGCCACTATATAAGGCATGGGCCTGACCGCAGGCGCTCCCCTGGAGCGACGCTCTGCCGATCGGTGAGTCAGAGCGCCGAGCCGAGCAGCTGCCTGTGTCAACGAGTCTGCTAGATGTCGGCTGCTGCCCTATCGGCAGTAGGATCCGGCAAGTTCGTCGTGCTTTTCCTAATAGGGCGTTGCTGCTAGCACTGGCCGCAGGAAGTAGAGCGCTGCTGCTTCGTTACCCGTTGGCGCTGTACTTCGAGCTTTAGGTCGGTGCATTCTCCGCTACCCGAACTAGTGAGGGTCGCTCGGTCACAAGTTAGGTTAAGATCCACACCGTTGCCGAGAGCTTTCCGCTACCCGAACTAGTGAGGGTCGCTCGGTCACAAGTTAGGTTAAGATCCACACCGTTGCCGAGAGCGGGGGGGGGGGGGGGGAGAATTCGTGGAACTTACACCGGTACTCGTCGGACCATGGCGATCTCCAGAGCGCCTAGCTCGCTCGCGATCAGCAATCCGGGTCGCTGGATCGGGCCGGGCAGCCGGCTTGGTCGTCGCGAGCTTTGCAAACCGAGAGAGGTGCGTCGCAGCTGCACCATGCTCTCACCGCCCGATCACTCTCACGGCTGCTCCGGTCGCTCGCCTTCTGAGCCCCGAGCGAGAGCTCCTGCTTTCGCGGAGGAGGTGGGGATTAGCGCTACTGCGTGCATAGCGAAAATGGCCGATGTCAGCCGGCAGCAACTCAAGACGCTCGAGCGACCGCGATACGCTTCGTCGTGGGAGCCTGTACACCCGGCACGATCGAGCCAGTGCCGCAGGCGACGAACTTATTGGCGGGGAGGCTTTCGCCGAACTCACAAGTGCGACGGGAGGGATCCGTATCTAGCCAACCAGGCACTACGGCCATTACGATCGTGCGGGGCTGTGACCGCGCCTAGCCCCGCCGCCATCGACTCCGCTTCGAGCCGATTCGCTCCCTTGCCGCCACCGCTGCTGCCCAGTCAAACTAGGCGGCGAACCGACGAACTCGGGCAGCCACCGCAGCGCCCGACCTGCCCGGCCCGCATAGACAAATATGGAGCCGACGAACTCCAGCAGGAGCAGCAGCGCCCGAATTGCCCTGCCAGCGCACAGGCGGACGATGGAGCCGACGAAAGGCACAACGCGATGGGCGGGGCGTATCGCTGCGAAGGCAACTCCAACGTGGTTGTCGCCGACGCGCAGGTAAGCTTTGCCGCTGCGCAGCAGCGGCTCGTCGATCGGCCCTCCACCGCTGCGCCGGGTCGCTGGAGCCTCGCACGTTCGCCCGGCACTTCGGGCTCCGGCCTCCTCCACGCGGGGCCGCCCGTTCGATGCGTCCAAGGCCAAGGTTACATCGATCTATTTTCGCAGGCTCCGCAGCTGCAGCCGGTTTCTGGACGTCACGGATGCCCGGGCAGGCTTAAGTTAAGCTCGCCCGAGCTCGCCTCGCGCCTGACTCGTCGCTGGCGATCGACGCGGCTTGGGGCGGGGAACCGTTAGGGGTCCGCCTGCCTGGCTTGCCCCACCCGCCCCTCTCGGTCCTCGCGCTGTTCTTGCGCGGCGAATATTTTATTCGGGCTTCTCGCGCGGGACTGGAGTGTTGACTGCTTCTGCGGAGACGATGAGGCGGTGGGGCATCCCCGTGGCCTGCCTTGCGATTTCCTAATCCAACGGCGCGTAGGACGTCGTCCAGCCTCGACAATTTTCTCACTTCTCCCGCGAGCCGCCTAGCCACGGGGTATTGGGAGCCGCGAACGGGCGGGCGGGATGGGGGATGGTGAGCCGTGATGGCACACTAGGTAAGGGGGTTGCTTTCACGACCTCTGTCCCGAGGTCGTGGGTTCGATTCGTGCAGTGGGCGATTCTGTATCGCCACTGCAAGCGGTGGTGATAGCCGTAAAGGCTTTTCTTTTTTTTGGCTATACAAAAAGAACCTGTTTAATCAGCTAGGATTTTGTCGTTGTTGCCGGCTTGCCCCTTGTCGGTCGCAGACGCAGCAGCCGCTGCCGAAGCAGCAGCTCGAGCGAGTGCCGAGCAAGCGACCCGCTAGTTGGCGCCGGCTCCTGATATGGTGAAATACACGCGTTTCCCAAGCGTCCGACCTATTCTTTTTTGGTCCGCATAGTTTCCGATCGTTTTTTGGACCTCCCCGGGGGGCGGGGGGGGGGGGGGGTGCCGGCGCTAATGTCCGACGGGTGGCCTATAAGGGTGAAGGTCGACGGCAGCCGACGAGGCTATAGGCTACAAATCTTGGCTCGACTAAGTACTTGGACTAAGAGCTCGGGATATTTGTCCGAACAGCGTGTGCCGGCAGAAATTGTAGTCCTGCCGTCTACCATTTAACTCTAGGAATCGGAATGGGTTCGTAACTTCTTTAAGTAAACTACTGCGGCCTACTCTGAAAGAGGCCTTTCCTTATAATAATAATAACAATAACAATAATAGGTCCTTTAAGTAGCAACCTAAGAGAACCAAATAGTTAACCAGGTGCTTTGCAACTCGGTGAGAGAGAATCAATAATGACCAGCAGTTAGTGACATGTGCCTGTTAAGCATGAGAAAGCAAGCTAGTACCATGCTGCTTATGCATGCTGGAACAAGCGTGAAGACAAGTCATGGCCACGCAGCAGCAGCAGCAGCCGCCAGACCGTGCAAGCCTAGCTAACGTAATAATTATAACCTAACAAGTAATAATGATAATTGATAAGACATTTGCATCGGAACCTGAGAGAACTAAATCTCACTCCATGTTATTTACATATGCTGGTCAGGGAGCATGCATGCCGAAAGCCACGGGCTGTGAGTGTGCTATACAAAAGTCCTGTGTAACACCCTCATAGTCTGTATGGCTGTATGGAGTTTGAGACGGAGATACATTACATGACACTAGGGAGCCCATCGCTTGGTTAGGTCTAAAAGCAAGTGACAAAACGTTAAAATACTTACGCTGCTCGATGGGTAGCCAGTGCAGATCGGTGAGAAGTGGTGCACGGTGGCAGTCTCGACGTCCCCGACAGACGTGCCCAGCTTCAGAGCTTTGGCCAACTCTTAAGCATCTCTCCGAAGTGTGCTGCACGATTGGGCACCCCGAAATTGAAGTCGGTCGAAGAGGCAAGCTGCTGTGGTGTGGCTTGGGGGCCAACGACACTGGTGGACGGCTGCAGGAGGAGGACGGCTAGGAAGAGCTTGCTACTCTCAAAAAGTCGCGGGGACCCGGCCACAAATCCGTGAGACCGGTAAGACCAGCGCATCCTTCCTTCGTCGTAAGTAAGCAGGGCAGTAAGTAGCCCGGCTCGTGCACAGAGCTCTCCTTGAGCAGAGCTCTCCTTGAGCAGAGCTCTCCTTGAGCAGAGCTCTCCTTGAGCAGAGCTCTCCTTGAGCAGAGCTCTGCTTGAGCAGAGCTCTGCTTGAGCAGAGCTCTCCTTGAGCAGCGCTCTCCTTGAGCAGCGCTCTCCTTGAGCAGCGCTCTCCTTGAGCAGCGCTCTCCTTGAGCAGAGCTCTGCTTGAGCAGAGCTCTGCTTGAGCAGAGCTCTCCTTGAGCTGCGCTCTCCTTGAGCTGCTCCGAGCACCTCTCATCTTCACTCGTGGCTCTGCTCTTGGAAAGCCTGCTTATCGAGTAGCCGAATCTGTGTCACAGAAAATCTTCTGGGTTCCACAGAACTAGCAAGTGCCTTTTGGGCGGTAAGGGGGGCTTGCCCATTCCTGCTGCCCCATTCGCACCAGCTGGCCCAGCCACATTCAGGTGGCTCGAATTTTTTGTGCGTCAGACACACCTCTTCAGCCCTATTAGGACTGGGTGACTTTGACTGGATCAGTGTCGAGTACTGTCGTCGGCTCAATCCCGGCCACCACGGGGTGACGTAGATGAAGGCGATATAGTGGCTTCAGTACGCTTCGTTTTTTGTCAAAAATGCTTTGAAGCACCGGGTCGCCAGCCTTGAGGTGGCTTGAGGCTGAGGTGTCGCCGCAGGAGGCCCTGTGCTCCTCATCATGGTAGGCTGGTCGCAATCGTCAGCAGCTCGTCAATCATGACATCACGCGTCAAATCGTCGGTTTGCTGCATCCGGCCAGGCCATGTCGCGCTGGCCTGGCCTGATGCAGCAGCTACCTGCGGCTGTGAGCCACAGTCGCAGGTGCTTCGGCACAGCTGCTTCGGCAGGCTAGAGACAAAGGACCGAATAAAGTCTGCTCCTTCGACTGCTGGGACGTGGCGTCTGCCATTGAGCGAGGCCATCCCACTGAGGCTGCCTGGGTGGCCTGGCTGCATGGCTGCGCACTGCCGCAGATTCTGCCACTGTGGCCCGCCGCATTGTCACCGTCCCTAAGGCTTCACCAGCCTCTCGTCTTGCAGAAGGGCGTGGTGCTCCGAATCATGAAGAGGCCGGTAGAGGAAGACGACGGTGAGGTAAGCGGCTGCGGCTGCTGCATCGCCACTGGAGCAGCGCTCGTGTTCCCACCGCCACCGGACCGGCGCTGGCCAGTGCAGGCCAGAATGCGGTGCAGGGCTGGGCCAGTGGCGTCTCTCCGGTTTCGGAAGCAGCTGGCTACTTGCGAGTGAGGGGGCCCCATCTTGTTCGCTTAGCTAGGGCAGCTTTTTAGAAGAGGCTCCTAGTGCCCCTGCCACTTGTGGTCGGTGTGACCGCGCAAGCAGGCTGCAGCCTGCAGTGAGTGCAACAAGGAGCAGCAGCTGAAGAAGCCGATCTGCTCTGCCTTTGCCGAGTGGAGGTCGGCTGATGCCTACTGTTGATAGTCTATCTTAACTGCCAGCCCTAGCTGGCCATTGATAGGTCATTCGCATAACGATCGCGATCGGCATCAAAGCGTGAGGAAAAGCAGATGACTTCTGTGCAGCTGCCTCTCATTCCACGGGCCGCCCATGCTCTCCTTTGATCGCCGCCGACAAATATTTAGCTCAAGCAGAAGTACTGCTCGAGTGAGCTCATATATCTATGCAAATATATCCGGTCGTGTTTTGGAGGTGATGTAGCAGCTGTCTGTCGGAGCGAGTGTGCTGCTCGTGTGTGAGCTGAGCACATGCTATAGACATTATATGGGCTGTTCTTCTGGCTGTGCGCCACCGCATTCAGGCAACATTCAGCAACCACTCACAGGTTGTGTTCTAGTCGCATGACGCTCCTCAGATGCTCTCGGCTAGATAAATGTTTAATCGTCAATAGCAGCCGGAGAATCAGTTCCCATTTTAGAACATCAGAACCGGTTCTTTTCACGGTTTATACTCTGCCTCTTGCCGATGTGATTGCCAAGCACAATCTAGGCTTTCACTTCTATGCAGATGACACTCAGTTGTACCTTTGCTTTGATCCCTCCCAGCCTTCGAGCACCTCAAATTCTCTAAACTCACTAGCTGCATGCATTGATGACATCCGCACATGGATGGCAGCACATTTTTTAAAACTTAACGATGATAAAACTAACTTACTAGTTATGGGCAAACCCAGTGTGATCCAGAGATTGGAAAGGCTGACTCTCAAAATTGGCTCTGCCAGCATATCTCCAGTTGAATCAGCTCGAAATCTAGGTGTCATATTCCAAAGCGACCTCTCGTTAGACGACCATATCAGCTCCACAGTCAAATCTGCCTATTTTCAGCTTCATAACATTGCTAAAATTCGGGCCTGTTAAGATAAAGATACCACGTCCAAGTTGGTCCATGCATTCGTGACATCCCGTCTCGACTTCTGCAATTCACTGCTCACTGGCCTACCAGCATGTGCGATCAGGCGATTGCAGCTGGTGCAAAACTCTGCAGCTAGGCTTGTCTGTCGTGAGCTTCGCAGTTGCCACATTACTCCACTTCTCGCCGACCTGCACTGGCTACCAGTCAAGCAACGGATTGACTTCAAGGTTTTGTCGCTCACTTTTAGGTCCCTTCATTCTATGGCTCCAGCCTATCTGTCAGATATACTACCCCATCAGGCTAAGCATCTTACCACCCGCTTTTCGGAATCCAACAGTCTAGAAATACCTCATACAAACCTTAAATCCTTTGGAGACCGTGCATTTAGTTCATATGCTCCCAAAGCCTGGAACTCCCTCCCGACCTGCGTCAGAACATTCCCTGACCTGACCACATTTAAAAGGAACCTAAAAACACACCTATTTAGGACAGCATTTAGTGGGTCCCTGTGATTCGTCCTTGATGTGCTTATGCGTGCTGACACTGTGCATGCTGCCACTAACCACATTTGCATGCTGACCCTGTGCATGTCACCCCTAACCATTATTCATTTCGTTTGTTTTTTCAAGCATGATTTTACTTACCATTCAATTGCATTTCACTTTACAGCAAATGTAAAGCGCCTAGAGAGAGATTAAGTTCTCTGAGGGCGCTTTATCAAGTGAATTATTATTATTATTATTATTTTAGCACCATCTGTCCCTAGTTTCTATACCTAATCTAATAAATCAACTGCTGTAGCCAACGTCAGACATTACGATAATTCCCGGATCATCAAGTGATGTTTTATTAATTTGAGCAATCAGTCATCAATTTCTCCCCCTCCCCCCCCCCCCCCGTAGATGACACACAGCTGTACCTCTGCTTCGATCGATTCCTTGCCTTCCAGACTCTCAAACTTCTCATAAATCTCTTGCTGCAGGTATTGCTGACATTATTCGCACTTGAATGACAGCAAACTTCCTCAAATTGAATGACGACAGAACACCAGCTCACTAGTTATGACAAACCTATTGTTACTCAGAAACGGGAAAGCTGAAGGCTCAATACTACTCTGGCAGAATGCAGCATGCACTCGGGATATCCTATTTCAACGTGACCATTCAATAGATAGGTGACCCCATCAGCTCCACAGTCAAGTCTGCCAGATTTCAGCTGCTTGCGATTTCAAAAATGTGGGCCTGCTCAGACAGAGAAACCACAAATAATAAGCTGGTCCTTGCATTTGTGGCAGCCTGTCGTGACTTCTTTAACTCAATACTCGCAGGTTTTGTGCAACCAGGCGCTTACGGTTGGTGCAATATCCTGCAACTAATCTTGTCTGTCATAAACGTTGCAACTGCCACATTACACCACTTCTCACCAGCCTGTACTGGCTCTCCATCAAACGGTGCATCCACTTCAAGGTTCCGTCTTAGTTTTACTGCCTTTTATTGTCTTTCGCAAGCCTAATGCCTCGAATTATTTCTGTATCAGGCTAGGTAATGTACCACCTGCTCTCCAGTCTCAAGTAGGTTAGCTGTGCCTCTAACTAACATCAAATCCTTTGGAGGCTGTGCCTTTAGTTTGCATGCTCCCGAAGCCTGAAACTCACATTCGACTCATGCCACAGCATCCCCGACTTAGTGTGAATTGACCTTTGCATTCTTATGCGTACTGACACTGCATGCTATCACTAGCCAAATGGCATGCTACTTTTGCAGCATATGTCAATTCCAAGAAATAAATCTGGTTCTTTTAATGTGTTGTATAATTGTCTTATTATTATCATTATTTTTTATTATTAGTATCATTATCATTAAACGGCTTATTTTATTAGTACTAGACAATAGAAGCTATTTGGTTGAGGCAGATGAATGCTTCCAATAGGCTTTTTCATTGGAGATTTATGTTGTTGCACGTAAGTTCCAGTTTAGAAAGGTGTCTAATGTAGTCCTGTTGTAGTTGTAGTCATGCTACTAGTAGGGACGATGTAAAAAGGCTTGCTCCTAATTAATAAACAGTGCCATGCTCTTTTTCAATCGGTTTTAGAAAACTTACCTAGCTTCCTTTAGCCCTGGCACTTTCAGCGGCTGCTTGAAAGCGGTTAACTCATTGTAGCGACTTACTTTTATCTATACCGTATGCCTCCCGAAATGAGCATTCGCTTAATGGCATTCGCTTAAATTGTTCTTTCTTTTTACAGGGGGAAGCACTAGGCCTTATCTGCTGTGTAAAAATAGACAGACTTTACTCCCTCTATTGTTCTGACTCTATTGTTCTGTTCTCCTCAGGCGCTACATCTCTTCTGCACGAGCTTCTACCGACCGATCATTCAAGGGTGTGGGCCTCTTATTTCCTCAAGAAACTTGGCTGAAACTAATGTAATGTAATGTATTTCCGTCAGTAACTCCACAAAGTCATAAAGACCATGTGGGTGTTACGCAGGAGAGTTTTGTATAGCGCACTCACAGCCTAAGCGGCTTTCGGTACGCATTCGGTAGCCAACAGACTTCGTCTCACGCAACAAAGAGAAAGTGGGAAGCATAGCAGAGTTAGGAGAGCAGTTGAGGTAGTGAGTAGCATAGAAGTAGCAGTTCAGGACCGCTGAAAAAGATGTGCCATAGTCGGCAGTTGGAGAGTAGATGTCGTTGCGTAAGAATTGTGGAAGCGAGTTCCACAGTCTAGGACCTGCAGAGCTAAAGCTTCTGTCGCCAACGGTCTTTAAGTGGAGGAATGAGACAGCTAATTGATTGTCCACACAGGACCTGAGGGCGCGAACAGGCTGAAACTGATGCAGCAGTTCAGCTAGGTACGAAGGAGCCAAGCCGTGGCGGGCCTTGTGGGTCAGCGTAAGAACTTTGCTCTGTATCCTTTGCTCAACCGGCAACCATCCTAGCTCTTTCAGCAAAGGTGACACGTGCTCAAACCGCTGGGACTTGAAGACCAGCCTTGCAGCCATATTCATAGTCCTCTGTAGTGGCATAATAGCTTTCTTTGGCAGCCCAGCCAAAGGGAATTGCAATAATCAAGCCGAGACAGAACTAAAGAGCTAGTTAAAATTTTTACAAGCCACTGTGGGAGACAGCTCCTAATCTTGGATAGGGATCGGATGTGATGGCTAGCTGTAGAGGCAGTCTTCTGAATGAAGCTTTTGAAATTAAGGCAGCTGTCGAACACGACATCTAGATTACGAGCACGTGGTGAAGGTCGCACAATAGCATCGCCTATTAGAACAGCAAAGCCTTTTAATCCAGCCACACGCTTAGGGTGTCCTATGAGAAGCAGTTCGGTTTTATCATTTAATTTCAGGAAGTTTTCCGACATCCAGGATCGAATATCGGCAAGGCATTCAGTTTCTCAGTTGCTGCAGCAGATTCCGACGGTTTAAATGACAAGAGCTCGCAATAGCAATCGTTGCATGAACTTGGCTGATGATGGATAGGTTTTCGTTAGAGGTTCATGGAGCCCTTTGAGAGCGGTCCATGTTTGCCTATGATTATGAATATGCTACTGATATGCTAAAAAAGGCCTAAAAAGAACTCATTTCAGACATATGAGACTCAGCATAAATAAATAAATACCAGCTGATTTAACAGCCTCTTTTTGTATAGCCACAGAAGACCCTTTACGGCTATCACCACCGCTTGCAGAGGCGATAAAGATTCACTCACCGCAGGACTCGATCCCACGATCTCGGGACCGATATCGTGAAAAGCAACCGCCTTACCTAGTGTGCCATCACGGCTCACCATGGATTGGATTGTTCACGCTTGTTTCCTAAATCAAGCTGACATGACCAGTGACCACATTCCCACTCTCCCTCTTAATCTCGAAATGTTTTTCGTTATTTTTTGTCACATCTTAATGTTGTTCCTTTGTCACACGTCTATCGTCGACTGAATGCCTTGGATCTCTGGTCTATTCTGTGAAATAGTTCGATAATGTAAAGATATTTACGTCCAGAAGCTGCCCCTTGTTCGGCAGAAGGGTGGTCCTCACAGGTATTTTGCGTAATCGACATTCAGGAAATGTAGCATATTAAAGCTCAGCCAATGTAATTAGTTTGTCGCTCAGGCGTAACTCGGTTGCAAGGCTAGATGATCACATTTTGAGAGCTTGATCGGTTCGATGAGTCCATGCACAACATTCAGAGCTATGGCTTTTGAGGCTAAACCAAGCAGGCCTGCGGCCTGCATGTTACCCCATCTTGATCAGAAGTTAGCATTAACCTAAGATTTTTATTTTTCCGCACTATTAGCCGTGTCTATACTATGTATTCCACCAGTTTTCCACCGGTCTCTGTGGCCTATGGTAGCAAACTCATGGTTTGGGCTATTTTCGATGGATAAGCTGATGTAGTACTGCTTGGTTCCACTTGTTGGCCTAGACCGGGAAGGGAAGTGCGAGAATAAGCAGACACCTGTGTGTGGGCCTACCTCATCTGATTTGAAAGAAATGGCTGATGACTAGAAGCGGATGTGTATTTAGGACACTGCTGATAGCTCGTTGAGCCGTATCGTGAGTTTGTATCACCATTTCGTGAGTTTTTATTTACGGGATACATTTAGCTTGACTACCGGGAATATATCTCCTCGGATGAGGGCGGCCGGATGAAGGTGGCCGACGTCGGAGATTAGCTGAACATGACGGGCAGAGCTCCTCTATGGTTGGAGTCGATCGTTGATCGAGGCTGGGGAAAAGTGATGCTGAGGGAGGGAAACAAGCTGACAGCCAACCGACGGCATAGATGCCCCATCGGTACCCAACATCTTTGACCGAGGGAAAACGCACACACGCAGCTTTGGCCAGCCGAGCTGCCGGGGTGCAGCCGCCTTTTACCTTTTCTTTCTGGTATTGAGGGTTGTTGCTGGACAAACCATCTCTTGTGCTGGCTTGTATGGTGCTGAGGTTACCCTAGGGCAGGTCGAGTGATCACGGAAGACATTAATCTCATCGATTGATTAGCTTACTAGTGGAATATGATGTGTGTGTGTGTGTGTGTGTCGATGACCATTGCTGCCTTTGCAGCAGCTGCTGCTGCCATACCACCAGTGGTGCTGCCGGAGCTGTTGAGAAACGGCTGTAGTCAACAGCGACGAAGAATGCGCCAAGTTCTCTGACGGAAAGCTAGCAACCCTTTATATATACGCCAAGGACATGGAGCTAGCAGAATGTCCTTTACGTGCTTATGCGTGCTGACACTGTGCATGCTGCCACTAACCACACTTGCATGCTGACCCTGTGCTTGTCACCCCTAACCGTGCTATTCATGTTGTTTATCAAGCAGGATACCACTCACCATTCGATCGTGTTTCCTTTGCAGTAAATGTAAAGTGCCTAGAAAGAGATTGAGTTCTCTGAGGGCGCTTTAGTAAGTGCATTATTATTATTATTAAGGCTCTAGAGTGAGCTGGCGAGCAGCTGGACTGCTCCGAGCCTCTCTTTGTGCACCTAGCCGGTGACTTTGCCAGAAGAGCCGGCCCCCTACATGGTCCTAAGCTACAGCTGAAGCTGCTGCTTCTGCCCACACAGCTACTGCTGCAGCCATCACCGCTGCTGCTGCCACTGTAGTGTATGCTACCACTTCTGCAGCCAGCGCTGCTGCTGCCACTGGTGTACTGCAGAAGTAGTGCGGTCTGCGGCTGCCATTGCGGCTACCACTTCGGCTGGCTCCATTGCCTGTGCTAGCGCTACTGCAGGCAGTAGCAGGCGCTTCTTTTGCTGACAATGCCGGCATTGCCACCTTCATTGCTGCTGCAGGCTTCTGGGCAAAGGATGTGACATACTTCTGTAATGTGGTCTGAGGCATGTACAGCGCAGATGTATCAGGTGGCTTGGCGTCACGTTTTTAGGCTCCTTTTTTGCGAGCTAAAGTGAGAAGGATTAAAGCATTCTATAAAGCCATGGTCTCCCAGCGCCTGCATTACGCTCTTTCCCCGGTAAGTCCGGCAGCTGCTCGCTGTGTGGTGTGGTTGTGTTGGTGTGGTGCAGTTGACCCTACAGCAACACTGCGGCGACTGCTAAGCATGTTTTTGCTCGTTTTTCTTAAATTCGAAGCAGCTTTTTTTTCTAAATTACCATGCAGTGTCGGTCACTGTGTGCAGCTGCTTGTGTCATGTCATGTAACACACCTATTTAGGACAGCGTTTAGTGGGTCCCTGTGATTCGTTCTTCATGTGCTTATGTGTGCTGACACTTTGCCGAGCTGGTTTGATCTATCGGTTAAGGTGCTCGCCCCGACCAAGGTCTGACTGAGGTCGTGGGCTCGAGCCCCGAGGCATATGTGAAGCGCCTGAATAGAGATTAAGTTCTCTTGGGGTGCTATACAAATGAATTATAATTAATTAATTAAACTGTGCATGCTGCCACTAACCACATTTGCATGCTGACCCTGTGCATGTCACCCCTAACCATGTTATTCATTTTGTTTGTTTTTCAAGCATTATTTTACTTACCATTCAATTGCCATTTCACTTTGCAGCAAATGTAAAGCGCCTAGAAAGAGATTGAGTTCTCTGAGGGTGCTTTATCAAGTGCATTATTATTATTATTATTATTATTATGTTTATTTCAGACATTCACACGAACACTTGCTCATGTGACTTGTCCACCGCATGATACAGCAGTTGTCCAGACACAGCGCCTCCTCTTTGCTGCAATCGGTGGAGGCTCTTTAGTCAGCTCAGATGGGTTTGTACAAAGATATCAAGCAAGAAAGTGCTGAAACCTCTCTTGTAGCCATCCCTACTGTTGTCGGCAGACAGACGACAGATGGTAGAAGGGGAAGCTTCCGCTTCAGACTGACTATTTAGTGCTGCCATGAAAATATGCGGGATAAGCTGTTCGTGGTAATGACTACATTACAATATTAATAAGAATACTAGTTTGCATAGCGCCCCAATAGATCTTATTTTTTATTGGGTTGCTTTACAACTCGCTGCAAGATAATCAATACCCAAGCGTTAGATTAGTTACATGCACGGTATCAAAAGCAAACAAGTGTCTTGCTAAGGCCAGCCATTCAAAGAGAACACAAAGACATGCATGGCCATCGGTGAGCAAAGCCTGTGGTTAGTGAATGCTCTAAATCGTGCACGGTACCCATGCAAAGCACACAGGAAGAAAGAAGACGAGTTTGCTGTAGTTAGACCCAAAGGTCATGGCCGAAGGTGGTGACCATTTCCCGGAAGTGAACTCCCGACTTTTAGTGCATGTGAGCTGAAGGCTCTATCACCAAAGCATTTCAACTCAGTACGAGGGACGTTGAGATGGGCAGATGCTGAGGAGCAGCTGGTTCGAGAGCTCTCACCGGAAGAAGCAAGGAGGTCGGATAAGTAGGCTGGTGAGAGCAAGTGAAGTGACCTGGAATGGAATCCAGGCTGAGGCTCTTGGAGTCGATTTAATGCCTAATAGATTGCCAGTGAAGCTCTGACAGAAATGGGTTGATATGGCAGCAACGCTATTGTTGAGTTTTGCGCCATTTGCAGCCGATTAGGGGCACATGCCGGAAGTCCCTGAATAAGGGAAGACGCGATGTCTCAAATGTGTGACCTAGTTGGGCAGTTATACTCTTATCTTAGCAGGTTCTGATTTTGGCAACGTTCCTTAGGTGAAAGCAGGCCAACTTGACAGTGAAGGAAATATGTTCATCTGATGACAGTTTTGGATAATAGAATGGAATAGTGTGCATAGATTTCGGGCAGACGTTACTGGAATTATGCTAGCTAGCTGTAGCAATTTTGAGGATGTGATCTTCCAACTTTCGGGTGACGCCAAGGTTGCCCATAACATTACTATTAGGTTAGTCTTCTTATCGTCGTTTAACTTCAAGAAGTTAGTAGCCATCGAAACAAGAACTTTGTCAATGCAGGATGTCAATAAATCAACTGAGTCGGCTGAGAACGGTCGAGCCGAGTGTCTTTGGCATAGAAATGAAAGTCGAGATTGTGTTTGGCAATGACGTCGGCCAGAGGGAGAGTAGAGTCAAAAGAAAGATGGCCGAATAGACCGAACTCGGTGGCATCCCATACTTTAAGGGGTCTCTAGACGACCGACAGCAGTTTAGACTTCCACACTCTGTGACATCTGTCACTGAGGTTGTATCTAACCTCGTTTAGCTCTCTGTCAGTGATGCCTAGGCGTGTGGAGAGACATTCCAGGATGATCTGGTAGTGGTCAATTGTGTCAAATGCTGATAAATTCAGGAGTACCAGCAGGAGGCTCTACTCTGATCAGCACTGTTGAGAAGGTCGTTATAAATCCTTGACGAAGAGCAGTTTTGTGTGGCGTTTTTAGCTTTAAAGCACGATTTCAACTAGCTAGCAAGATCTGATGAATGGGTTTAATCATTTAGTTGGTGGGCCACCATTCGTTTAAATGTTGGACGAGAATGGCAGAACTGGACAAAATATACTTGAATTCTCATGATTCAGAGTAGGCTTTTTGACGAAGGGCCTTACAATTGCCATTTTCAGACGGAAGATACTGACCACCGATAGCCAGGGACATATTTACCATTTTTTTTATGGTGGGCAGCAGCAGGTCTATGCACCCTGTGAAGAACGGTTGGCACAGGATCTCAAGGGCTAGTGGTCTTTATAGCCCCGGGAGACAAGTTTAGGTTAGTACTCTGTAGAGACACGAGTTATGATGAGACATGAGGCAGGAGATGAGACATGAGGCAGGAGATGAGACATGAGGCAGGAGATGAGACATGAGGCAGGAGATGAGACATGAGGCAGGAGATGAGACATGAGGCAGGAGATGAGACATGAGGCAGGAGATGATTCTGAGGCAGGAGATGAGACATGAGGCAGGAGATGATTCTGAGGCAGGAGATGATTCTGAGGCAGGAGATGAGACATGAGGCAGGAGATGAGACATGAGGCAGGAGATGATTCTGAGGCAGGAGATGAGACATGAGGCAGGAGATGAGACATGAGGCAGGAGATGATTCTGAGGCAGGAGATGAGACATGAGGCAGGAGATGAGACATGAGGCAGGAGATGAGACATGAGGCAGGAGATGAGACATGAGGCAGGAGATGAGACATGAGGCAGGAGATGATTCTGAGGCAGGAGATGAGACATGAGGCAGGAGATGATTCTGAGGCAGGAGATGAGACATGAGGCAGGAGATGAGACATGAGGCAGGAGATGAGACATGAGGCAGGAGATGAGACATGAGGCAGGAGATGAGACATGAGGCAGGAGATGAGACATGAGGCAGGAGATGAGACATGAGGCAGGAGATGAGACATGAGGCAGGAGATGAGACATGAGGCAGGAGATGAGACATGAGGCAGGAGATGAGACATGAGGCAGGAGATGAGACATGAGGCAGGAGATGAGACATGAGGCAGGAGATGAGACATGAGGCAGGAGATGATTCTGAGGCAGGAGATGATTCTGAGGCAGGAGATGAGACATGAGGCAGGAGATGAGACATGAGGCAGGAGATGAGACATGAGGCAGGAGATGATTCTGAGGCAGGAGATGAGACATGAGGCAGGAGATGATTCTGAGGCAGGAGATGATTCTGAGGCAGGAGATGAGACATGAGGCAGGAGATGAGACATGAGGCAGGAGATGATTCTGAGGCAGGAGATGAGACATGAGGCAGGAGATGAGACATGAGGCAGGAGATGAGACATGAGGCAGGAGATGAGACATGAGGCAGGAGATGAGACATGAGGCAGGAGATGATTCTGAGGCAGGAGATGAGACATGAGGCAGGAGATGATTCTGAGGCAGGAGATGAGACATGAGGCAGGAGATGAGACATGAGGCAGGAGATGAGACATGAGGCAGGAGATGATTCTGAGGCAGGAGATGAGACATGAGGCAGGAGATGAGACATGAGGCAGGAGATGATTCTGAGGCAGGAGATGAGACATGAGGCAGGAGATGATTCTGAGGCAGGAGATGAGACATGAGGCAGGAGATGAGACATGAGGCAGGAGATGATTCTGAGGCAGGAGATGAGACATGAGGCAGGAGATGAGACATGAGGCAGGAGATGAAGAGCGATGGGAGTGAGAAGTGATTTGCTGTCATGCAGGTGTAGCAGTGAGAGAATGGTGTCCTTAATCCACTCTATTGTAGCTACGAAGAGTTTGGAGAAACTCTCTGGTTAAGTCACCATTGTGATTGATCACCACTATGCAGTATGTGTGCTTAAGAAGCTTGGTTAAGAAGATGATCGATGATGACATTAACATTTTTGGGTTATTGATTTGTGACTTTATTACTTCTCTATAAAATGTGAACTTGGACTTAGCTGAAATGGATTTGTACGACCTACCATAATCTTCAAACGCCAATCGGCGGACAGCGAGTTCTGACTTTTCGGCGGCCTTGGGCGCAGCCCAGGATTTTCATGTAGAGGGGACAAGAGACAAGCAAGATTTATATGTCGGGGCAAGATCTGAAATTAATTCAAAATTATGCTGCAAAATTATAGTGTTTATGCGACCCGCGCTCGGCGGTTGCTCGTCGACTAGAAGTAGGACATCATTTCGCCGGGGATGACGGTCGCAGGCTTAGGTTGGAATGTCGCAGGAAGCCTACTGCCACCCTCCCCACTCATAAGAGGTTTGGCAAATGCCCTGCCAGCCTGCCGCCCACCCCTTAGCAGATGCCACTGGGCGTAGCCGAAATTGATGTCAAGTGCCCATTTTGTGAGCCATCGCAGCCGACGAAGCCGAGAGCCGTGAAGATAAAGGCTTGTAGATTTTTGATTCGCAAAAACTTGGTTATTCCGGCCGTGATGCGAACGGTATATAGTGATTTGCTGACAGCAACTTGACCCTTTGCCAAATGGTCTTTATGGATATGGAATAATTGATAGAATACAATACTATATATAATGTAATTAGATATAAAATTATTCATTGCCGTTCGACGGAAGAAACTCTCAGCTTTCCCGGTGAATTTTTGCTAGCACAGTCAGCGTCAGCCGGATGCCATGTGTGTGAGCAGTTTTCGTGGAAGGCCTACTCACTTGCGTACACTATATTGCTTCACCTAGGGTTGCTGTCCGCTGCACTTCTCTGGCTGCTCCCACCTGCCAGCAACGATAGCGTTCATACGAGTTCATCGGTTTTCTCCTCTTGCTCCTCCCCCTGCCTGCGCAATTGCTGTGGTGAAAGGGGCGTGTCCAGCTGGATATTTAGCTGCTGACTCGGTTACCTGATATGAGGTTGGGCCCCACTCACTCACTCACCCACCCAGGGGGCCCCCTAGTAAAGGGTCTTCCAGTTGATGACAATCTTCTACTGTCGCTAGCTGATATAAAACTCGGTCTTTCGGAGCCGTTCAAAAACCGTAAATTTACATTTGTTCTACTGCAGTGCGCAAGTCGCCCACTCTGAGCTCGCTCGGGCATGTACGCTAAAGCAAAGCTCTTCATTTCGAGGAGGAGGAGGAGGCATAAGCCATTTGCAGATCTGCAAGCTTGCCGGCGCGTTGGCGCAAGCGTGAGCCACCCAGACCCTGGCGCCACGGCTAGCTGGTGCTCGTGATCACGTGACAGCCTGCCCGAGACCGAGTCCGCTTGCCATTTGTAGAGCATGGTGGATCTCGGGCCGGAAGTCGTCCGAGAAATCAAAAGCCAGATCGAAGCAAGGCGACCCGGTATGCATCCGCTTGCACCTTGGCTGCCTTCAGCCGTTGTATAGAATCTCGCGTGTGAACGCAAGTGTGATCCGTGACCGTGACCCTCCATGTAATCTGCCGGAAAGCAACTGTCCTCTTCCAACCCTCCAAGGATCGGCCTGCTCCGAGAGCTTCCGGCTGTCCGAGTGCTTACCTCTGAGTAGCTTGTGTGTTCGTGCGTGCACACGTGGTGGCTGCTGGTCGCTGTGGCACCAAGCGACAAGCAGCGTGCGCTGCAGCTGCAGGTCGCTCGGTGCCACACCCGGGATCGTGCCTCCATGTACGTACCTCTGTCTGCAACTTCACAAAGTCATAAAGACTAAGCGGGTGCTACGCTGGAGAGCTTTCTACTTCTACTACTACTCAAAGCGTAGGCAACTTTCGGTGAGCAATATGGCAGCCCGCAGAGTCTCCATCCTATGGTGCAAAGAGAAAGTGAGAAGCATAGCTGAGTGAGGACGTAAGGAAGTGAGTAGCACCGAAGCAGCAGCAGCAGCAGCGCAGGACGGCCGGAAAAGATGTGCCCGACTCAGCAGCAGGAGTGAATAGGTCGTTGCGTAAGAGTTGCCGTAGTCGAGTGCCGCAGTCAAGGACGTGCAGAGCAAAGGCTTCCGTCACCGCCCCCTGTTGAACCTCTGCCGAGAAAGACGGTTCCTTTTTTTCACTTTGACTCGCTGTGCAAAGAAAGAAAAATTTCACTTTGACTTGCTGTGCAGTGCCAAGTGAGCCTTCGCTAGCAGCCAGCAGTGGCGCCGGCAGCTCGGAGCTGCAGGGCAAGGCGACGGCACAGACTTGCAGACGACTTCCGGTGGGGAGCTCTCAGAGAACTTCCGAGCGGCCAGCGCAGCAGCTGCTGATGACGTCGGCCCCACCTCTTCACCGGAGGCCATTTTGAGGCCCAATGACGCTACTTCCTGCGTCCTGCCTAGACTCTTCGGGTGTGCTTCGGTCAATAATGGTCAACCTCCTGCCTCATGCTGGCCGTGCTGCGACCTTGATGAGTCCGATGGCCAGGCTTGCCAGGGGGCGTGGTGGGTGAGCGCCGTGCTGCCGCCTCGTCCCAGCAGCAGCAGCTCTGCCGTGGCCACCTGCCTCCATCGTTAGAAGATCTTTTGGAGCCTCTGTGGTATTTGTCAGGCTCGTTGTCTTTGCCTCGTTGATCGGTCGGCAGTGATGGCCTTCTTGATTTATTGCCACCTGCTGGAATGTGGCATTGCAGAACACAGAAAGAAGGAAGGGAAGGACATCGTTGCCATGACGACCATCAGCGTGCTCCAACTGCCAGACATGTGCGCGCCACTGCAGCTAGGAGCAGCAGCTGCGGCAGCCGGGGATGACTCGGCGGCCTCTGCACCGGTCTTCACCGTCGAGCTAAAGGTAAGCTGCTGCAGCCTGCCGTGCCATGCCTACTCCGCTGCCGTCTGGGCTAATCTGCCCTGTCATGTGTAAGCTTAATCCCTCGAGGCGCTCGCTTGATTGGCCTTAAGCGAAAGTCTGTCATCATAAATTGCTGCTGATTGGCTGACGGCGCCTTTGATTTGTTGCTTAGTCACGTAGCCATTCCGAGGCGACTGCTGGTCGGCGGCTGATACATTAGGGTCGCGATGTGACGCTTTTAATAATAATAATGAAAACATTTGAACAGCACCGTAAGACAACCAATTCTCCTTCTGTGCACATTGCATATGCCGAAAAGGAAGCTTTCAGTTAATAGGTATTGGCGTGCGCAATTTTTGGCACCCATAACCACATATTTGGTCTAGCGGTTAAGGTGCTCGCCTTGACCAAGGCCTGGCTGAGGTCGTGGGCTCGAGCCCCGAGGCATATGTGAAGCGCCTGAATAGAGATTAAGTTCTCTTGGGGCGCTATACAAATGAACTATATTTTGTATAAAGCAATAATCTCAAGGATGGAGCAAATGCTGGCTGTAAGGAACGAGTGAGTTTCTAGCTTCTTTTTTGAATCGGGGAAATTTTGCACTAGGTGTTGCTTGCCTTTAGGCATGGCTGGAGTGTGAGCAGAGTGTGCCGGATTTTATCGTAATAATAATAATAATAATAATAATAATAATACATTTGATAGAGCGCCCTCAGTGAACTCAACCTCTTTCTAGGCACTTTACATTTGCTGCAAGGAAAGCACAAGCGAATAGTTAGTGGTAACATGGTCGATGACAACAAGCACAGCATGGTTAGAGGTGACATGTACAGGGTCAGCATGCAAGTATGGTTAGTGGCAGCGCACAGTGTCAGCGCGCATAGGCACACAAAGGACGAATCGCATGGACTCACTAAATGCTGTGATTGCGATGCAACGTCAGTCTGCGATACCTAGCTGTTGGACTATGTTGGACGTGTGGTAGTTTTGCAGACGGCATTTGGCAATGCTGTCTTATAAAAAAACTGACTGGGCTGGCAAACGAACTGTGTGCTGGCTGATGGCCAGTGACCGGTGCACTTGGTGCACCGAAAGCCTGCAAGACCGTGCCTGCTCGGTCGGTCTGCAATGGCTCTGCTCTCCTAATACAACTGCTGATCGCTGCACCCAGAGCAAGCTGGCTAATGGGCTGGCTGCAGTAAGCTCAGCACTTGTCGGGGGAAGTGGCAGCCTGCACTCGGCTGCTGCAGCACGTGGCAGCCACGTGCTGCAGCAGCCGCTCTGTTTGCCGAACGCCAGCTGCCGCTGCCATTAGCTAAAGGTCCATCGAAGCCTAGAGGCAAAACAGTGTTGGCACGCTGCTGCTGGCGTGTTCAAGAAGTGGTCGAGTTCATTCGTAGCCGTTTGGTTGCAATATGCTGTACCAGTCGTAGATATTGTTGCTCTTGTGCCGAAGTGGGAAACCGCAGGTCCTTGGTCGTCTCTGCTGCTACTGCTGCAGTTGCTGCTGCTGCCGCAGTTGCTGCTGCTAATGATGATGATGATGATGATGATGATGATGATGATGATGCCTACTCTTTTGCCCACAGCCCAAGATGGGCTACTTTGTGCAGCCACCTACAAATGCTACGGCTTCGGCCGGTGCAGTGAATGTGGCTGCTTCATCCGACAGCAGCTTGCCACCGTGTAATGGCATTCAAAGATTTGGATGCTTTCTCTGTTTGACTGAGCGCTACCCCAAGGTAATTGGTTGCTTGGGTGTTGTAGCAACAATGATGGTGGTGCTGGTGCTGGTGTTAGTAGTGGATGGTTGTGCCAGTGATGATGCTGCCAGTGTAGGCAGGCACCCTCCATCTCGCTCTGCCTCCACCTTGTAATGTAATGTATCTCCGTCTGTAACTCCACAAAGTCATAAAGACCATGTGGGTGTTACGCAGGAGAGTTTTGTATAGCGCACTCACAGCCTAAGCAGCTTTCGGTAGCATTCGGTAGCCAACAGACTTCGTCTCACGCAACAAAGAGAAAGTGGGAAGCATAGCAGAGTCAGGAGAGCAGTTGAGGTAGTGAGTAGCATAGAAGTAGCAGTTCAGGACCGCTGAAAAAGATGTGCCATAGTCGGCAGTTGGAGAGTAGATGTCGTTGCGTAAGAATTGTGGAAGCGAGTTCCACAGTCTAGGACCTGCAGAGCTAAAGCTTCTGTCGCCAACTGTCTTTAAGTGGAGGAATGGGACAGCTAATTGATTGTCCACACAGGACCTGAGGGCGCGAACAGGCTGAAACTGATGCAGCAGTTCAGCTAGGTACGAAGGAGCCAAGCCGTGGCGGGCCTTGTGGGTCAGCGTAAGAACTTTGCTCTGTATCCTTTGCTCAACCGGCAACCATCCTAGCTCTTTCAGCAAAGGTGACACGTGCTCAAACCGCTGGGACTTGAAGACCAGCCTTGCAGCCATATTCAGAGTCCTCTGCAGTCGCCCAATAGCTTTCTTCGGCAGCCCAGCCAAAAAGGAATTACAATAATCAAGCCGTTCTAGCAGTCATCGTGGCCACTGCACCTTGACTTGCCAAAATAAGCACGTGTTACTCGCAAGGAGCATTGAGTGACACGGAGGTTAAAGCATGCGTGTAGATGTTTGACTTGATTGTATTACTGCTTGGCTACTTCTCTGCTGCTGATGCTGCTGCTCATGCTACTACTAATCTCCGGATTAGTAAACGCTTTAATTGCAATGGTTCTGGTAGTCACCTCATACTAGGTTTCTGTAGCTGGCGAGCTTCTCTGCAACAGCCATCTGCAGCATAGCAGGGGACTACTTGCTTTGCTCGTGTATGCATCGATTATTCCAAATAGCCGATGCACTGCCGTGACTCAAAATTGCTGTTTCGAGCACTTGGATGTGATTACGAATAAGCATTTTTCCGTAACGTACGACTTGCCTAATCGGTCTTTTGGGTTTGTTTAGAAAGTGTGAGTGATCTCTGGATGCGATGCTTTGTACCTTTGCTGGCTTTGACCAGATCTCTTTCTGGCTCAGCTTTGCCTCACAGCAGCGGTAGCCTGGCATGGGGGGGGGACACTGAATCTTTCCTTAATTGGAGGTCGTAGGTTCACTTTCTGATGACTGCCTTTCGACCCTAGTTGTCATTTTGTTGATGCCCGATTGGCCTTAGATTGCATTTTATTTTGAAACTAGTTAAACGTGGGAGTAAAATACTCTGGGTGGCCACATGTACTCACTATCTGAACGACTGTGAGTGACGCTTCCTTAGCAATTGTCGAGGCTTCACACAAGTGATTTTGCACCTGTCCAGCCAAGGGTCAGACAGGGTTTGAAATGATTGGAGAAAATGATGCCGTGGCAGAAGCTAAAATGTACCCAACAGTCATCAAATGAACTGAATGGTTTTTAAATGCCTTATGGCTTTGATGGCTTGGTGGTTAACCCAGACTTGTATAGCAGTGGTAAATTGGTCTGCCACTTTTGTTTATCAGAAAATGCAAAACGTGGAGTCTCTACCTTGACCATCCCTAAAGAAGTGCTCAACAAGTAGTCGTTGAAGTTAATTTTTTCAAAAGTAGGATTAGTGGCAAATGCAGGAAATTCTACTTCTTGACGTTCTCTTAAAAACTGTACCAGTTTAAGGTTAGCTGATTAAACAGCCTCATTTATGTAGTAGCAGAAGAGCCTTGACAGCTATCATCACCGCTTGCACTGGGCAATAGAGGATCGCCCACTGCAGGACCAAACCCAGGACCTGAGTCGTGAAGAGTGAGCACCTGAGGCTAAGACCCAGGCGCTTGGTTATAGAACGGAATATTTTTCTTAAATCAAGATTATGGCAGATGGCAGAGGCAAAAAGCCAAATGATTTCCTTTTGGCACGTGGTAGCAATAATACATTTGTATTATACCGTTAGAGAATTAAAGGTCTTTGTTGGTATTTTACATAGACGTGAGAGGAAATATGATAAGTAAACCTGGGTGGCTGCATGCATCAACTGTAACAAATGCTGCTTCTTTGCACGATCCTGGCTTATGGAGCCACTTTTCGTTGATATATGAAGTCTGCTTGAGGTTTAATCTTGATTCGCCAAGTGCACGAATTCTTGGGACCGGCAGTCAATGTGAATGCAGGATATGTAATATCTGTCGGGTGCAAGGAACCCTTGTCTTGCAGTCTCTAGAGGCGCCCTTTCGTTCACTTCGTTGTCTGTTGCCTCATATCAAGAATGCCAGGCTCTTTATCTGCAGTATCCTGATGGGCAGCATGCCGCAGCAAGATGGGCCACCTGCTGTAGGACAAGTGGACATGTGGGTGTAGCTAAATAGGACATATCCTGGGCGATTTTTACTGCCGAGATCCAGTTTGGACCTTCGACTGATATCGATGTCACGCGGAGAGCTTCATGCTGCCACCTAGAAGACCGCCAGCCTTGCCTGCTTTATCGTCATCGCGCATTGGCATTTATAGCCACAATCTGATGTTGGGTGCATGTGTTCTGAACATGACCACGTTTATTGGCATCGATATTGCCGTTTTTCTAAATTCTTTATTCAAACAAACTGAAGAGCAATTTCATTTGGTGCTGGGATTTTTTTTGTCTTTGTGCTTCCTTTGCTTCATCCACGATGGCTCTGCTGCTGCTGCTGCTGCTGCTGCTGCTGCTGCTGCTGCTGCTGCTGCTGCTGCTGCTGCTGCTGCTGCTGCTGCTGCTGCTGCTGTAATACCAAGCTAGATACAGTAACCAAGCAAAAAATCTGTACCAGTGACTTGGTTAAAAAAAAGGCTGATTTAAGTCGAGACAGACGATACTTTGCTCAAAGCATTTGACCAGCTTCCAAGCTGAAGTCACATCATCAAGCCTGGGCTGGAACTTAAACTATCTTCGCACTGTCAAAGCCGTGCTTGCTGATTTTAGTTTTAGTTCACGAGGCATTTCTCGTATATACATACGAACAAACACACATGTATAGTAGTGAATTCTTAAAAAATACACAAATATCTTAGACGATATTAGAATCAGCAAGATTCCAAAAACACTGACATGTCTACATCAAGTACCCCGGAAGTAAAATTGGGCACGGCTTACTGGAGCCGACTGGTACCACCAGCTTCAAGATCAACCCCTAAAGAGGGCTATCTGCTTCTTATTCTCAATATACGCATAGATAACACAATTACCTAAATTAGAATATCCCTCTACTCCAGCAATAGTGTCTGAATCTGAACTAAACATTATGTTTAGATCATCCTGCTACAATGTTTAGGTTATTCCAAATATGATGGAGGTTCACTGGTTGCCTGCTCTCTTTGGTTTTAGTTGTAGACATAGTTCTCCATTCCCATTGGCATATTTTGGGGGCCCTAACATCTAAGGTAATTCGAAAATGTCATGCAAAATGGCCAGTTCTTTGGTTCTTCTCGGTTATGAGTGATAGTGTAGCTTAACGTTGCTATTGGGCTTCCATATTTGTCTGCCCACCATTTAAACCCATCGATTATTTGGTTCTGTGCTCACGTGATTGTTTCGATTGCACTCTCAAGTCCGGTGCAAAAATGCCACTGCTACAGAATTTCTCCGAAGATTTACGTCGTCACTTGTGTCCAGCCAGAGTTTCTAAGTATTAGCGGTGCTATAGATAGTGCTCTGCAGTAATCCGCTGTCGGGGCCTCGGATGGGCGTGGTGCAGTGCCGCTCGGTGCAAAGGACTGCCGAGAGCCTACCGAGTCGGCACAAAACTCGCTGTGCAGGAAGTTGGTTCTCTTTCCCCCAGCGTTAGCCGAGCAGCATCGTGCCCGACATGGTAGCTGTGTGTGTCAGACAGCAATCTGTTACGTCGTTTAGAAACTGTGCGGCCACGTGTTTTTGCTATGGGTCAGACGGCGTAGGATGGGGTACGAAGCACATACATATGCTTATGAAAACCTTGTTTCGTTCGATTTTGGTGCACCTCTGCTCCGTGGATGTGTAGCCTGACTTTGCTGGCTGCATTCAGGCGGGCTGCGCTCTTGAGTTGTCTTTGTAGCTCTGCAAGTTATGTCGTAAGAGGCTGCTGTGGAAAGCGTGTCAGATTGCCGCTTGTCGTTGGCATGCTTTTGGTTGAATGCTTGGCGCCCGTGACAGCATGTGTTGCACTATTTCCTTGTAGTATTCCACGAATAAAATGGAAAGCAACAGCACTAACAGGCCACCGGTCTCACAATTCTGTCCGGTCGATTTGTTCTCAGGGTACATTTATTTATTTGCTTGCAGCTCTGCTCCATTTCGTTTGCCATGGAGCAAGTGCTGCTAGCCGCATTGCGATCTTGCAATGGTCGTGAATCGGCATGTTCGTCTGCTGCCACGGCTGCCTTTGCTGCACTGCCTCCTCCATCGGATGGACCTTCGGCTCGAGTTCAGTCGCCAGGCGATTTCCGGGAGGGCTCGGCCAACCAATCGTGGGCAAGCAAGTCTAGCAAGCCACTGGTTTTAGTTACACCTCTTCAGGTACTCGGTACTTTGCAATCCGTTACTGCTAGATCAGTCCCGGCGTTTTAGCAGGCAAGCGGCCTGTAAGCCTGCCTGCGCACATAAGTTCTCTAGTGAACCTTCTTTAATGTCATCTCGACAGGCTTGCCGACTTTAAGAACTTAAAAAAGAAGCTAAACACCTGCCTCTGTTCTTACATCATTTGCTGTCCCTGAGAATTGACCCATGTGTGCTTATGTTGCTGACACTGCAAGTTATCGCTAATCGATTGATGTGCTTTCTTTCCAGCAAATTGAAGTGAGTATAAAGAGATTTATGATTAGTGATTCCTTAGGATGCTTTAAAAATTCGTTATTGTTATTTTTGTTATTAATATTATCATTATTATTGTTGTTATTCTTATTATTAAATGCCCGAGTGCATACTGTGCTCTGTGTTAACCCACCACTCTTCATACCGTCCTCTACCAGGAACAGGAAACGGATGACGTTTGCTCTCGGAGCTCTACTAGATAGCTACCAGACGTTGCCCAATCGGTTTCGAATCTTCCGGGTAAGTGAACTTGCTGTTTCAAACTTTTTTGAAGCCTCCAGCGGTTTGGTCCAGAGAAGTTGCTTGCATGTTGCCGTGCACCTGCTGGACTAGGCAGTTTGGGAACTCGAACTGGGGGCCATGCATACCTGTATGTAATGTAATTGTATGTATCTCCATGTGTAACTCCACAAAGCCACAAAGACAATGCTGGTGTTACGCAGGAGAGTTTTGTATAGCGAACTCACAGCCTAAGCGGCTTCCGTTAAACATTCGGTAGCCAACTGGTGGACTTCGTCTCACGAAATAGAGAGAAAGTGAGAAGCATAGCTGAGTCATTAGTGCAGCTGAGTTTGGGCAAGGCATTTCGATAATGTGAAGGGGTTTGTACTTGGATGAACGGTTTGTACTGGGATGAACGCAAACCTGAAAATACAGTTGTAGGATTGCTGGTTTAATTAAAAGCCAAAACCATTGCTTGAAATCATCCACTTCTGTAACAACTGAAATGGAGTACGATTGGCTTCATCTAATTAGAGGCCACACCCAGTACTCAGTTTTATCCGCTCGTGCTAAGAATCTGCTCTCTGCCAGTGCTAGCTAGATACTACAGGAAATGCTAACGAGCACAGTAGTGGGATCAGTGCCTTAAAGGGCATCTGATTTATATAATTCTGTGTATTTGTGTTTGTGTGTGTGTGTGCTTGCACATTTGTTTGTGTGTGTGTGTGTGTGTGTGCATGCGCACATGTTTGTATGTGGGTGTGCATGTGGGTGTGCATGTGGGTGTGCATGTGTGACTCCATTAACATCCACACCATTAACCACACTGGCACGTTGACCCTGCACATGTCACCTGTAACTACGTTATGCTAGTTGACGTTGAGCATGCTACCGCTAGCCATTCGATCATGCTTCCTTTACAACATATATAAAGTGTCTAGAAAGAGATTTATTATTATTATTATTATTATTATGTTCCTGGGCGATCGAAATCCAGTAGGGATAATGTTATCTTTGGGAGGGACTTTCTGGTCCTATCTATCTTGCTGAAAAAGAAGCAAGAGAAGCAATCTGAAAATCCCCACAAGAATTACTAGGTAAACTCATAACCTTTGCAGCAAATGTCAAGTGCCTACAGAGAGATTAAGTTCTCTGATGGTGCCATAAAAATGCATTATTATTATTGTTATTATTATTACTCTAATGTGGAAGTGGTTAAGGGGATGGTTGATGGTAGACATCAGCATTATTGAATTGTACTTCTGTGATTAAGCAATATTTTATAGATGCCAGAATTGGCCGTTGCTAGGATAAATTGGTATGATCTACAGTAGTCATCGTATGTCGGTCCATGGACAGTCAGTCGTTTGATCTTTTGTAAGCTTTCTGATGGTTGCCCTTAAGAGTTCTTGCTAATTTAATGTCTGCAGTAAACCATGGGCCATCTGTGCGCCAGCATGCAATGTGAAGTCAGATGCAGAGTCAGAGGATCAAACTCGTCCCGAGAAGTTCGACAAATGTTGCGTGATGGCACTCCACCAGTTGTGGCTGGCCGAACGGAGGATCGAGCAGACAGGCAATTAAGATCAATGGCAGGGGTCACTGTGCGGTTTTACGACTCAGATGATTTGTGATATCGAAGGCCACACAAACAGCAGATATAATGAGATTTGTATCCTGGCATATGTGCAGCATTTCTTTTAATGATATGAGTCGACAACATACATGCAATCGCGAGGACTATTCGATCGAGTGTTTGACCTTTCACCCAAATGGGGCAATGCGCGCGAGCCACGAGAGAAAATAAATAAGCTAATGTTCAAAATTTGACACATAGAGGAACCTTTGGGTCATGGAAATGAATATTTTGATCGCCTGGTAAAAGGAAGGGACGACTTCTGGAACACAGAATCGGAATGAACAAAGTCTGTGATAATGCAGCACTAGATACCTAGGTGTCAATATATTATTGCCGCCAGTGGCAGTTGGCTGTAGGGGGACTAAAGACGAGATATTCACAAGTCACCAATGAGGAAGCAAGTAAGTGATAAATGATGATAGCCAATCTGCCACCAGTTACCTTGGGGTACGAAAGAAAGAATAATAGTAATGCACTTGATAAAGCGCCTTCAGAGAACTCAATCTCTTTCTAGCCGCTTTACATTTGCTGCAAAGGGAAAAGAAAAGCAAGTCGGGTTGGCATCGGAAATCGGTCGGGCAGTTGGCAATTTTGATTGTCATTTTAAAACGTTTGATTTTACCAATATGCAGGTATAAAAAGAGTAAATGAACTTATTCACAGGCAAGGATGCATTGTACCGACTCTACTGCCAGGCGATGGAATTTTTAGTCTATCGTTCAAGCTGTTTTTGCCTTGTCTTAATTGCCAATTTGATACCTGACCATCCGGCAATGAAATGGTTAGTCTCAATAGGCCGACAAAAAATTGCACCGCCAGCTTGATTTGAACCCTGGATCCCAAGATCCAAAACCGCACACTAATCCTATGCTACCAGGTCGGTCCAGCAGTGAGTGAAATCTATTGTAGGAAGTGGCAGGGGCAGCTTCATTGGGGCAGCGACCCGGGCCGCCTGCTATTCCTACCCGCCCCCTATTCCTACCCGCCCCCTTGCTGTGCCATTTCCCTAGTTACGCCAGTCTCTTGCCATTTGGAATAACTGCTGATGTCTTTAACGTTTCTCTAGTGCTTTTTTCAGCCAGCATACTTTGTTTGTTGTAGGACGGTGTGCAGATCAGGCCCACTGGCTGTGCACACCTCGAGCATCGAGCAGCATAGGCAGCTAATGACAGCCAGCCTATCTCCTTGCTTTTGCAGCGAATCTGGTCAAACAAGGTCAGTCGTAATGTAATGTAATGTAATGTAATGTATCTCCGTCTGTAACTCCACAAAGTCATAAAGACCATGTGGGTGTTACGCAGGAGAGTTTTTTATAGCGCACTCACAGCCTGAGCGGCTTTCGGTACGCATTCGGTAGCCAACAGACTTCGTCTCACGCAACAAAGAGAAAGTGGGAAGCATAGCAGAGTTAGGAGAGCAGTTGAGGTAGTGAGTGGCATAGAAGTAGCAGTTCAGGACCGCTGAAAAAGATGTGCCATAGTCGGCAGTTGGAGAGTAGATGTCGTTGCGTAAGAATTGTGGAAGCGAGTTCAACAGTCTAGGACCTGCAGAGCTAAAGCTTCTGTCGCCAACTGTCTTTAAGCGGAGGAATGGGACAGCTAATTGATTGTCCACACAGGACCTGAGGACGCGAACAGGCTGAAACTGATGTAGCAGTTCAGCTAGGTATGAATGAGCCAAGCCGTGGCGGGCCTTGTGGGTCAGCGTAAGAACTTTGCTCTGTATCCTTTGCTCAACCCGCAACCATCCTAGCTCTTCCAGCAAAGGTGACACGTGCTCAAACCGCTGGGACTTGAAGACCAGCCTTGCAGCCATATTCATAGTCCGCTGTAGTGGCATTATAGCTTTCTTTGGTAGCCCAGCCAAAAGGGAATTACAATAATCAAGCCGAGATAGAACTAAAGAGCTAGTTAAATTTTTTACAAGCCACTGTGGGAGACAGCTTCTAATCTTGGATAAGGATCGGATGTGATGGCTAGCTGTAGAGGCAGTCTTCTGAATGAAGCTTTTGAAATTGAGGCAGCTGTCGAAAACGACACCTAGATTACGAGCACGTGGTGAAGGTCGCACAATAGCATCGCCTATTAGAACAGCAAAGCCTTTTAATGCAGCCACACGCTTAGGGTGTCCTATGAGAAGCAGTTCGGTTTTATCGTCATTTAATTTCAGGAAGTTTTCCGACATCCAGGATCGAATATCGGCAAGGCAAGCATTCAGTCGTGCTTCCTTTGCAGCAATTTTAAAGCGCCTGTAAACGGATTAAGTTATCTGAGGGCACTTTATCAAATATTATTGTTATTATTATTATTAGTCACGAGGTTCGCTCAGCCAGCTTGCTGCTGCACGGAGGTTACCTCACCTCCGCGGCTTGGAGCTCGCCTGACTGCTGGCCGAGCATCTTAGTCAGACCGTAGTTGCCCTGGCAAATGCTTTTCTAGCTCCAAGCTCGATCGGCATTTAAAAATGTCTGGCTAGAGCTTCGACTTTCAATGAAACGTCATGCCACAAATTAAAAGAGAGGTAGAGAAATAGTGGTGGGGCGATCTACTTCGATGGGCACGGTCTACTTGCACCTCGGTCCAATCATGGGACGGCTAGTGGTCTTACGTCTTGAGAGCATCCATCGAAGGCATCGATTGCCTGCCTAATATTTTATTTATTTCTTATTTATTTTATTTATTGTTATACTTATATATTTATTCCCTGGGTAAGACTGCTTGATCCAGAAGAGCCTTCACTATCTGTTTACTTACCATTACCAGTTGCTTCCTTGCCGGTCTCCTTAACAAGCGCTCCTGTTAAGTCTTGCCGGTAAGCAAGGGCATGTATGCCCCTTTTACTTACTCAGTGGAACGTGCAACTGATTAGCGTCCCTGCAAACTGCCAATCAGCGTGCAGCAATGAGCGCCACTGTTGGCACAAGCACCCCCCCCCCCGTGGACACTAAATTCAGGAAGTCATGCCACACCTCACATAAGGTGTTTCCTACGAATTGTCGCAAAACTTTTTGCAACGCGAGCACGAAAGCGTGCGAATGGCAATGCAGAACGAATTTTCTGAAGCCAGGAAAAATAAAGTGAACCAGCGATCCGTGTGACGTTCCCAAGAGAAAACCAGAAAATAAGACTATTTTGCCCCAAAACGGCCCAAGACCATTACTGAAACACCATCAAGGAAATCACAGATTCTCTGTTTCTATTATTGCCACATCGATGGGCACAAGTACAAGTGTGTGGGAGAGGAGAGACATTGTGTCCTCTTTGGAGGTCCGGGTTTTGTCAATTGCTGCTGATTGGAAGCAGCATCCCAAATTTCACCGTGTTGTGAACGTCTTAGACATGACTAAGTTTCAGGGGCTGTGCAGGCACTGCTAATGACTTTTTTTATTCGTGCTGTTTTTAATTTTACCACCAATCAAGTGCAAGACCATTGATGCTTGCAATTTATTGTGCTGGAATATCTTTACACGAGCAATGTGAAGTATAGAACTGAAAACAAGCACTTTCCCATCGACTTCATGAGTAATAAGTAGCAGTCCGACTTGGAGACAGGGCATGCTTTAGCTGCTGCGGTCCGAAAGCCGACAGGAAATCTTGCGAACAATAGCATTGCCTTTGTGTGCTTATAACACAAGCCTTTGCAAATTATTTCTTTGCCTAGCATTAATAATTATAATAATGCATTTGATATAGCACCCTCAGAGAACTCAATCTCTTTCTAGGCACTTTACATTTGCTGCAAAGGAAGCATGATTGATCGAATGGTTAGTGTGTGTATCAATATACAACAAGAATAACATGGCTAGGGGTGACATGTACAGGGTCAGCATGCAAGTTTGGTTGGTGGCATCATGCACAGTATCAGCATGCATAATCACATACACGACGAATCGCAGGGACCCGCTAGATGCTGTAATAAATAGATGCATTTTTAGTTTCTTTTTAAATGTGGAAAAGTCAGGAGATGTCGTAACGCAAGTCGGAAGTGAGTTCCGGGCTTTGGGACCATATAACTAAAGGCATGGTCTCCAAAGAATTTCTGAGATTTGTACGAGGTATGGGTAACCAGTTAGATTCCAAAAAGCGGGTGGCACGATGCTTAGCCTCGGCGGGGCAGTAGATCTCATGGGTTGGCTGGAGCCAAAGAATGAAGGGACCTAAAAGTGAGCGACAAAACCTTGAAGTCGATGCGTTGCTTGACGGGTAGCCAGTGCAGGTCGAAGAGAAGTGTTGTGATGTGGCAACTGCTACGCTCACGACAGACAAGCCAAGCTGCAGAGTTTTGCACCAGCTGTAATAATAATAATAATAATAATGCACTTGATAAAGCGCCCTCAGAGACTTAATCTCTCTCTTGGCGCTTTACATTTGCTGCAAAGGGAAATGCGATTGAATGGTGAGTAAAATCATGCTTGATAAACAAACAAAATGAATAACATGGCTAGGGGTGACATGCACAGGGTCAGCATGCAAATGTGGTTAGTGGAGGGTGTCTGTGTGCACAAACTGTAAGTGTCTGAGTGCACAGGCCGGTAGACCAGCAAGCAGTGAGTTACAGAAATCAAGACGGGATGTCACAAATCCATGGATCAATTTAGATGTGGTATTCCTGTCTAAAAAAGCCCGAATTTTAGCATGTTATGTAGCTGAAAGCCTTAAATTTCTTTGCATATCCTTTGCCTTAAATATTTACTCTATATATATCCGAGGGCAAATGTAAACGCTAGTCACCTAGAGAGAGAGAGAGAGCTCTTATAGTATGGGGTACCTCAGGCGTCGATCCCCTTAGGTCCCCCTCCTTTCACCATCCATACTGCCTCCTCTTTCCGATGCCAGCTTTCCGATGCCATCGTCGGACACAATCTTGGCTTTCATTTCTTTGTCAATGACACCCAGCTCGACCCATCTTTTTCCGGGTACGGTCGCCGGGTACCTGCAATGAACTTGCATACTTGAAGTCTCAGCTCAAGATGCATCTGTTCAGCTTTCCCCTTCACCCAGTAAACTTACTATAAACAACTGAGCATTATTATTATTATTAATATTACTATCCCCTGGCCCTCTTAAGCCTTCCCTTCATCCGACTCCCTTTATTCCCTGATAGTTTGCACCGAGACGACATTCAAGCTTGGATGGCTACTAATTTTCTTAAGCTCGACGATGATGAGACCAACCTAATAGATAGTTATGGGTTAACCTAGTGTCACCTTGAAGTTAGAAAACCTCAACCTCAAGATTGGTTCATCTAGCATCATTCTAGTTACATCTGCTCCTAATGTAGGCATGCTAGTCTAAAACAACGCTACATTAAATAAGCACGTGGCCTCCACCTGCCAAGTTGGCCTACTTTCAGCTAAGTAACATCGCCAAAAGAAGGCTACTTAGATATAGTGTAAGTGCCAAATTAATTAATCTGTTTGTGACATCACATCTATATTGGTGAGCCGTAATGGCACACTAGATATTGCTCTTCACGACCTCTGTGCCGAGGTTGTGGGTTCGAATCCTCCGGTGGATCCGGTGGCGATCCCTGCAAGTGGTGTTGGTAGCCTCTAAGGCTCTTCTGCCACTATTCAAAAAAGGCTGTTCTATCGGCTAGTATTTTTTTTTAGATTATTTCAGTTCCCTTTTTTCATCACTCCCGGCCTGTGCACTTATCCATCAGCAACTGGTGCAAAACTCAGCGGTTCATCTGGCCTGTCGTCAACGGCATAGCTACTTCATCTCACCACTTCTAACTGAGCTTCGCATGCTAACTATCAAATATTCAATCGATTTCAAGATCTTATGTCTGGCTTATGGGCCGCTTGCACCAGCCTGCCTATCAGACCCTCCTTTTCCACTCACGTGGTTTTGCCCCGCCTCCTCTGCAGCATATTTTCATCGTACCTTTGCTCGAAATAAATTGTAATCTTTTGGTGATCGAGCCTTAAGCTCGTAAGCACCGAAAGTCTGGAACTTGCTTCCGGCTGTTATCATTGCCTGTGACGACCTTGCATCTTTTAAGTCTTAGCTACAGGTGCATCTGTTCCGGTCAGCTCAGATTTTCCTCGCACCGAGCTTGTCTTTTTTTGGCATGCTTTGCTAGCATACATGTGCAAATGCTTCAGTGCACTCTACTAGCCAGAAGTCTTGCTAACCATGCTGACCCTGTGCATGTCACCCTTTGCCATGTTGTGCTTGTTGTCATTGAGCATGCTACCACTAACCATTCGATTATGCTTCCTTTGCAGCAAATGTAAAGTGCCTAGAAAGAGATTAAGTTTTCTGGGGGCACTATTAACCGTTTAACATGAGCGTCTTCATGTCTCACTTACCATGCTGGCCTAAGCATGATGCTTGCTTTGGAATGCTTGGTACCAGGTATGAATGCTTGGTACCAGGTATGAATACTTGGTACCAGGTATGAATGCTTGGTACCGAGCATGCCACTGGTCCTTGGGTATTGATTCTCTTTCAATGAGTTGTAAAGCTTCTGGAAAGATATTAAGTTCTCTTATTGTGCTATGCAAGCGACCTATAATCATTATTATTATTGTTATTATATGGGTGCTTTATGTTTGTGCATTTATCGATCAGCATTGCTACATCTCGGATGGGCTCGGCCATTCTGAGTTTGTGGTGTTTTATTTAAAGCATAAACGAGCTGCATCCTTGCAGATCCGAAGAGCAACCAGCACGAAATTCGCCCAGGGGCTGGGGCGCTAGCACTTCACGATCCAGGTCGCTGGCTCCAGTCCTGCTTGGGCTCGAGTCCTGCCGGCAGCCCATTCTTTATTGTCTGCTGCATGCGATAAAGAATGACGCTCTAGGCTCTTGTGCTGCTATATTAAAATGACCCTGTTCCATCGACCGACCTTTACTGACCTTCACTTTGCCGCTGCGTTTGATTGGACGTCGCCACCATCTCCCTCTGTCCCTCCCTCTCTCCTCTCTCTCTCTCTCTCTCTCTCTCTCTCTCTCTCTCTCTCTTTCTCTCTCTCTCTCTCTTCTCTCTCTCTCTCTCTTCCTCTCTCTTTCTCTCTCTCTCTCTCTCCCTCTCTCTCTCTCTCTCTCTCTCTCTCTCTCTCTCTCTCTCTCTCTCTCTCTCTCTCTCTCTCTCTCTCTCTCTCTCTCTCTCTTCCTCTCTCTCTCTCTCTCTCTCTCTCTCTCTTCTCTCTCTCTCTCTCTCTCTCTTCCTCTCTCTTTCTCTCTCTCTCTCTTCTTCTCTCTTGCACTCTTAGCTACCTGACAAAACCGGCCGGGCTTGACGCCCCCTGCATTGTTATCGTTGTAGCATTGACGAACTCTTATTGCTTCTGATCGAGGCCTTGCTTCATCCTGACCCTGCGGCCGCCTCGGCTGCGCCGTCGCTCGGTGGGCCTCCCCGCCCTCGCTGCTGCTGCTGCGGCGGCGATTGGCGGAAATGCTCGCTGCCAGCCTCGCCCTCTGCCGCTCCGATGCCGGCTGCGGCAGCTGCCTCGGTGGCTCTGCCGTCGCCCTCCGTCACGGTGGCAGCGGCGGCGTCGGCCGGCTGCCGTCGGCAGCGGCCGCCGGAGCAGCGAGTCGAACGCCCGTGCGAATTCAGTCCGCTGCCTCGCTCCGGCGCCGGCTGGAGCACGCAGCCGCTGCCGCGCGGCTGCGTGCTCAACGAGCTCCTGGCTGCGCTGCACGATGCGCCCGACACGGCCGAGAGCATCTACGAGCGGCACTACGTCCCGCTGGTGCGCGCAGCCTCGGCCAGCGAGGCGGCGCGGCACGTGCCCACGTCGCGATTCCTCACGTCGCCGCTCCCCTCCGGAGGCACCTGCGGCGGCGGAGGAGGAGGCATCGGCGACCTCGACGACCTCGGCGACGGGCACGCGCGCCTCGCCCGGCTTCACCTGGCTGCGCTGAAGGACGCAGACTTCGATCCGTCGGCGGCGGACTTCTGCGACTGGTGGGCCGCGGCCGACGAATGCTCGGGTTGTCGCCTCGGCGAGGAAGACGGCGACCCGGCTGCTTGCTTAGAGGCTGGCCACAGCGAGGCCACCCGGAACTTGCTGCAGAAGGTGGGCAGCTTTCGCGCGCATGCGCGCTAGAGCTATGCCCGAGTCCTTGGATCTCGACGCGAGCTCGCAGCAGCGCGTCCTGCATTTGCCTGTCTGCACGAATCGAAGGGGTTGCTTGCGGCTGCTGGCGCGTGACAAGTCGGTCCGAAGACGTCGCCGACGTCTGTTGCCGATGTCGTCGTCTCGGCATCGCAAAAAAGGAGCCAGGCACGCGATCTAGGCTTTCATTTCTCTTCTCAGGACGCCCAGTTCTACGCGCTTTGATACCTCCCAGCATTCGAGCATGCCAAACTCTCTCAGCTCCTTTGCTGCTCTTGTACTGCCGCCATCTGCGCCTGGATGGCAGCAAGCTTTCTCATTTGAATTAAGATAGAAAGCAGCTTACTTGTTATGGCGCATCCAGTGAAGCTCGGAAATTGGAAAACCTATTCCTCAACATGTGATCTGCAGGCATATCTACTGATTTTTCTGCACGAAATCTGGGTGTCCTATTTTAAAGTGACCTTTCACAACACGACAACATCAGCCCTACAGTCAAGTCTGCCTACTTTCAGCTAAATAACCTTGCGAAAAATTCAGACCTGCTTAGACAAGGATACGACATCCAAATTGGCCCATGCATTTGTGACATCTCGTCTCGACTTTTGTAACTCACCGCTTCTTCGTCTACCAGCCTGTGCAATCAGGCGCTTACAGTTGGTGCAATACTCTGCAGCTAGGTTTCTCTGGCATGAGCATTGCAGCATTGAGCATTGCAGTTGCCACTTCGAATTCCTCTGCCGCTGCCCCGCTCCTCGTAGAACATGCCTCCATGCACCCCAAGTACCGTGTGCACGCTGCCGTTCAAGTGAAATGTTTGCTGTTTGCTGCAACGGCACGTGACAGTGTGCAGCCGCCGCCATGTAGAAAAACGAGATGGTGGAGCCGCCATGTAGCGCAACTTTATCTTGCGCTTCCGTGTTTTTCAGGTCAGCGACTTCCTCTTTGCGAAAACTGTCAAAGACTGCTCCATAATGATAACTCTCCAGCAGCTTGGCCGCGACGCTGCCACCGGCGAGTATGTGTGTCGGCCTCGAGGCTGCAAGTGACAGCCGAGAATACTTGGTGCTTTGAGTTTTGCGCAGAGCTCGAATTGATCCGGCGATTCGCCCCTCCTCTACCCTCCCCTCCTCTACCCACCTCGTTCACTGGCTAGCAGTGCATGATTGGTTGGCTCATTGTTCCCCCCCCCCCACTAACCCCGAAACTCCTCGACAGTCGACCGAGCCATGTCGGTCACGTGGCTTATCGTGGTTGGTCTGCTTGCAGCAAGCTCCTTACGGCGGCGGCCACAGCCAGTGGCCCGTCAGCCCAGACGTTCACCTTGCAAGACTCGTTGGGGCAGCGGTACGCGGTTCGTGTGGCCGTGATCGACCTCGATCCGAAGCCATTCAGCAAGATACCGATGTTCGCCAAATTGCACAGGCACTTTATCAAGAGTTTCCTTAGTGGTCCGCACGGCTGAGCCGGCATGCGGGCGAGGTGGCAACGTCAGCAGCTCTGGACGTCTGGACATCGTCTGACTCCCTCCTGCTCCTGCTCCTGCCGGTGCTCGTTCGAGCCAGCATGTCAGCAGCAGCAGCTGCGCTGCTGCCCAGTGCGACGGCAGTCCTTCGGACTGCCACCGGGAGACTCGGCTCCTAGCGACCGCTTGGCGGCCACTGCCGCCACTTCTGGCAGAGCAGGCGCCGCTGCTGCCAGCGGTCGGTGACTGGACTCTGGCTGCTCGGTTATGCTCCGGTCTGGCCGTTTATGCAGATCTGTGTACGTGCGTGCACTATGCAAACGAGTCGCCAAAAAAGGACTAGCTCGATATGCAAATGATGTGGCAGACGACCTGACTTTGTGGCATTGGCAGAGCAGCAGCTCATCAAGGGCAGAGCTCTCTCTCTCTTCTTCTTCTTCTTTTATCTCGAGCGTCTGTCGCGAATGGCAGCTCTTTCGGTTGCTTGCGCCAACAAATGGGTTCTGTTAAAGTCGTCGTGTCTATTATTAACTCGGCAGGCGGTTCATGGTCGCCACCTGCTCTGCTCTCTGATTACTCTCACCTCTTACCTCCAGTCTTACATCCAGCCTGCCGAGCTGAACTGCTTGGTTGGTGAGTGGGGTGGGGCGGGTAGGTAGGTTGTGCTTGGTCGCCGGTCGATTTCCATGTTGCTCAGGCCAATCTAGCAGAAAGAGCACGGGCGTAGTTACACCTGAAGCTTATCGAGTGTCGTCCCAGCGCGCACGGACGCTCGCGAAGCAAGTGTACAGACTGTTCAGTGCGTGTGCGACGTGGCGCAGTGGCGCCTGCTTGCGCAAGCCGCTGACCATCTCGCTAAAGATGCTGTCGCGCTGCTGCCTCCGCCGCGGCTGCTGCGGAGCAACAGCTGCTGCATCCGTCGTGCGATCGGGAGGATATGCCTCTGGAGGTTCTAGGTGGGATCGGCAGGGCAGAGCTAGATGGACTGCAGCCGATTGGCTGGCATTATTGGCTGCATTATTGGGTCCGCTGTTCTTCGTCGACTTCCGCCGACGTCTTGCGCTCCCACGGTACAGTGGACCCGACCCTTATGTTCATCCTTTAGGTTTCTTTCTGTTGTGCAATCGTGTTCAAACCGGTTGAATATTTAAGACAGAATCGCATGTCGCCCCAACATCTGGCCGTTTTGGTGCATCTGGAGCGTGATGCTGCCCCGTATGCTCCAATATAAATTTCGAAAATCATCAACTCCAGGCCTAGGGCAGTGCATTTTAGCTCTTTTGATAGGTCGCTGTAGAAATAAGTTTATTTCAATGCATTCATGCTTGACTGGCGTACCCATCGTATTATTGTAAATTTGGGGGCTCCGTGTTGTACAAACCTCAAATCCTGTGGAGACCGTGCATTTAGTTCGTATGCTCCCAAAGCCTGGAACTCACTCCCGACTTGCATCACATCATCCCCCGACTTGACCAAATTTAAAAAGAACTTAAAAACGCACCTATTTAGGACAGCATTTAGTGGGTCCCTGTGATTCGTCTTTCATGTGCTTATGTGTGCTGACACTGTGCATGCTGCCACTAACCACATTTGCATGCTGACCCTGTGCACGTCACCCCTAACCATGTTATTCATGTTGTTTGTTTATCAAGCATGATATTACTCGCCATTCAATAGCGTTTCCCTTTGCAGCAAATGTAAAGTAATGTGGGCTTTTATAATCTCTGCCTCCTGACATAGAGCGCTCTAACGTGCGTTCTTGTTCGTTGCAGAATTCTTCCGAAAACCGAAGTTCTTGCGAACATCGTATATGGAAACGATACAGCTAAGGCCTGTTTAAAGTTATTCTGATTGTTTTTTGACCGTAGCGCGTAAGAAATTACGTGCTTATGGACATCTAAACGCTTATCGCTTCGGGCTGCTGGGTCTCCCACGCCGGCGGCTGCATTAGCTACGCCGGCGGCTAGTAACCTACTTGTTAGTTATGGTCGTCAGCAGCTGCTATCGCTTCGTCATCGTATATCAAATGCATTCCTAGATATTAATGTTGTTGCTAAGATTCATGAACTATGCATTAACAAAAGGAAAGCACCCCGTAGCCGCCGCGGTGGCCGGAACCGCCAGCTTAGAGGCTGCTCGTTTGGTATTCCTAGCATTGTCTCGAACCGCTTAGCACGCTCCCCCGCATGTGTCACTGTAAATCTCTCAAACTTAGTGGTCATCAGGCCTGTTGTAACCCAATCGGCCAGGCTTAACGCTTGCCTTTGGAATCCTCGCTCAATGTGCAATAAACCTCTAGTAATAAACGACCTTATTTCTGAAAATGGTATCGACCTGCTCGCCCTAACTGAAACTTGGCTGAAATCGATAAACTGCCCGACAATTAAAGACGCAACTCCATCTGGTTTCTCGTTCTTTCACACCCCTAGATCAATCAAAACTGGAGGTGGAGTTGCTATTATCGTGCGCTCGAAATTCAACTTCAAGCCATTTGCGGTACCCTCGAAGCAGTCTTTTGAATCAATTGTCCTGGTCTCACCCGAAAACAAGCTACCGATAGTGGCAGTAGTCTATCGCCCACCAGGTACCAAATCCTCCTTTATCTCAGATTTCTCCGATCTCATTTCGATTCTGTGTGCAAGAAATCGATCCTTCCTCGTTATGGGTGATTTCAACGTTCACTTTGATAACTTATCTGCCGCTTTCAGCACCGAATTTCGTACATTGACAGACTCATTATCTCTTGTGACTCATGTGCATGGCCCTACCCACATCAAGGGTCACACACTCGACCAAATTTTCTCATATAACTGCACTTTGTCATCACCAGTTATCACCAAATCCTGCTTATCTGACCACATGCAGATCTCATTCAATCTACAGTGTGTGCCCATATTCTCCTCTAAAATAACCTGTGAATCGCGAAACCTCAAGACCCTTGACATCGATGCTGTCCGTGCGAGCATATCTGCTTCACCTTTGCTGCTCAGTCCTCCCTCCGATCTGTCATCACTGGTAGATTGCTACAACACGACACTAGCTGACACGCTCGACGAGTTTGCACCTTTGACAAAGCGCACTGTGCGCCCCCGCCCAGACGGCCTATGGTTTACCACAGACATTAAACTAGCCAAGTCTACTAAACGAAAGCTTGAAAAGGCATACAAAAGATCCGGACTAACTGTCCATCGACAGGCATATGAAGACTACTGTAGGTCGTACCAATCGATCCTTGCAAAGGCTAAGTCTAGCTTCTATAGAAACATTGTTGAATCACAGATGCACAATCCAAAAATGCTGATGTCAACAATAAACCATCTCCTCAACCGTTCCCAGGTTAGCTCCTTACCTGATGATCCTTGTGATGATCTAGCCGATCGCTTCTCTCGATTCTTTGTGCAGAAGATAGACAAAATCAGGGAATCCATCCCTGCGATGACAACCTTCCCACTAGAATGCTGTTCCTCGGTTCCTGGCTGCGCCTCAATGTCTGCATTTAAACAGGTCACTAGTGATGTAGTCCTAAAGCTCGTATCTCAATCAAAGAAGACAACAAGTCCACTGGACCCTATTCCCACTGCCCTGCTCCTACGTTGCATTGATCTGCTGCTGCCATGCATAACCAACATCATTAATATGTCATTAGCCTCAGGTCAGGTCCCAGCACCTTTCAAAAAAGCTGTAGTCAGGCCACTTCTCAAGAAAGCTACACTAGACCAAGAGAACTTGAGCAACTACTGCCCAGTCTCCCTTCTACCATTCCTATCAAAGACACTGGAACGGGTCGTGGCAGACCAGCTGAACTCGTATATCGAAACCTCACACCTTGCTAGTAAGTTCCAGTCTGGCTTTAGAGCTAATCACTCCACAGAGTCAGCATTGCTTCGGGTATACAACGACCTACTTAGTAATGCAGACATGGGTAGAGTGTCTCTTCTTGTTTTGCTCGATCTTTCGGCAGCTTTTGATACCATCGATCACAAAGTACTTCTAGAGCGCCTCTCATCTTGCCTGGGCATCACTGGCACTGCTCTGCAGTGGTTCAGGTCCTATCTCAGTGGGAGACTCCAGAGTGTTGACGTGAATGGACAAAGATCATCTGAAGTACCTCTAAAATATGGAGTACTTCAGGGCTCTGTGCTAGGTCCGGTCCTTTTCACCGTTTATACTCTCCCTCTCGCTGATGTGATTGCCAAGCACAATCTAGGCTTTCACTTCTATGCGGATGACACTCAGTTGTACCTTTGCTTTGATCCCTCCCAGCCTTCGAGCACCTCAAATTCTCTCAACTCACTTGCTGCATGCATTGATGACATCCGATCATGGATGGCAGCAAATTTTCTAAAACTAAACGATGATAAAACTAACTTACTAGTTATGGGCAAACCTAGTGTTATTCAGAAATTGGAAAGGCTGACTTTCAAAATTGGCTCTGCCAGCATATCTCCAGTTGCATCAGCTCGAAATCTAGGTGTCATATTCCAAAGCGACCTCTCGTTAGACGACCACATCAGCTCCACAGTCAAATCAGCCTATTTTCAGCTTCATAACATTGCTAAAATTAGGGCTTGTTTAGATAAGGATACCACGTCCAAGTTGGTCCATGCATTCGTGACATCTCGTCTCGACTTCTGCAACTCACTGCTTACTGGCCTACCAGCATGTGCGATCAGGCGATTGCAGCTGGTGCAAAACTCGGCAGCTAGGCTTGTCTGTCGTGAGCGTCGCAGTTGCCACATTACTCCACTTCTCGCCGACCTGCACTGGTTACCAGTCAAGCAATGGATTGACTTCAAGGTTTTGTCGCTCACTTCATTCTATGGCTCCAGCCTATCTTTCAGATATACTACCCCATCAGGCAATGCATCGTACCACTCGCTTTTCGGAATCCAACAGTCTAGAAATACCTCGTACAACCCTTAAATCCTTTGGAGACCGTGCATTTAGCTCGTATGCTCCCACAGCCTGGAACTCCCTCCCGACCTGCATCAGAACATCCCCTGACCTGACCACATTTAAAAGAAACTTAAAAACATACCTATTTAGGATAGCATTTAGTGGGTCCTTGTGATTCGTCCTCGATATGCTTATGCGTGCTGACACTGTTCATGCTGCCACTAACCACATTTGCATGCTGACCCAGTGCATGTAACCCCTAACCATGTTATTCATTTTGTTTGTTTTTCAAGCATGATTTTACTTACTATTCTATTGCGTATCACTTTGCAGCAAATGTAAAGCGCCTAGAAAGAGATTAAGTTCTCTGAGGGCGCTTTATCAAGTGCAATATTATTATTATTATTATTATTATTATATATTTTATTACCTCTGCCTGAGGTCGTGAAAAGCAACCGCCATACCTAGTGAGCCATCACGGCTCACCGAACCAAGTGTCACTTATTATAAAGAGTTTGTTGCACATTGAACAAGCATTCCGTTTGCACACTGCAAGAGTGACCTCTGGGTTTAAGGTCGGCCTGATGAACCATTCAATCATGCTCCTTTGGCAGCAAATTTAAAGTGCCTAGAAAGAGATTGACTTCTCTGAGGGTGCTTTATCAAGTGTATTATTATTATTCCTATTATTAAATTAATAGGATTCACTGCAGAGCTTAATGGAAAGAGGGCAACTCTGGATTGTCGTGACACGGTGCACATGCCGTCCTCTCTGCTGTCAGCTACTCTCTCTCTCTCTCTCCATCTCTCGCTCTCTCTCTCTCTCTCTTTTCTCTTTCCTGATTAGCACAGCATGCTAGCTCGAGAAAGTTTGACCAAGTTCCCTATATAAACGCTCGACTACTGCTGACCTGGATTGGACAAGTGAATGGACGATGGTGTAATGACATTTGCATCACGCTAATTGCCAGCCAATCAGAGAGGGCAACGATATTGCAAAGCTCAGTTAATAAGATATGCGACTCGACATGAGCTTAAAGGACGAATTCAGCAGATTGCAATAGGCCAAAGCAATTGAGCAGACATAATTTTGTTGCCGTCTAACGGCCGAGTACTCCTGCTTGGTCAATGCTGGAGTTACCCTACCCGTCAATCGCATTGTCCTTGTGAATTCAAAGGTGGAGGGGTGCAGTTGAGAGAGCGATTTACTGCAATAGGGTGATGGTCAGAATAGGATGAAACTAGTGGGAATCATTCTTAGAGATGTGACTGGAGCTGAAGTCCTCCCCTTGGCTCAAGGACTCAGAGGACTATCAAGTAGGCGTTTCGCCACCGTTGTGCCTCTGCAGTTCCACCAGGGGTCAATAGAGGGGTCAAGGATCAGCCTCTACTGAAAAGCAGCTGGGCGTGCAGTAGCTGTGTAGTCACTGACGTCACTGACTGAGTGGCAGTGTCCGCTGCTGAGTCGCTGAAAGTCGGGGCAGAGTTTGCAGCGACACTGCAGCTCTTCGTGAGACACCATAAGTGTGGGGAGTTTAGATAAAAAAAAGAGAAAACGTAGAAAGGTAATGTCGTTGCCCTGCTTGTTGCCTTGACAAGAGTCCAGCCTTGCAGCCTATTGACTGTACAGTTACACTGGATTACTGTAGGTAGGAGTGGAAATTTTACTTTGACGGCATTCACTGCCATAGTAGTAGCAGCCAGCCACAAGCTGTTACTGCCTCGAGTTCTTATCACGTCTTCAGCAATGTTACTTCGAACTGCTCTAGCAAAAAATCAATGGCCCTGCCAGTAGAGTACAGAAATCAATGCTCATTTGTCATTTGGTGAGGGCTGGGTAATTGTGCAACGATGCTACACACGCCCCCTACAACTGACGGCAGATACTCCAGCATCCTACAGGCTACACATGGCTTGTGAGTAATCGCGAAGCATTAAATTAAGTGACAGCTAGCCAATTCAATTAGGGCAGTTGACCTTATTATCTTGTTTTTGCAATATCAAATGAACGGCTACATATGAAAGAAGGGAAGGAATTTAAGAGTATGAGAAAGAGATAGAGAGAAAAAGTGAGAGCAAGAGAGAAAGAGCATGAGAGAGGAAAAGGGTTGGTGAGAAGAGAGATTGGGATAGTTTGTGTGAGAGAGAGAGAGGAGCATGAGAGAGTGGAAGACATGGGTGAGATAGTGAGTGTATGCGAGAGTGAGAGAGAGAGAGAGAGAGAGAGAGAGAGAGAGATAGGAAAAAGGAATGTGAGAGGCAAAGTGAGAGAGAGAGAGCATGTGAGATCAGAGGGTATGAGAGTAACAGAGTGATTACGAGAGTGGGATTACGAGAAGAGAGGAGGACGCAGAGAGAAGAGAGCAGGGGGGAGGGCAGCTGCAGAACGAGGAGACAAAGAGAAATTATAAGAGAGCAGGGGGAGGGGCTGGGAGCAGTGAGAAAAGAAAAAGAAGAAGACGGACCATCAGGTGGTCCATCCAGATTCCAGCTCTTACTAATCACTTTCCCTTTCACGGGGAATAAGTCACCATATGGCTACCACTTTTGAGGTTTGGGGTTACAGCCGGGACTTTGCAGGATGTTCCTTTGCCACCTATCTGTTGCCAGGAGTGGGCACTTGCTGGGTCTGGCCAGATCCGGCCGAGCACTGGGACAGCACTTGTAGCCCCTCCCACTACTCATATTGCCAGTTTTTGCCAGCAGTTTTTCGCCGGCCACGAGGGCTTATCCAATTGCCAACGAAGCAGCTTCCCTTAATGCCGGATCAGAGGCTGTCAGCAAATGCCAGGGCTCGGATTCTTGTTGCCTAGCTACTCCGGCAGATCTTAAAGGGCCTGTCTGTCTGTCCCACGAGTCCCTGCTGCTCCTGCTGCTATCAGTGGAGCGCTGCCTCGTATAGTCACGTGACCAGTGCCGCCACAGGTCGGGCAAGCTGCCCGGTTCGGATGCAGAAGCTCTTGAAGTAGCAGCCGTTGAAGTACTCTGTGGCTCGTGTCCAAGCTCAGGTGGTGCCGTGGACAGAGCATGGGAGGCGTTTCAGGCAGTGTGGGCAGAGGCTGACAACGGATGGAGAGGATGAAGAGAGAATGGAATCAATTGGCTGCAGCACTGCTGGCTGCTGTTAGCCAATGCCAGTACAAACTCTCTCTCTCTCTCTCTCTCTCTCTCTCTCTCTCTCTCTCTCTCTCTCTCTCTCTCTCTCTCTCTTTCTCTGTGTGTGTGTCACGTGTGTGTGCTGCTGCTGTGAAATGCCATCATCACAGCAATTATGCAAGTCACTTTGAAGAGAAGCTTGAAAAATTGTAAACTCTTGGTTGCGATTTAGGATTACACGTAGTCAGCTCCAATTTCACCGGCATCTCCTCCACCACTAATAAGCTAAGGTTCGGCATTAAGGCATAATGCCCAACGTGGCACCGTGACCCTGAGTGTGCACTGCTGACCCCATATCCCCAATAAATCGTACTTTTCTACACTACAGGCTAGCTTGAATCCCGTGGCATTACCGAAGAGGAAGCCATGTAATCACCAAAATCAATGAGCAAGAGCTGTACCAACTAAAGAAAATGTACACACAAAAAGTTGGTGAAACACTGCATCGATCGAAAGGTTACTCTTTGGGTACTATGTTTATCGCTATGGTCACAAGCAGTGAGACAGCACACGATGACTGCTAGGTGTCCCAAAGAGTTCACAATTAATAATAATAAGAATAATACATTTTACATTGTATAGCACCCAAAGAGAACATATATATATATATATAATTTGATATAACTAAATATAACTTGGTCTCTGTCTTGGCAATTTACATTATCTGTAAAGAAAATCCTTTAGCACTCCGACACAAAATGCTACTATTACGTATAACAGTGCCAGAACTAAAGTCTCTACTGCAAACACAATGGCTCTAAATGGTGCTAGAATCTCACATCTGCTTGACCAAACCAACTACAACGACTGTGTGAGAAAACCACTCCCTATGGTAGTATTTGATTGGGTCATGGTGTAGCTTAGATCTGGATGCATCTGTCCGATTCTTTTTTATTTCTTCTCGTCTGGAAGGCTTTATAGTTTGTTAGCTTGAGCAATCGAGTTAAGCTTGAAAGCTCAATTGAGGAGAATGCTTCCAAATCTAGCCATCACGTTCGATCGCCAAGATTAAGACTGTCGACCACGGTGGCTGGCTAAAGATTTTTTCCAGCTTCCTGGTTCTGTCTAGGCTGGACTACTGCAATTGAGTTTTGGCTGGGCTACCGAAAAAAGCCATTAAGCCTCTGCAACTGACGATTAATATTGCTGCAAGGTTGGTCAACAAATCGCTGAGATTAAGCCACGTGTCTACTACGGCTGAAGTAGCTTCGATGTTTCCCTATCGAGCTACAGGTAAAGGTAGCGATTCTTACACTGACCCACAAGGCCTTTCACGGCTTGGCTCCTTAATAATAATTATAATATATTTGTATAGATAGCACCCTCAGTGCACTTAATCTCTTCATAGGCACTTCACATATGCCGTAAAAGAAGCATGATCAAATTGTTAGTGGCAACATGCACAATGTCAACAATCAACAATCAACAAGCCTTCATATCTAGCTGAACTGCTTCACCCTTTTCAGCCTCTTCGTTCGTTTTCAGCCTCTTCTTTCGTGCACTCAGGTTATCTATGGAAAACCAATTAGCTGATCCAAAAACCGTTGGTGACAGAAGCTATTGTTCTGCAGGTCCTGGACTGAAGAACTCACACGATAGTTCTGCAACGGCACATAATTTCTTGCTGCCGACTGTGCTACATCCTTTGCAGCTGCCCTGAGCTGCCACTTTCGTGCAACTCACTTCCTCCTCGACTGACTGTCCTGCTGCTGACTCAGCTGTGCTTCTCACTTTCTTTTTGTTTGTCTTGAGGTGAAGTCTGCTGAAGTGTGGTGCTGTGGTGGGTGCATCAAGCGTGAGTGTTTATCCGTGGGAGTGTGTGTAAATGAGTGGCCCCTGGGGTCGGGGGGGGGGGGGGGAGGAGGATTCGGAGTCATTCATCGGTCAGCTGCTGCTGCAGCTGTTGCTGCTGCTTCTGCTTCGACTGCTTCTGTTTAACCCTGGTGTATGTGTGTGTGTGCACGTGTGTGTGTGTGTGTGTGTGTGTGTGTGTGTGTGTGTGTGTGTGTGTGTGTGTGTGTGTGTGTGTGTGTGTGTGTGTGTGTGTGAGTGTGTGTACACGTGTTAGTGTGTGTGTTGTGTGTGTTGTGTGTGCGTTTGTGGTCTGTGGTAGCTTCGGGGCAGGTGTGTGTGTGTGTGTGTGTGTTTGTTTGGCAGGTTTTTGTTAGATCCTGTCTGGATCGGCAGTCATCAATTACTACAGGTGACTGACTCATCGAATGCCTAGCTCCTTCAGTTTCACTGAGAGCTGGCAACCGACAACTGGTTTGCCGGGGTGGGGGGTAACACGTGTTCACATCACAAGATGTTGCAACAACTTTCTTTGGCAGCACCTCGTAAGAGCGCATACCTTTCGGGCAGCAGAAGCACTGAGTGTGCATTGCACCTGCCATCGAAGTCAGCTCCCGCTCTCATTTCCTGAAGCTGTTCCGGATAGGCTCTTGCGAGCACCGGGGCTTGATCGCTCTGCGCGAGCCTTGCACTCGGTTCGCACCCCTCCCCCAGCCGAAGTGACCACGACCTTGACCCCTTGCTCCCTTGATCCCTTGCCAGCTCAGGCTTCACGATTCGAGGCAGCTACTGCACGGATGCCCTTTAGTACCATTATGCCCACGTCGACCACGTGGTGTGGTGCAGTCTACGGGAGTGCAGGAGGAGCTACGCAATGCCCGGCCACCCGACGATCGGGCATGCTGTCAACTGACATAAATGTCATCACTTTGAAGCCTCTCTGCTTTTAGCAGGCTGCTGTTCATATGCCTTTGCTGCATGTTTGCAAATCTCTTGCTGATAAGCTCCCCTGCTGGTCAGCTGGTGCTAGGTCACGTGGTGCCAGGTCCCGTGTTGCAGCCAGGGTCGATAGCCGAGCGCATGCATATAAAAGTTGGCTGCAAATGAGCGTAACTTTGTTTTGAATGGGTGAAGTGCCAGACTAACGTTCTGAGCAGCAGCTGATGTACAGATCTACATACTTAGATCAGATAGATATACCTAGATAGATCAGCTGCTACACCAGTTCGGTAGAGAGCTGCGCCAGCAAGTGTGGCTAATACTAGTGAAACCTAGCACTTGCTCCCAGATTGCAAGTAAAATGCAGATGGGGTCCGAATGGAGCTGCAGCCTGGCGTGGGTGCTGCCGACATCTATTTGAAGCCAAGCAGTGCACTCCTTTGATGGGCCCTTGTGCTGCATGCACGCTGCCGCAGCATTGGTTGGCCAGAGGGCCAGAGCAATGCCCAGAAGTAATGCTCTGCTCTTCTGCATAGACTCATGAACGGCATTGCTGCTGCTGTTGGCGGACCTCACTACTACCGGTTCCTGTCTTCTGACCGAGGCTTTACATAGACCAAAAACTGATGCCGAGTCCTTGCATCAAATTGTGCCCGAAGGTGGCCTGAGCATGGCAAGATTTTGTTGGTAATGACTTAGTGGCTGGAACCATACATGGAACCATGGGCTATGAATGCCATGCCACGAGTGAAGAGCTGCACACAGAGAGAGAGAGAGAGAGAGAGAGAGAGAGAGAGAGAGAGAGAGAGAAAATAATGAGTGAGGGAGAGACAGTCAGGGAGCACAGATTGAAGTGCATCATCAAGACCTTTCAATTGTGTCACTCTTCATTCACTGACCGCTTGCTGCTCAGCAACACAACCCCTACTCCACATAAGGTTGCACCAGTTGTAGCCTTCTGGAGAACAGGTGTGAAAGCAAGGTCGTGACGCCCATGCAGCAGCTACTTTTCTGGCAGCTGACCCGAGAAATCTAGCTGACTGGCTTCTTAACCCAAACCCGGACCCCCGGGGGAGAGGGGCGGGCTGAGCTGCTGGTGCACTTTGTACCACCGAAAATATTACCCGATGCCTGCTACTGCACCTGTGCATGTGGCTACCTGGCCGACAAACTGCTTGCCTTGTATTCTTAGCGAATCACGGCTTGGCTAACGTTTAAAGGTATCGACCAATCTGCCGTGCAATCAAGAGAGACACCGTCTGAGGCCAGATACCGGATATCCGGCCGTGGAGCTGCAACAGTACGTTTAGTCGTTTAGTTCTGCATCCAGCCGTTGGGGGTTCTGGCTGCTAGGAGATAACATCCTGTCTTGAATTAAGTTGCACTTTAAATAATAAACCCTAGCTGATTTAACAGCCTCTTTTTGTATAGCGACAGAAGAGCCTTTACGGCTATCAATCACCACCGCTTGCAGTGGCGATAAAGGATCGCCCACAGCAGGAATCGAACCCACGACCTCGTGACCGAGGTCGTGAAAGCAACCGCCTTACCTAGTGTGCCATCACGGCTCGATTTTGCATATCCTGCTTTTGGCTATCCTGCCTTCCTTGGTTTGCAGAACCTAGGATCTGTCTAGCTCTACCTGGCCTGTTGCTATCATTGCAAAATCAGCTATAGCCCACATCGCTGCCCAATAATTCACTGCCAGCCATAAACGAAACTAGTGAACACATAAGTAAGTGCCTCCGAGCGGCAGGGTAATCTGAACCATTGCGGTTGCTATTGCAGGCTTTGTGTCTTTTCAGCAAAGCAGCAAGCACTCATTGGCTCGATCTGCTTATTGTGCATTAAATTAATCAACCGCCGGCCGGCCGGCTTGCATCTCTGCCTCACTGTGTGGAGTAGTGTGCACTGGCCAAGGTGCAGCTCGGGTGCAGCTGCACCCGAGCTGCACCTTGGTGGCTCCCTCCTCTCTCTCTCTTGTCCGCTGCTCATTTCACTCTCCCTTACTCTGCCTCTCACCGACTCGCTTATGAGAGAAGTTGGACTCCACCGACGTGCCAGCGTCGTCCGATGCCTTAGTCTGCTTCGATGCACCCAGCCTGCACCCAAGCTGCTGCTTCTGCTGCCGCTGCTGCTGCTGCTGCTGTGAGCCGAGAGCAGCAGCAGCACGTGCAACTGGATGGGAGGTGGGCAGCTGCTTCTGACCAATCATTGATCCGGTACTCGAAGCTCGGGACATGTCCTCAGCCTGACACGTAGCCGGCAGCCATTGTCGAAGCACAGGCTATGAGAGCACGCAGCCCAAGAGACATAAATAAATAAATAAATCCTAGCTGATTAAACAGCGTCTTTTTTGTATAGCGACGGAAGAGCCCTTATGGCTATCACCACCGCTTGCAGTGGCGATAAAGGATCGCCCACCGCAGGAATCGAACCCACGACCTCGCGACCGAGGTCATGAAAGCAACCGCCATCCGGTGGTCGTCACTATCCTTCCAGTGACTGTTGACCCCGTTCGATAAAGGTGGCCGAAGATGACACGTGAGCCCAAACCCTCACCAGCCGCAGCCACTCACTGTCACACTCACTAGTCTGCACTTACTTTAGTCGTGCGTAAGCATGCATACTTGCACGCCTGCTTGGGTGCACATGAGCGCAGGCATCAGTGCTCATTGTACATGTCCTTTAGCACGTGTGAGTGTGGGCATGCGTTGGCAAATGTGTACATGCATTAATGGCACGTGTTTGAAAGGACTCGGGTCGCAGAGAGAGGTTGGCAGAGCAGATTAGTTGAGAAGCTTCTGGAAGGCGATTGAGATTGAGTTTTTGAGCTCGAGGCATGGGGCGTGGCTCCGCCGGCCGGCTGCTGAGCAGGTCTGCCGCTGTTTAGCCGCGGTCAGAAGACGGTCCGACGAAGGTCCGACGAAGGTCGAGGAGCAACAGCCGTGAGGTCAGCAACGTTTCCTGACTGGTGGATGCCATGAAACAATGAATGCTCAGAATGCGACTGAGCTTGGCTGCCACAGAATGACAACTGTCTTCAATCGTGAATCATTGGGCCAATCCCCATCGCCGAGACATGCTCGAAGGTGGATGGGGGGGGGGCCAGCCAGCTGGAAGCCACCCAACCATTTAGCTGCAAATTGGGCCCGGGAATTGGAAGCAGCCACCTATTCTCGGCGAGCTCTTGGCAAATGCTCTGTAGAAGTCAGTTCCTGCCCATTATCCGCCTATGATAACAATAAGAAGAAGAATAATAATTCAATTTATTCGTATGGCACCCTAAGCGGACTTAATCTTTACCCTGGCACTTCACGTTGGCCACAGGGCTCGAGCCTACCTACCTACTACCATGGTCGTCACAAGCGAGCAGCTTAATCTGTGGGCTGCAAAGGTTAATGTCGTACCAACCCCTTGATGCTGGACGATGCTTTACCGAACGTAGCATCCTTGGTTCCGGCCTAGTCTCACTGACACTTCACACGGTCCATTCTGACTATGTGCCATTCATTGACTTGCCATTGGAATAACGTTTACTGAAATTCTCCATAAATAAGAGCTCGCTTTACCCCCTGCAGCACCACTGGTTGCGCTGCAATACGTGGTTGAGAAATGATGACTTGGAGCTGCTTCATCAGAGTTGCTAGCTGTGGTGGCCTTGACCTTCTCTGGCACCGGTCACCGATCACTCCTCTTACCAGTGGCTCAATGTTGTAGACTAAACCATTTTACGAGCTTCTTATAGCCATGAGAAAATGCAATAGATTTAAAATCGCCCACGACAAGAACCCATCTCTGGGTTGGCTATACCTGCTGCTCCTCAGCAGAACCAGCAAACCTCTAGTTTTACCATGCTGACATACCATGCTGAGGTCAGACCTGCACCATTTGTCCTCGACAAGCACAAGCCCAGCTAGTGCAGAATGTTAGCGCTTTTTTAGTGCGACAACCAGGTCATTTCGAGTACATAGTAATAATAATAATAATGCACTTGATAAAGCACCCTCAGAGAACTCAATCTCTTTCTAGACCCTTTGCATTTGCTGCAAAGAGAAACGCGATTGAATCGTGAGTAATATCATGCTTGATAAACAACATGAATAACATGGTTAGGGGTGACATGCACAGGGTCAGCATGCAAGTGTGGTTAGTGGCAGTATGCACAGTGTCAGCACGCATAAGCACATCAAGGACGAATCACAGGGACCCACTGAATGCTGTCCTAAATAGGTGTTTTAAAAGTTCTTATTAAACGTGGTCAAGTCTGGGGATGTTCTGACGCAAGCCGGGAGTGAGTTCCAGGCTTTGAGAGCATACGAACTAAATGCACGGTCTCCAAAAGATTTGAGGTTTGTACGAGGTATTGGTAAATTGTTGGATTCCGAAAAGTGGATGGTACGATGCTTGGCCTGGTGGGGGAGTAGATCTGAGAGACAGGCTGGAGCCAAAGGATGAACGAACCTAAAAGTGAGCAAAAAAACTTTGAAGTCGATCCGTTGCTTGACTGGTAGCCAGTGCAGGTCGGCGAGAAGTGGTGTGATGTGGCAATCTGTGATGCTCAGACAGACAAGCCTAGCTGCGGAGTTTTGCACCAGCTGCAAGCGCCTGATTGCACATGCCGATAGACCAACAAACTGCGAGTTACAGAAGCCATGACGGGATGTCACAAATGCATGGACCACCTTAGATGTGGTCTCCCTGTCTAAACAAGCCCGAATTTTAGCAATGTTGAGTAGCTGAAAGTAGGCAGACTTGATTGTGGAGCTGATGTGGTCGTCTAATGGAAGGTCACTTTGGAACATGACTCCTAGATTTCGTGCATATTCAACAGGAGATATGCTGGCAGAGCCGATTTTGAGCGTTAGTCTTTCCAATTTCTGAATCAAACTGGGTTTGACCATTACTAGTAAATTGGTTTTATCATCATACAGTTTAAGAAAACTTGCTTTCATCCATGTGCAGATGTCATCAATACATGCAGCACGGTAGTCGAGAGAATTTGACGTGCTGAAGAATTGCGAGGGGTTAAAGCAAAGGTACAACTGAGTGTCATCTGCATAGAAGTGAAAGCCCAACATTGTGCACGAGGCGAGCATCGGCAAGAACGAGAATATAAACTGTGTAGGACAAGCGAACCACTGAGCACTGAGGTACATACACCAGTGGATGGTACTTCAGTGGATCCAGTGGATGATATTTGTCTGCTCGCATCAATGCCCTGGAGACTCTTTTGCTCTACAGGCCCAAGACTGTGGAACTCACTTCCACGATTCTTATGCAACAACTACTCTCTGGTTGCCGACTATGGCACATCCTTTCCAGCCATCCTGAGCTGCTACTTCCATGCTGCTTACTACCTCAACTGCTCTCCTGACTCAGTCATGATTCTCACTTTCTCTTTGCTGCGTGAGATGAAGTCTGTTTGCTACCGAATGCATACCGAAAGCTGCTTAGGCTGTTAGTGCTCTATACAAAACTCTCCTGCATAACACCTAAATAGTCTTTTCGGCTTTGTGAAGTTACAGACAGAGATACATCACATCACTCGTGGCCTCCTTGAATGTAGACATTGAGGTGTTGAATAGAATTGAGGGAAATGAGTTCAGAGGGGATAGCCTAGGGATGGGCTCTCTGATCTTGTCTGTATTTCTAACAACGAGGCTAGAGAAGCGATCGTCTAGATCACTATGAGAATCACTAGGTAAGATGCGAACCCTGGAGCGGCTGAGGAGACAATTGATCGTTGACATCACTATTTTTGAATTGTGCATCTGCGATTCGACAATAATTTTATAGAAGCTGGACTTGGCCTTTGCTAGGATCGATTGGTATGATCTACAGTAGTCCTTGTATGCCTGTCATGGACTGGCAGTCCTGATATTCTGTGTGCTTTCTCAAGCTTGCGCTTAACAGACCTAGCTAGGTTAATGCAGTAAACTACAGGCCGTCTGGGCGATGGCTCTCAGTTGGCTTAGCCAGAGGTGCAAACTCGTCAGGCATGTCAGCTAGTGACGTGTTGTAGCATTCTACCGATGGTGACAGGTTGGAAGGGGGACTGATCAGCAGGGGGGAAGAAGATATTACCTTTCGGACAGTTTCGATGTCAAGGATTTTAAAGTCAAGCGATTCACTGATGATTTTGGATGCCAATGTATGTACTCACTGTAGACTGAATGAAATCCGAGTTTGGTTAGATGGGAAGAATTTTGTAATAATAAGGGATGTTATCATACAGTTGTGGGAGAATCAGTCGAGTGTGTAACTCTTGTGAGTAGGGTCAAGCTCATGAGCCACAAGAGAAAATCAGTCTGTTCAGTGCAGGAAATTTGTTAAGTGGTCAAAATGAATGTTAAAATCACCCATACTAAGGAATGGTCGATTTCTTGCACACTTTGTCGAAGTAATATCAGAGAAATCAGAGATAAAGGAGAAATTGGTACCTGGGGACAATAGATTACTTCCACCATTGGCAGCTCGTTGTCGGAGGGACTCAAGACAAGAGATTCGATATACTGTCGAAGGGACTGCAAACGCTTTGAAATAAATTGAGGCACTGCGACAATGGCGACTCCGCTGCCATTTTTATTGATCTCGGTGTATAAACGAAAGAAAAGCCAGTCGGGGTTGCATCACTTATGGTCAGAAAGTTAGTCAATTTCTGCCTGGTCTCGGTCAAGGTGAACAGGTGGAGATTGCGGTCAATAAACAAGTCATATGGTATTAGAGGTTTTTTGCACATTAAGCAAGAATTCCAAAGACCAGCATTAAGATGGGCCACCGGAGATAAAGCAGGCC
>WPIO01000059.1:1350000-1375000 GCA_009760855.2 Cristatella mucedo
ACTTGCGCACACGTATGTTGTGATGGGTCAGGTCAGGCGGCAGAGCCCAGCTGGGGGACTCACTGACTGACGGTCCATCTGAGAGGAGACAGCCCAGCCGATAAAAGAGGCCGACCTTGACCGATATAAGAGGACAAAAAAATAGTCGATGCTGTCCGTGGCTCAGCCACACGTGCCTTTCGGTATGCTTCGGGCATAGGCATCCGGAAAGAACACAAAAGCAACTCAGTATTTTAGAAGTGAACTGAATGGGGACTCATTGAGGACTCATTGACTCATTGACCCACGCAAATCTATGATGGAGTTTTATGCCCGAGCAAGAAGGCTGCGACACGTCTGTAAAATGGCAGTGTCTATTTATTGATGAAAACTTGTTCTGAACACTTCCATCTTAGTAGTTTTACTATTTTTCATTTTCCCTCGCAGAAATACTTCGCGCCATTGCCAAGATGAGACCAGCTTGGAAGGCTGCCTCACGTCGCGTCCCGAGGCTAGCATGGCTGACTTTCCACAATGGCCACCTGCTCAGGTAGCCAATCCTACCTCCAGCCAGCCCGTAGCAAATTCAGTCTCCTGTAGAGCTCGGGTCGGCTCTGACCTTACTTAATTAGCCTCTGGCTACGGAGTCGATGCCGGAAGCCGGAGCTTCTGCTGTGGCTTCTGCTCTGTTTAATCACGTGGAGCAGGCGGCCTGAAGCCGTTCCTGCTGGGATAGTAGGCTCGTCGGGATTTCCAGTCACGTGGGCCTTGGAGCTTTTCCTCTGACCTTTCCTTTCCATCGGAATCATTCTGTTCGGAGGCTTTTTGAGTCGATCAAGTGCCTACTGCTCATGAGCTCACGTGCCTCGGCTGCTAGTAGCTGGTGGCTCCAGGGCTAGGCTAGCTAGAGTTCGGGAGGAGCTACTGGAAATAAAAGGCTCATTACTGCCGAGGTGACTCTGAGTGACCTCCAGGCATTGCCTAGCTGCCTACCTTCGTGTCTGCCAGCCACCTCTTGGACCTAGGCAGGGTTAAAATGCCATGATGCCACAGTGCCTAGAATTAGCATGCAAATGCTGTGGGTGGTTGCTGCAACCGCAGACCAGCAGCAGGAGGCAGCTTGGAGCAGTCACACAATGTAGCAATGGCAGCCTCTTAGACAGGGCTGCGGTCCCGATCGCGATCAAGATAACAGCAGTGGCTTAGGCTAACAGTTTAAGCCGGCATCTATCGTCCAAGCCCTCAAGGTCAATCTTCCTCCGCCAGCGACTTTTAGGAGGAGGACATGCAGCTGATGCTTTGCTTACCTACCAGAGTCCACTAGCTGAGAAGGAGGAGGGGGAAGAGGAGGAAGAACCAGAAGGATCAGGTATATATAAGCTAATGACGAAAGATGGCTAAGCCCAGGTTGCCCAACTGATTATAGATCGTTAAGGGAGTCGGAGGAGGAGGATCGGTCGAGCGGCACGAACCTGCGTAGGCAGGCAAAGCCGGAGGCAGGCGAAGCCGGATCTCCAGCTCACCCCAGGAGCTCGGTAGACGATGGATCAGGGAGATTTACAGGTCCTGCAGACAATGGTGCCTGATTGGTGACGTGTGAGGGCTAGCCAGCACACCCAGGTGGAGGCATGGGGCTGCCGTCCCAGTTGACGTACGTCAGTGTAGCAGCCGGGCATTAGCCATTCGCCAAAATGCTCGAGGTGCCATTAATCTGTGGGCTGGGCTGGTGCTGTATTATGCTGGGGCTGTGGCCCAAAATCTCTCCACACCCTGCTCGGCACGTGGCCCCCACCACCAGGTTTGCCCCCCCCCCCCAGTGGCACCAACGTCCATTTGCCTCGAATGTTCGGGAAGTGCTGATTTGCTTCGGTCCCACAGCTTTGATAGCTGCAAAATTAATTCCAACGATTCTGGAGAAGCAACTAGCAACAAACATGCCATCACTGGCACGAATGCTTGCCGTGGAGAGGCACTCTGAAAGAGCAGACTTCCGACATTCGACATCGTTACAGTCTCAATCTATTCAAATGTCTCGCGACTCCCTGTCACACACACACACACACACACACACACACACACAACACACACACACACACACCAGCCAAGTGATTAACGCATTGGTGTGTTAACATTAATGTGCCCCCGTCTTGCTTGCTACATGCTTACTGTAACGGTTCCCAGCGCTAAAGCCCTTAACCGGAAAACTCGGCACTTGTAATGGTGCTAGCCCTTGTCGACAGGTGACAACTACCACGCTGGTCGTGCTGGTGCCAGGCCCGTGCCTCGAAGTGGGGCGAACGAGCAGCAGCGCTGCACCACGACTCGCAAAAGTATTCCGAGCTGAGAATGGAAGCAATAAAGAGCTCGACCATTACTTGATATGACTAGTCGGTATCCGTAGAGTAGAGAGGTCGTCACCAGCAGCAGCTTCGGCGGGCAACTCCCGGGTTCGACCACCAAACCACAACTGCTGCGTGGCAATTTATTATGTGACTTGGGCTTTTAGGTCGCCTGTCCATAGATTACGACATTAACTTCCGTGCAAGGGCTGATAAATCACCAGAAAGCACAATTGGACTTCTCTCTAGCAGAGCCAATAAGAGATAAGACCAGCAGCTCTCAGCAAAATCGCTACGTCCTTCGCACCGGCCCTGCGCATGCTTGAGGCTGCTCCCGGCCGCCAATCACGAACGAGCGCGCAGGCAGGCGATGCACGGCACGAAGCACAGTAGCACAATATACACAAGCACTGGCAGCCACCGTTTTTAAGCCGTGTCTTTCGAGGTCCGTGCCAAATGAGTCCGGTGAGCTTTTATCCTCGACTTAGGCTCGGCTTTTGAGCGGTGCAGGTGGGGTGAACACAGACCCGGGACACACGTGCTCCCGGAGTGGAGGGGGGCATCGATGGTAATGGAAAATATATATCATAAATATATATAAATATAAATATAAATATACTAAATATACTAAATATATATATATATAAATATATAATATAAATATAATAAATATAAATATATATAATATATATATATATATATATATCGGATATACGCCGCCCCCTTCGACCCTGCCGTTCGGGTCCTTCGGTTCTCTTGTCTCGTAGCCTGCTGAGGACAGACTCAGGGTACTGTCGTTACTGTGGCAGCCTGCCAGTAAGGTGCCTCAGCAGAACGTGGCTTCCTGTTACATCTTTCTTCAGCCTCAATGGGCTGCTGGCTCCCTCAGGGGCAATGCGAGTGCAGGCGCAGCGTGAACGCAACGAAAGCTTTGAAGCAATCAACTTCTCGATAGGCTCGCTTCTGCTGCTGCTGCCACTGCTGCTGCTACTATACTGCACTATACTTCTATACATCGGTGGCAGTGGGGGGGGGTAGCAGACGGGGCTGTAGCAAGCTAGGCTGAAGCAGCAGCCAAAGCCGAGACAAAGAGTTGAGTGCTGAAAGCTACTGATGCTCGGCTGCGGCAAAGTCGGCTCAGCAGTCAGGCGCCGGCCCAGAAACCCCTGCCTGGCACTAGCAGGCCACGGTCGGTCGCCGGCAGCAGCAGCTGCTGCTACAGCCTCTCTCTCCTTTATCTCTCTATCGCCGGCAAACGGAGCCGAGCAAATAGCAGCTGATGCGTTCTGGGGTTGCTTGGTTGGATCTGGAGAGCTTGCACGAGGCTGCAGCAGCAGCAGTGGCAGCAGCAGCAGTGGCGGCAGCAGCAGTGGCGGCAGCAGCAGTGGTGGCAGCAGCAGTGGCGGCAGCAGCAGCAGCGGCAGCACGAGCATCCGGGCGGCTGTTTCGTCGAGAACTGCAAGAAGCGAACTGCCAGAGCAGAGCAGCAGGCAGGCAGCGTGGGAGGCTGCGTGGGCTGCAGTGCCACGGCTCCGAGCGCTGCCCACGCCCTGGCGTGTGCATCGACTGAAACCACCATGGTCAACCAGTCCCAGGATACCTGCTCGGCGAGAGAGAGAGAGAGAGAGAGAGAGAGAGAGAGAGAGAGAGAGAGAGAGAGAGAGAGAGACAGGCGCAGGATTGCTGATGACGCTCTCAAACGAAAGCCAACCGCTAACCAGCGTCTCGGAGGCACAGCTATAGCGCTCCAAGCACGACTAGTCTAATTAGAGAAATCGATGCTTCTGGATGGCAATCGATGTCTCCCTCTACCTGCGGTTTACACCGATCTAACGATGAATACTGGCCTGCCTTTTTCCAGCCAGGTTTTAATCAAGAGCCTGTTAAATCTCACGGGGAGCCATGGGCGATCGAGGTGACGACCTAGCCGTAGCAAGGTCGTTGCAGCCTGACTGCACGTTTCCTTTGTACAATCTCAGCTGGGCGTAGCAGCTGCTTGTGATTGGATCGACACTGCGACGCAGCAGGATTCACTTTCTCTCGTGCGATATTGGCCGGCTACCTGCGCCACGCTACCACCTCCAGCCTAACTGCTAGCGGTTTCCCTGTGTCGCCAGTGAAGTCGCTTGCTGCTCCCAGGCTAAACATCGTACCACCCGCTTTTCTGACTCATCTTGTTTAGCTATGCCTCGAACGGATCCGAAATCCTTCTGAGACCGTGCCTTTAGTTTGCATGCTCCCAAGCCCTGGAACTCACTTCCGACTTGCGTTACGACATCTCCTGACTTTTCCACATTTAAAAAGAAACTAGTCACGCATCTATTTATCACAGCATTTAGCGGGTCCCTGTGATTCGTTCTTTATGTGCTTATGCGTACTGACAACTGCGCTTGCTGCTACTAACCACACTTGCAGTCTGACCTTGTGCATGTCACCTACACCTAGCCATGTTATTCTTGTTGTTTATTGAGCATGCTACCACTAACCATTCGATCGATCGTGCTTCCTTTGCAGCAAATGTAAAGTGCCTAGATAGAGATTGAGTTCTCTGAGGGCACAATAAAAAATGCATTGTTATTAATATTCTCATTATTAACTCACTCCCGACTGACGTCACGACATCCCCTGATTTGCCTACATTTAAAAAGAAGCTAAAAATGCATCTTATTGTCTCAGCATTTAATGGGTCCATGTGCTTTGTTGTTTGTGTGCTTATTCGTGCTGACACTGTGTATGTTGCTACTAACCATATTTTCATGCTGACCCTGTGCATGTCACCCCCTAACCATGTCATGCTTGTTGACATTGAGCATGCTACCAATGACCATTTGATCGTGCGTCCTTGGCAGCAATTTTTAAAGCACATAAAAAGAGATTGAGTTCTCTGAGGGCTGTATTTTCAAATGTTCTATTATTATTATTATTGCTAGTATTATTAATCTCGCACAATGATCGTAGGGCAGTCTGCATCCCTGCTGGAGACTATCGTGGCTGGCAGTGATCGAGGCACTTTTTGCAGCCACCACGGTTTGGCCCAAGGGTCACGGTGCTTGCCTTAGACGACCGAGATCGTGGGCTCGAGCCCTGCGACATATGCGAAGCAGAGCCTGGACAAGCAGTGATTCACTTCCCTTCGGGACGCTAAACCAATGCATTTTTATACAAATGCCTTCTTTACCCAACATGCCTTTTACTGCCATGCGTGCAGCGGTGGGGAAAACTCCAAAGCAGTGGGGACAACTCTGCAACGGTGGGGACAGAGAAAGAGAATCAATTTTTTGCTGTCTGCACGCTGCTGCACTGCCACAACAGTGCACTCGAGGGAGCCCATGAAGGCCGGCGCAGATCGCTCGGGTTGCTGAAAGTTGCGCTGGAGCAGAGCAAACGTCGATCGTTGATGGTCCGAGATGCTGGCTTCTGTTGGCAGGTTCGCCAGGCAGCGATGCAGAGCGGCTCACCATCGAGCGACTGACTGCTCGACTGCGGGAGGCGCCGAAAGTGCAGAAAGGCAAAGCGGCCTGGCCGAGCTCGGCCAGGCCTGCACATCCGGGCCTGGCCAAGCTCAGCTTGGCCCGGATGGGCAGGCACTGAAGCCTGCCGGCGCAGCCGGATTCCCAGTTCCGACGAGCCCGTATCTCGCGACGAGTCAGGTTTCAACACAGGGCAATCGTGGTGGTGCGTCAGCCAGCGGGATCAAAGGGGCTCGGGGCTCGTAAGCCTAGCCTAACTCAGCTCAACTCACCCCCCCCCTTCCAGCTCAGACTAGACTGCTTCGCAGTAAGCAGCCTCTCAGCCAGAATCGACAAAGCAGCGGCTGCCATCCCAGTGCCGCGCAACTCGGTAGCAGCTGCGAGCCAGCGAGCGATCGGCTGCAGCATTGCTGCTCTCCTCTCTCCTCTGCTCTCTCTCTCTCTCTCTGCTTGACATCCCAAGCATCCGCAGACTGAGAGCAAAGCGGCGGCGGCGACGGTGAGCCACCCAGCGCTCGGGGCCCTCGAGGCCTGCAGCAGCAAGTCCTTCGGCAGGCAATCTTTACAGGCCTCTGCAAGCAGCCAGTCATGCTTCTCTGCTGCTGTATTACCGAGACTCTTGTTCAACAGGTTAGAAGGTCAGCTCTTACTTCTTGAACAAGTGGCAAATGTGATATGCCTCTGTCAACCACTTGCAAACAGTGCTGAAAGCGACCGATGCCATTTTCTGACCCAGCCGGTCTTTAGGTTCACTGAGAGTGGCAGCTTGCGATGAACCAACCAATACGGAAAAATATGAAAATATAAAAGGAAATATGAAAACATAAAATCGAGCCTTCGCTACCCCGAACCCAGCACTCCCCTAGTCCGTCCTCATACTAGCTGATTTAGCTCAGCCTCGTTTGCATAGCAGCAGTAGAGCTTTAACGGCTATCGCACTGCTTGCATTTGACAATAAAGATTCCCCAACTGCAGGATTCGAACCCACGACCTCGGTCGCGGAGAGAGTGCAAACCTTACCTCCTGTACTCTCGCTCATCCTGCTAGCAGCTAACGAACTGTTCGTGCAAGATACATAACAATCCAGTGTCAGGCTGGGAGAGGCCTCCGATACAGCCGGGCGACCGGATACAGCAGAGCGACCGGCGCCACCGGTTGCCGCCGGCCTGCGACCCGTGTTTTCTTCCTCCTCCAGCTGAAGGCAGCTGCCTCTGGCCGTCATCGAGCACAGCAGCAGCAGCATCGGCTCGATGAGCCGCTAGGCAACGATTCTAAGGACAAGGCCGGGCATTGCCTCGCCTCCCATGCCGATACTCAGATGTGCCAACACCAGAGACGAGCAGCAGTTGGTTCCTTATGCAGGCACGAAGGGAACCGAGGAAGCAAAAGAAAAAACTTCGCCCGTGACCTCTGTGACCCGTGACCTCTAAGGGGTCACCGTGAGGAGTGTGCCACTCCAGTCTCGACAGAGGGTGCTGCGGCAGAGCAAGACGAGAGATAGACAGACAGAAACACCAAGCAGGATACCGCAAGTCTGTCTTGATGTGCTAGTAGTCTAGCCTGGCCTCTAAGAATCGAAGCCTGAGAGACTTTCTCAAACTGCCTGCCTGACGCAGGCTCCGATGGATCGCGTTATGACTGCCGGTCACAGTCAGGGCGACTTTCTCAAAACTCCCAAATTCGGACAGGCCATTGAACTCCCGGCTGGTAACCGGCCGGCTCTCGGTACAGAAGCTCTGCGGACCTTGACCTCCTCGGCGGCCCGATCTCCTGCTTCCATGGCGAAGCAGCTGCCTTGACAGCAAAATCCACTGCCTAACGCCAACCGGCCAAAGAGCCAGCCAGCCGGGGTCCGGCAGCCAGACGGCGTTGGTTAGGTCGTGCTAGAGCCACTCACAGCTACAAACATGGACCACCTGTCGTCACACACACACACACACACACACACACACTAAACCCCCCCCCCTTGGGTCCTGGGAGCCCTAGCTCCGACCGATATCCAGCCGCAGCAGCCACACCGCAGCCTCGGCAGCAGCTGCTGCTCTTCTTGGCCGGCCGAGCTCAGCGGCGGCCAGGCCGAATTCTGCAGAGGCCAGTATTAAGATCCGTGCGCAGAAATACGGCACACGCTCGTCTTTAATAACTTGACTTAGCGGCTGCTGCAAAATATCTTTTGAGCCGCGGGCTGGAAAAATATATGCACACCGATTCGCAGTTGGCCGTCCATTAATTCGTAGCTGCGTATTGCGTAGACCGGCTCTAGCAGATCGTGCGGACGGAGGAGAGCACAAATGCTAGGACCAGCGCGAGTCCTGAGATCCGACGAGGAACTTGGCCGGCTGAGCTAGCGAGAGCGAGCGACCGCGACAGCAGACCCCTTAACTAGAAACGTAAGCTGCGTAGTGGCTGAACGGGGGCGGTCTCCGACCGCCGCCTCCGCGCAGCTGCTCCTTGCAGCTGACGTACATGACGTCGGCGGCGCACGACGACGGCCCGACGACATGGGCGTGCCTTGTAGCGACCACAGCCGCGCTGCTGGCATGCTGCGAGTCCGGCGAGACGGCGCCGCCGGCGGCCTGGCGACGGAAGTCGGCCGATCCGGGACGCGAGGAAGCGGCGCTGCTGCTGCTGCCGCCGCAGCCGCCAGACGAGGTCGCGCACGTGTCCGAGTCCGAGTCGACGACGTCCTGGCCGCTGCTGTACAGCACTCCGACGCTGCCGTTCTCGCCGATGCGGAGCGCCACCTCGCGGGGGTCGATCCACAGCGTCAGCTCGAAGGGCAGCAGCGAGGCCAGGTTGGGTATGCCGCACGCTGCGCCGACGGCCGCGAGCAGCGGATCCATCTGGTGGTTGATGCGAATGCACCGGAACCCGGAGCCCTTGGCGGGCCACTCGGGGAACCAGTGGCCGTTGTAACGAGCGCACAGGCGCGCCTCCAGCGCGCTGGCGAACGACTCGATCTTGTCGAGCGTGATCCGGCCGACGTTCTGCAGCAGCACGTGCGTCAGGAACCCGACGGCTGTCTTCACTTCGGTCAACATTGCGGCGCTACAATCAACGCGAAAGACCGACGGGTAAGAACCGAGGCCGCCCGGCTGACGGAGCGGAGAGGTCCGCCCGGGCGGGCGTGGGGGCGGCGATGGGGCACCGGCCGACAGCGTCGCTGCTTTTGCAGCTGCAGCCCATACCGTTTGCCCGGCGTTTGTACAAAAGAGTTACTGCAAAAATGCGCTGCTTTCTCGAAATTCGTCGCGATCCCCGAGCAGCCTGTGAAGACAAAGCCAACCTGCGTGAGCCGCCTGCGGCCACACAACGTCCAACTCCCAGCGCGAGTACCGTACCGCCGGAGCCGCCGATCAGCTCATAATATAGATCCGGGACACCCGCTTAGGACGTCAGCGTCTACGTCAGGTCTGTTTTGATATATCCACCAATGGAAACTTGCGTTGCCGTATATGGGAATGAGGGCGGTGATTCGAGCTGGTCGCGGAGATCCGGCTTTCGTTCGTTCCGCTCTTTTTTTTCTGTTCAGGACGCGGTTTAACGGCGGCGGCAGTAGTAAATCCTCGCCACCGCCCAGCTCTTCGCGCGCGCGATTCGTGGATTCACCGTATCGCGAAGGACAAATTGCTGAGCCGAGCTCAGCGGCGCCCCGCCAGGCGGTCACCAGGCCGAGGGGCGGTGGGCGTGCCCTGGCTGACTATGCATCACCCCCCCCCCTTAGGCTAGTATGACTTGACATTGAGTGGCCGTCTGTCCGCTGAGCCGGCGCCCGCTGCCACAGCCGCTGCCTCTGCTGCCTCTGCTGCCTCTGCGGCCCGAGAGCAGCAGCTGTGGCAGTGGCAACGCCTTCGAAGTCAAGTCAGGCTGGCAGCTTCGACAATGGCCAAGCATTTGCACAGCTGAGCGCCACGGCAGCAAAGTGTTGGGGGAGAGGAGGCGGGGGGGGGGGGGTGAAGCGGGTTGTACCTGGCCAGCTCCGGCCCGATTGTTCCCCGGGCAGCTCGGTAGGACTTTGCCCTCTGCAAGGCTGGGTCTCCCAGAGACGTATAGTGATGCAACTCCAAAACGGCTGCTGCTCCTGCTTCTACTGCTGCTGCTCCTATTGTTGCCTCTGCTTCTGCTGCTTCTATTGTTGCCTCCTGATGCTGCTGCTTCTGCTTCCGCTGTTGCCTCTGATGCTGCTGCTGCTACCGCTGGTGTTGCTGCTGCTGCTGGCACCTCTATAAGGTGACATCCACGCAGAGATATCTCATACACCACTGTGGCTGGAGAGGCTTTGTTGGGAAGACAGTATTTTTGCAGGCAGCAAGTAATTCGCAACCGTGGGGTGGCATTTTAACTAGAACAATTCCTAAAAAGGTATTTAGCGCTTTCGGTCACTAGATCAGAGCAAGGACTGCAATTGTTAGATGCCCCCACCACCACCATCACCAGCCAGCTGCTTGTCGCCAGAAGCCATGACACTCGCTTGACGTCACTGCACCGTGGGAGGTGTTCGTGGAAGCATCAACCTGTGTCATCGAATGTGGGTACAATGCTTGCAGATGCACGGAGATGTTTTCCATACAGATTCTTGTGGTCGGGTCGACAGAGGCAGTACCTTGTCAGATGATTTTAAAGATTTCTCTGACATTGTTGTACTCTCGGTACTAACAACAGTCGACTGAGTCGCAGCTTTTCCATCTCAATCGTGGCTGCTCTCAATTTTGTTCATTGTCGATATGCGATCAGGGATTTACAAATGGCAGCAGATACCTAATACGGAGCAGATGAAGAAGAACCTTGCCTTAGAGGCTCTAGCAGGCAGCTCGTGGTTCCAAAGACTTTGAAACCGGACTGATGAAACAGCCTTGACAGTTTGACCTGACAGGAACTAGGGCAAGCCGCCTGCCACACTCGGATTCATCCATGCTCTGCCTGGCCCTGACCCGTGTGCTACCTAGCAACCAGCTTGCTCTAGATAGTAGGATGACTGCCTGCCTGCCAGGCACATCCAATGATTGAGGTATTGTAGCAATACTAGGGGAGCCAGGGGGCCGATTCTGAAACCATCTTAATATCCGCTGCCCAAGGCAAGAAAATCCCCCATCTCTGCACATTCCAATGCAAAATTCTGCATGGCACCGTCTGTGGCTCGCAGCCTGTGGCAGCTGGGGCGGGTGGTCCATAATGGGAAGGGCGGTGGGGAAGAGCTGGGTGGATGGCATGGCGACCGATACGCTTCATCAGGTCAGCCGTAGAGGGTGCTTTTAGCTTCCTTGTCCTCCACCTCCCCACCCCCCACCCCACCCCCGTCCTCGGGGCCCGACGATGATGTGGGGAGAAGTGGAGATTTTGACAGCCGCGTGTAATTCCTGCAAGATAATGCATCAGGTTTCTGTAATGAGTGGCCGATATTTAGGGCCGACAAATCTGGATGTCCTGCTCTGCGTGTGCTGTGTGGTTGTGGCACCATCCTATCCACTGCGCCAAGCAGAGAGCTTGCAACGGCACACGGAAGGTTCAAATGTTTGTTCCTTCCGGTATAGCAATCGCAAAAAGCATGGCCAAAAGGCACTCGATAGGCTAGTGGCTTTTATCGACAAAGACTGCCTCGCTGCCCTGCTGTCCTGGCCGCGTGGTCGTTGTCGGTGAGTGCAATGCCATCGAGGGAGATTTCGGAGCAATCCAGATGGTTGTCCCCTCGCAGGCTAGGTCGTCAGTGTTACCATCACATGGCAGAGCCAGCGCACTGGGGTCCATCGTGAAAGCGAGGTGAGTGAGCTGGCCGGCAGCAGGCCGTAAATGCTTAGCCATCTCGGAAGCCTAACAAAAAGGAGAGTCACTGTCAACCTCCCCCCCTGCCTGGCCAGTCCCCGTCGTTGCCCCCCCCCCCTCCGTTGCCCCAGGCACACCTATTCCTCCTGGCGCCATTGCTAGCCGATGGCGGCTCCGAGATGCCGAGCAGGTACGGAATACTCCCAGGCGTCTGCTCCGGAGTCGAGTTGACCGAGCATCCTACTCTTTCTGTGCTCTTCTCCACTTGAAGGACCCCTCCGCCCCTCACTCCTCCTGGGAACTCTATAGTCTGGGTGGCAGCCAGTGGTCCCCTCCCACTCTTCTGGATCTGCCCTCGTGTTGCTACAAGCTGGCTGCAAGCTTCCTCCCGGGGCTGCAATGGCTCACGATTCGTACACCCACAGGCAATGGGGGCACTTGAGGCACACCATTGGTGGACAAGATGGTGGTGCTGGTTCAGGGTCAGGCGGCTGAAGCCGTGCCGAGGCCTAATCAGCTCTGCTCAGCCCTCACTACCCCTATAAACACGTTGACCTGAGATGCTGAAATTGACCAAGGAGCTCAGGGCAATCAACAGGGGCTGGGCCTGCCGCTGCTGCTGCCGCCACTGCTGCTGCTGCTGCTGCCCCGGCAGCCACGAGCAGCAGCAGCAGCAGCAGTGGCGGCAGCTGCCTGGCTGCCTGACTCGCCGGCAAGTGCCACCGGGTACCTGCCTGCCAACCGACAGCTTCAGAGTAGGATGGATGAATAAGGATGGCATTTCTTGTGAGGAAATGGCAGCTGGGCAGCTGAGCCGGTGGAGCACTGACCTATTAACCCCACCTGCCCTCGGAAGCCTTCTGCAGGCAATTAGCCGGTCCCTACTTAACCAGATCTGCCTGTGGGTGAGGCAGTCACTGCCTTGCCTCACCCAGATGAATTGATCACTTACAACTTAGCAGCCAAGTTTCAGTGAAGCTTTAGAGCTCAGAGTCGGCATTGCAGCAAGTGCACAACGAAATTGTGAGAGAATGCTGGTCTTAGAGTCTCTCTGATAGTACTGCTGATTCTCTATGCAGCAGTGCCTGTTGCCATTGACCAACTAGTCCTCCTTGAACTCCTCTCATTCCACATAAGCACCATTGGCAATGCATCGCAATTGTTTTGGTCCAATCTCAGTGGACGGTTTTATAGCATTGATGTCAATGGGCAACAGTCATCCGAGGTACCTTTAAAGTTAGGGGGGATTTGCCCCTGGGGATTTTTACTTGATTTCTACTTCTTCCACGTCTTTCTTCAAAATGTTATCCTCTCCCTCTTGCTGATTTAATCGTCAAGCACTATCTAGGCTTTCATTTCTTATGCAGATGACACACAGCCATACCTGTGCATTAATTGCTCCCTGTGCTTCCAACAAGTCAAACTCTCTCCATTGTAGTATTTATTGCTGACATTAATGCTTGGATGAGTATTTATTGCTGACATTAATGCTTGGATGACAGCAAACTTGCTCAAACCGAATGACGGTTTAATCAACTTACTATTTCTGAGATAACCTAGTGTTACTCAGAAGTTGAAAGCTTACCCCTCAAAATTGACTCGGCCGGGCTATCTCCTGAAACGTCTGCATGCACCTGGGCGGCCTGTTCCAATGTGACCTTTCACTATTTGACTACATCAATTCAACAGTAAAGTGAATACTTTCACTTACTTACCATTGCAACAATTTGGACTTGGCTTAGACAAGGATTCAGCAGCCAAGCTGATCCATGCATGTGTGACATCCTGTCTAGACCTCGATTACTCACAACCGGCAGGTCTTCCTGCCTGAGCATTAAGACGCTAACAGTTGGTGAAAAACTCTGCAGCTAGGTTTTCTTGCTGTTAGTCTAGCAACTGCCACATTACACCACTTCCGACCTTTGACCTGCACTGACTGCCCAACGAGCAATGCATTGACTTCAAGGTTCTATCACTCAGTTTCAAATCTCTTTATTTTCTTGTCTTTCCAGCCTGTCTTTCCAGCCAACTTGTCTGAAATACTTCCCAACTAGGCTTTGTGACGCACCACGTTCGTATCTGATTCAAGTCATTTAGGTGTATGTCGAACGAACTTCTAATTCTTTGGAGACCTTTGGAGGCCTTTAGTTTGCGTGCTCCCATCGCTTGGAACTCACCCGAGTGACGTCAAGACGTGCCCCTGACTTGACGACATTTAAAAAGATGCTAAAGTGCACCTTTTCCTCATCACATTGGCTGGGTCTGTGCGAATTTGTGTCAATGCACTTACGTGTGCTCACACTAAACATGTCATCACAAACCAATTGGCATGCTTCCTTTCCAGCATATGAGATATATGCAAAGTGCCTAGAAAGAGATTTAGCTCTCTAATGGTGCTCTACATATATCTCATCATAATTACATCGACGAATCAACAGCAGGTCTGCTCTCTGCTCATTCGGCCAGCCAGTAGTGACGCGAGGAATGGCACGGTGCACGCAATCGCCCACTGGGGCTGCCATTCATAGGATGCGCCCCTCTGGCACTGCATGCTTGGCCATGCATGCATCGGCGCCGGTGGGCGCTTCGTAGGCTGCCCAGCTCTGCTGCTGCTGCCGGAGCCAGCAGCAGCAGCAGCAACAGCCTATGGCAACAGCTGGACAATGCTCCCAAACCACTTCCAGCCCACCTCAGATGTCAGCTTTTGTTGTGACTCGAAGGAGCCGGGCCCTAAGCCCCTGGGCCGTTGCTGAAGCTGATGGATCATCTGGGTGACGTCTGATGATCCATCAGATGATCTGACTGAGTGTGTTGATCATCTGACTGATTGACAGCACAATAAAAAGTCTTGAGCAGCAGTAGTAGCACCAGACCTGGGAGTGGGTAGGGCAGCACGTGCAAGCTGTACGTATAACATACGATCTATTTATACGATCAATCTGTATAGCGCCCCAAGAGAACTTGATCTCTATCCAGGCACTTTTGTTAAGCCGCTGGTCTCGAGCCAGCGACCTGGATCGCTCGAGGCAAGCACCTGCACTTGTGCCTCTGATCTGTCCGATGCCTCGGCTTAAACTGTAGTATGCCACTGGGTCTCAGCCAAAGGTGCGCTCACATTAATAATAATAATAATAATAATAATAATAATGTACTTGATAAAGCGTCCTCAGAGAACTTAATCTCTTTCTAGGCGCTTTATATTTGCTGCAAAGGGAAATGCAATTGGATGGTAAGTATAATCATGCTTGAAAAACAAACAAAATGAATAACATGGTTAGGGGTGACGTGCACAGGGTCAGCATGCAAATGTGGTTAGTGGCAGCATGCACAGTGTCAGCACGCATAAGCACATCAAGGATGAATCACAGGGACCCACTAAATGCTGTCCTAAATAGGTGTGTATTTAAGTTCCTTTTAAATGTGGTCAGGTCAGGGGATGTTCTGACGCAGGTCGGGAGGGAGTTCCAGGCTTTGGGAGCATATGAACTAAATGCACGGTCTCCGCAGAATTTGAGGTTTGTTCGAGGTATTTCTAGACTGTTGGATTCCTAAAAGCGGGTGGTACGATGCTTGGCCTGATGGGGTAGTATGTCGGAGAGATAGGCTGGAGCCATAGAATGAAGGGACCTAAAAGTGAGCGACAAAACCTTGAAGTCAATCCGTTGCTTGACTGGTAGCCAGTGCAGGTCGGTAAGAAGTGGAGTAATGTGGCAACTGCAACGCTCACGACAGACAAGCCTAGCTGCCTAGTTTTGCACCAGCTGCAATCGCCTGATCGCACATGCTGGTAGGCCAGTAAGCAGTGAGTTGCAGGAGTCGAGACGAGATGTCACGAATGCATGGACCAACTTAGACGTGGTATCCTTATCTTAACAAGCCCGAATTTTAGCAATGTTATGAAGCTGAAAATAGGCTGATTTGACTGTGGAGCTGATATGGTTGTCTAACGAGAGGTTGCTTTGGAATGTGACACCTAGATTTCGAGCTGATTCAACAGGAGATATGCTGGCAGAGTCAATTTTGAGAGACTGCCTTTCCAATCTCTGAATCACAATGGGTTTACCCATAACTAGTAAGTTAGTTTTGTCATCGTTTAGTTTTAGAAAATTTGCTGCCATCCATGTGCGGATGTCATCAATGCATGCAGCAAGTGAGTTTAGAGAATTTGAGGTGCTCGAAGGCTGGGAGGGATCAAAGCAAAGGTACAACTGCCTGTCATCCGCATAGAAGTGAAAGCCTAGATTGTGCTTGGCAATCACATCAGCAAGAGGGAGAGTATAAACCGTGAAAAGAACCGGACCTAGCACGGAGCCCTGAGGTACTCCATATTTCAGAGGTACTTCAGATGATCTTTGTCCATTCACGTCAACACTCTGGAGTCTCCCACTGAGATAGGATCTGAACCACTGCAGAGCAGTGCCAGTGATGCCCAGGCGAGATGATTACATTTCCCAGGAGGCTCTGCTCTGCAGCAGCAGCAGTAGGCAGCTTTTTTCTCTGCCCTTTGGCTGCAAACGGCAAAGACGTAGCTGCTACTGCTCTTCTGACACCTATATAAATGAGGCAGTAAATGAGATGACCTTTACCCTTTTTTTTATTACAACCCTATAGTATCCTTAGACCAGAGAGTTTTCCTAGATCAGAGATATCAGCATCACACTCTGATGCCGAGCTGGTTTGGTGCAGCTGTTAAGGTGCTCGCCCCGACCAAGGTCTGGCTCGAGCCCCGAGGCATATGTGAAGCACCTGAATAGTGATTAAGTTATCTTAGGGCGCTATACAAATGAATTATATATAATTATATATATATGTGTGTGTGTGTGTGTGTGTGTAGCTGGCTTAGTTTTTTGCACAAGACTCGTCCTCCCCTCCCCCTCGGCAGACTTTTTGGGCTAGGCTGACCCACTAGGCCTGCCACGGCTCGGCTCCTTCATGCATAGCTGAACTGCTGCACCAGTTAATGGAATTTATCTCCGTCTGTAACTCCACAAAGCCATAAAAACTATGTGGGTACTATGCAGGAGAGTTTTGTATAGCGCACTCGCAGCCTAGGCAGCTTTCAGTATAAATTCGTTAGCCAACAGATTTAATCTCACACAACAAAGAGAAAGTTGGAAGCATAGTAGTCAGGTGAGCAGTTGAGGTAGTTTCAGCCTCCTTGTGCTCTCAGGTCCTGTATGAACAATGAGTTAGCTGTTCCATTCCTCTGCTGTCTCAACTACCTCAATTGCCCTCCTGACTCTCTATGCTTCTCACTTTCTGTTTGCTGCATGAGATGAAGTCTGTTGGCTACCGAATGCGTACCGAAAGTGGCTTAGACTTTGAATGCACTATAGAAACTCTCCAGCATTACACTCACTTGGTCTTCATGGCTTTATGGAGAAACAAACAGTGATGCACTACGCTATACATGTATGCGTTCGCAAGTTCATTTCCAGCCATATCTCCACTGGAGCATAACTTCGATAGCCTTGCTGCTCATGCCCTGCCCCCTGTGCTTCACACGTCGGCATCGTGCTCCTTGACAGTACATAACAATTAAAAGACTATTGTGGTGTAACTATGGTGTAGCACGTTCATAGCTCTCCCCCGAGGGAACTGAACCTCTTTCCACGAACCTCCCTCGGGCTGAACAGGAGGCCTGACTACTGACATAACAGCATGCACATCTACCCACTCTGCTCATCCACCTCTCCACTCTCCACTCGTCTTCTCCTTCTGCTCTTCACCAATTCTTTCTGAGACAAAAGCCACTGCTCACATGTTACCGGAAGTCTGGACCGGACCTAGGCTAAAGGTCGTTGTCTGCGAACCGGTCAACTTCAAAATTGATGACTGGAATAGCTAGAGGCAGCACTCTGCTTGTCTGGGAGTCCAGTGAGAGAACACTGCACTGCCTGCCACCGGCCAGCCTTTGCATGACAGCAAGGCCTTCGTGCATGCGCTTGCCTGATCATTTCTATTGTGTCCATTTACAGCCGCAGCTGCCGCAGCAGCATTGCCTCCGGGGCAGACGCTCATCTAGTTCAGCCTCTGGCTGTGCAGTGCATGCCGGCATGTGGATAGACATTGTTTGCCAAATACACTGTAGCTTTTTTCTCGGACATTTTGGCCACTGAATGGACGAAGGGAAGTCTTGTAAGCAGCAGCTTCCGGCGGCAGCTTTAAGCAGTCCATTGTTGCTGCTCAGCTTGCTCTGGCATGCCCTTCGGCTCTTTCACCGACCAGCAGTACACAGGTCAGCAGGCTCAGGCATGTTCTCTCCTCCCCCTGAGCCCTCTCTCTCTCTCTCTCTCTCTCTCTCTCTCTCTCTCTCTCTCTCTCTCTCTCTCCCTCTCTCTCTCCCCTCTTTCTTTCTCTCTCTCTCTCTCTCTCTCTCTCTCTCTCTCTCTCTCTCTATATAGTATATATCCTATATCGTTTTTATATATATCTATATATATAATATATATATATATATATATATATATATATATATATATATATATATATATATATCTTTCTCTCTCTCTGTCTCTCTCCCCTCTTTCTTTCTCTCTCTGTCTCTCTCTCCGTCTCTCTCTCTCTGTCTCTCTCTCTATATCTCTCTCTCTATATCTCTCTCTCTTTCTCTCTCCCCCTCTCTCTCTCCTCCCTCTTTCTTTCTCTCTCTCTCTCTCTCTCTCTATGTATATATATATATATACCTCTCTCTCTTTCTCTCTCTGTGTCTCTCTCTCCCCTCTCTCTCTCTCTCTCTCTCTCTCTCTCTCTCTCTCTCTCTCTCTCTCTCTCTCTCTCTCTCTCTCTCTCTCTCTGTCTCTCTCTGTCTCTCTCTCCCCCTCTCTCTCTCTCTCTCTCTCCTTCTCTCTCCCCTGTCTCTCTCCCCCTCTCTTCCTCTCTCTACCCTCTCTCTCTCTTCCTCTCTCGCCCCCGTGTCGCCGGCCAGCCTTTCTCTCTCTCTCTCTCTCGAGCCTGTGCATTGTGCTCTGCAGTCAACTGCAACTGCAAGCAGTGCAGCTGTGGCTCACACCTGCAGCAGCTGCCCAATCGTATGAAGAGCCTCGGCTGGCATAGGTCTTTGTGTACTGCTTCTTTTGTTCGAGGACTGCAGAAACTGCAGTGCTGACCACTGCAACCAGGCTGACCGCAGCTGCCTCCACACCCCCTCCCCCCCCCCCAGGAAATCACAGCAGTAGATCCTGCTCCTTGCCCCATAGTTTTTTAGTTGCCCCCCCCCCCATCGATCAAGTATCCAGCCTCACTTAACCTGTGACATTTATGGCTTGCCGATTGCATGCTGTCCAGCACTGCAGAGAATGCTACTGTTGCTTCGACCCCCTTCATTGGCTCACACCCACACACATACACATGCACTTACACACACACACACACACACACACACACACACACACACACACACACACACACACACACACACACACACACACACACACACACACACACACACACACACACACACACACACACACACACACACACACACACACACACACACACACACACACACTTGCACACACACACACACACACACATACATACGTGCACACACGCATGCACTTACACACGCACACATGCACACACAAGCTGCTGTGTACAAGTGGGTTCGTGCTTGTGTGAGCTCATGCACACATACAGCTCTCTCTGCCTGTCTCTTTGTCTCTGTGTCTCTGCCTGTCTCTGTGTGTCTCTGTCTCTGTCTCCATCTCTCTCTCTCTCTCTCTCTCTCTCTCTCTCTCTCTCTCTCTCTCTCTCTCTCTCTCTCTCTCTCTCTCTCTCTCTGCCTCTCTCTCTCTCTCTCAGGCAGTCCCCATCAGCTGCCAGTTTGCTAACGTTTTCAGGTCACGTGCTGTAGGATTCTGCAGTCTGTATCCTAGCAAATTCACGCCCAAATGGCACGATGCCAGAAATCTTTAGGAAGCGATTTCTATGTGCCACCCTTAGCGGGACAAGAGCTGCTTAGAAGCCGAAGGAAGGGCTGACAATGGATTAGCAAAATGGAACCCAGTCTGCTCCGTGTCCTCGCTGGCAGCTCGGAGATGGTGCTGCATACTGGAAGCTAGAAACAAGTCGGCAAGTGCAGGTGTGCACGTGCATGCATGCACGTGCATGGATACATTCGCTCGCACAAACATGCACACGTGTGTGCATGAATGCACGTGCAGTGCTCTTATGTGCATGCACGTGCTGGGGTTGGCTCCTCCTCCTGTGTGTTTGATTGTGGGCGCGAGCACCCAGGCAAAGGTATACACTCCTTCTGTCGTCCCGTGTAAGTACTGCTGCTTCACCTGTAGCCATGATAAGCGTGGTAGCAGTTGCCTGCAGCAAGGAAAGCTTACACTTTGGCGGCTTAGGTGTATCCCAGTACCTTTAACATGTCATACAGGTGCTCATGACCACAAAAACAAATGAGCCTGGATGGAAGCACCTGCATTGAGCATCGCGCAGCCCCCTGACTGACAGCCATATTTAGCACCATGCTCATGCGTTGCTTGGGAGATTTATGAGCAGCAGAACTCAGGCCTGCTACAGTTATCCAGATCTTAACGCATTCCGTGCCTCTGCCAGCGATGATAGATACCTCTAAGATGGCAGCCATTTTGAAGTGACCCTTCCAACTTCCAGCGCTAGCTTGAAGCGCTTCCTTTGGCCCCATGCGAAGCTGCCACGTGCGATGTCACATCAGTTGACAGCAAGTCGACTGATGGATGACATGAGCAGGCGACATGTGAATTCGACTCCTGCTTGATCAAAGTTTCAATAAGATTTCTGCTGAAGAAGCGTACCATGATTAAGCAAAACAAAAGTGACCAGGCTTTTGTATAGCCTTGAGGCAGCCACCTGTAGTAGCTGAGGGCTGACTGCAGGCAGCACGCGCCCCCTTCTGGCTCTTTGCGGTTCTGGGGCGAGTCGAAGCCTGCTGCCTCCTCTCCTACCTCCCTGACCCTCGTCAGGCTGCCTGCGCAGGGTTGTACGGTCTACGTCGACCAGACAAATGGCAATAGGGACATTTGCTACCGTGGATAATGTTCAGCTCTCTCCAGGATGTGTCCTTGAAATGTGCCATCCGGTGGAATTGGCCCGCGCAATCCAGTCACGTTTTTCGCTGTACGAAAATGTAACGTTAATGCCCGAGTGCCCAAATCTGCAAACCCGTGTTCCAGAAAAAGTGTTGGCAATCGGACCAGCGATCGATCGGTCAGGGTCGATCGCTAAAGTAAAACTGTGTCACTGCTTCGCCACGAAGCACGGCAGAGCAGTTGCTGAGCACTTGCACAGCACTCGCCCACGAAGTTGAGCCTGAAGCTGAGTAGAGGAGAAGGTGTAGCTGAGGACAGATTAGCTGAGGATTTTTTGGAAGCCCCCCCCTCCCTTCTAGGCATCCGGCTAAGCCCTAAGACTTCGAGGAACCGCCCGGTCGGTGCTGGATCCAACTGTCTCCATGGATACTTAGAGAAAAGCCCTATTCACTAAGCCAAATTCGGCTGCTTTACTCCGGCCTGTTGAATCAGCTATAATCTGCTGAACAATGAAGGGCCCTTCGAGTAGTCGGCCCAACCAGGTAATCTCATCTAGTTTACCATGCTTCCTCCCATAGTTGCATTCAGTCATCCGGCTGACAGGTAGTGCGGTTTCCAGGTAGTTCAGTTTCCATAGCACTGCCTCGACTGCCCCTACCATCTCGTATGATCTAATATATGGTTCATCTGTATAGCACCTTAAGAGAACTTACATCTCTAGTCAGGCACTTCACATATGCCACGCGGGCTCGAGCCTACGACCTCGGGAGGAGGGCATCCATACAAATTCACTTGACCTTGGTCGAGGCAAGCACCCCCATAACTACGGAGGGGGGGCCACACCAGCGAAGCAGCAGCAGTGAGGCTTTTCCCAGTCGGTTTCCCGTTGCACCCGATGCTCCACGCACGGCACGGGTGCTGAGCAGCACTCCTTGCCCACCGCTCGCAGCCTGCTCGCTGGGCAAGGAGGAGCAAGGAGGGAGGGCGCTGGCTGGCTGGCTGGCTGGCAAGCGGCCGAGTGCGAGATGAGTCGATCTCTCCTCGGCTGGGAGCAAACAAAGCTGTCAGCCGGCTCGAAGCTGCAGCTGCCGCTGCCTAGTCATCTGCCACCCACCTCCACCCACCGCAGCAAATGCCAGCTTAGGAGAGCCGGCGGCATGGGTAATGGGAGCCACTGGAGGGCAGACCGCTCGTTACTGGCTGGCGGTGCAGCAGCTGCCTGTGGGTTGGCCTCTGGCCCGGCAGGATGTGACAAGTGGCACATGCGGCTAACACGATTGGCTGCCAAGGTAGCCAGCAGATAAATGGCCTCGTCGAAAAACCACCTGCTCTTTGTTGTCTATGGCGCTCGGTATGGAAATAGAGTCAGTCTGGCGTGCCCTAATCGAGGCTTCCCAGGGCAGCAGACTCCGCAGCAACGTCAACAGTCCTGGTTTCCTCGAGCCACCGCCCACCTGGTAGGCGGGTACCCTGCCCCAGTAGCTGAGAGGCAGGCCTGCCTGCAGAGAGATGGAGAGAGAGAGAGAGAGATAGAGAGAGAGAGAGAGAGAGAGAGAGAGAGAGAGAGAGAGAGAGAGAGAGAGAGAGAGAGAGAGAGAGAGAGAGAGAGAGAGAGAGAGAGAGAGAGGAGAGAGAGAGAGAGAGAGAGAGAGAGAGAGAGAGAGAGAGAGAGAGAGAGAGAGAGAGAGAGAGAGAGAGAGAGAGAGAGAGAGAGAGAGAGAGAGAGAGAGAGAGAGAGAGAGAGAGAGAGAGAGAGAGAGAGAGAGAGAGAGAGAGAGAGAGAGAGAGAGAGAGAGAGAGAGAGAGTGAACAATCAAGAACGGAATGGCAAAGAGCTGAGTGCTAGCTGAGAGGCTCTCGGGGGGGGGGCGGGTAGGGAGAGAGCTAGCTGAGAGCAGGTGGGAGAGAATGCTGGGAATTGGCTGCTGGCTGGCTTGCCTTCGGTCTCAGCTGCTGCTGCAGCTGCTGCTGCCGGAGGACCGGGCTTTTAATGATTCGTGCTTGACTCTACAGCTGGAAGTAGGATTCCCTTCGATTTCTTTCGCAGTCGGGCAGTTCGAAAAGCCACAGCTACTGCTTACGGTTTCTGAAAGTGGGGCATCAGCGTCCTGACTTGTGTTGCATGGCAATGCAGCCAATCGTTTCTTCACTTAATGAAAACAATATTTCAAATGTGACATTCGTCTGCACAACTCTATCATGTAACATGATCGCCCTCTGCCTGGTCCGAAGGGGTAGGGTGCTAGGTTCCTCCTAATCGGGCATAGAGCTACGTAGCACTTGTAAGTTGGTGGAGGAGTTGCACGATGGGGGCATCCTTGATTCCATTAACTCATCAGGTACGGTACTCATAAACGTTCTTTTTGAGGTCTCATTACTGGGCTGACTGAGAGGAATGGGTGGGGGGACTGTGACGATGCATGGACGGTTGTTACCCTCACTTGGCTTTTGTCCTACCGCCCATCGAGGCTTCGGCCTCATCTCCCGGCTCATTCTGCTGGGACTACTTCAACGAATTGAGCATGAAGAGGGCTAGTTATTTCGAAGCTAAGCTCCGCATATTGACCGGACCGAATTCGTCATAGGCAGTGCAGGTCAGAGGTCAGCAGTGGGATCCATGTTCAAAAATTGACTGAAAAAGTAACCGAAGACTTCAGCTGATTCAATATTTTGCACGAGGTTAGTATGTGTCTGTATGTCTGTCTGTGTCTGTGTCTGTGTCTCTGTGTGTGTGTGTGTGCGTGCGCGCAGGTGCGCGTGTGACTGTATGTATGTCTGAGTGTGTGTGTGTGTGTGTGTGTGTGTGTGTGTGTGTGTGTGTGTGTGTGTGTGTGTGTGTGCACACACGTGTGCGTGCATGTACAAGGACAGAAATAGCTGAAAGGTGTTTAAGACTCATACGAACTCTGCAAGGTGCAGGTGAAGCTGAGGCCGAGTGCGGCCTCAGCTTCACCTGCGTCACCCAGTCACCCTATCGAAGGTGGCAGCCATTGCTTCCGTGGAACTTTCTGATGCTTTGCCGCTGACCTGAGCTGACCTTTGCCGCTGACCTGAGCTGATGGTAGGTGTCCAAAAACATGCAGCTACCTGCGGAGTCTGGACTCCTTGGTATGCGAGTGGCTCAAATTTCACCGGCAGCTGTTTTGTCCGGATGATCGGAAATCCGGTTTGAACTAGGGCAGGATTTATGACCGGATCAGTCCAGAGCTGCTTCGGCCGCAGGGTATGCCTGGACATGCCAGCGTAACGACTGCACCGATCGAAGGCACGAAGAGAATGCAGGAAGCTGTCTGTCCCAACTCATCTGTCGACCAGTGAAACCGGCACCAGGCAGAGAAATTGCAGCCTACAGGACACACGGGGCTGCTCTTCACCAGATTGGAAAGTAGGGAAATGCATGCCCTGAAGCTGATATCGGCAGCACAGCTGTGAGTTCTACAGGCTTCGCTCCTTCATACCGGATACTGGATTGCTGCACTAGTTTCTGCCTCCTCATGTCCTCAGGTTCTATATGGTCAGTAAATTAGCTGCTCTGCTCCTCAGATTAAAGACCATTGGCAACGGATGCTTTTGCTCTGCAGGTCCTAAGCTGTGGAACTCACTTCCACAATTCTTACTCAAAGACATCTACTCTCCTGCTGCCGATTATGGCACAGCCTGTCCGGCCGTCCTGAGCTGCTACTTCCATGGTACTCACTAGCTCAAATGCCATCCTGACTAAACTCTGCTTCTCAATTTCTCTTTGCTGTATGGGATGAAGCTTGTTGGCTACCGAATGCATATAGAAAGAAGCTTAGACTTTGAGTGCACTACAGAAAATTCTCCTTCGTAACGCCCACATAGTCTGTGTGGCTTTGTGGAGTTACAGACGGAGATACACAAGATTACATTTGATACACTGCACTTTGCAGCAAATGTAAAGCGCCTAGAAAGAGACCGAGCTGGATTGGTCCAGCGGTTAAGGCGCTCGCCCCGGCCAAGGTCTGGCTGAGGTCGTGGGCTCGAGCCCCGAGGCACATGTAAAGCGCCTGAAGAGAGATTAATAATAATAATAATATTGCACTTGATAAAGCGCCCTCAGAGAACTTAATCTCTTTCTAGGCGCTTTACATTTGCTGCAAAGTGATACGCAATAGAATAGTAAGTAAAATCATGCTTGAAAAACAAACAAAATGAATAACATGGTTAGGGGTTACATGCACTGGGTCAGCATGCAAATGTGGTTAGTGGCAGCATGAACAGTGTCAGCACGCATAAGCACATCGAGGACGAATCACAAGGACCCACTAAATGCTGTCCTGAATAGGTATGTTTTTAAGTTTCTTTTAAATGTGGTCAGGTCAGGGGATGTTCTGATGCAGGTCGGGAGGGAGTTCCAGGCTGTGGGAGCATACGAGCTAAATGCACGGTCTCCAAAGGATTTAAGGTTTGT
>WPIO01000059.1:1377500-1515000 GCA_009760855.2 Cristatella mucedo
TCGACGTAACGTGAGTAGCAGGACAGTGTACCATCCCATGGTAAATCTCACTGAGGCCACAGCTTGCCGAGCTGAGACTAGCCTATTGGGCTAACTTCCGACTGCATCCGCTTTACTTGAAGCAACTCGGTGGCTGCTAGTGTATGAGCTTCTTAAGTAATAAAGCTTCCATTACTCTCTCTCTCTCTCTCTCTCTCTCTCTCCCTCTCTCTCTCTCTCTCTCTCTCTCTCCCTCTCACTCTCTCTCGGCAAGCAATGAGTGTCTTCAGTTGCAGCTAATACACTGGTATTTGGTGCCACTGTTTCACCAGGCAGACACCGAGGACTAACATGGCTTATCTCAACCGCCCTCCCATAGATATAGTTGCTACCTATTTAAATTATATTTATATTAGTTGCCTTTGTACAGCGCTGTAGAGCTGGCTTTATCTAACGGAAATATTCTGACAATTCTGTAAGTAGATGATCCTAGAAGGGCCTGCCCTAGAATTGACCCGTATGCGAAGGGGAGCACCGAAGGGGTGCCGCCTCCGGGAGTTATCCACCCTTCGAGAGTTGTTCACCCTCCGAGAATGCCTTTAAAAGTGTCTATCTGAAGCCTGAAGCTCCTGAAGCCGATGCATTCTGGAGCGAAGCAGCCACTTTTTTGAGCCCTTATAGAAATACCGGAGCATAGCCTAAAAACTGAGGATAGTCTCCACTTGAAAAAAAACGACCCAGAGTATGGTTGCCGAGAGCCTCCGAGAGCTCTCTTAAGTTTGAGGCATCGCAGTCACATTAGGTTCGGTACTGTCCGCAAAAAAATTGTGTTCCAGTTCACGTGGAAGCTGGTCTCAGCATCGAATCGACTGCTAGATTAGCAAAAGGCCAGAGATCAGAGCAGTGTTTTTTACAGCAGCCAGCTAATAATATTCATAATAATAATAAGATATTTGTGTAAAGCCCTAAGAAAGCTGAATCTCTTTCTAAACACTTTGCACGTGCAGGAAAGGAAAAGCATGTCAATTCAGTATTCGTGCCTCCATCCAAAGCATTGCACGACTAAAGCAAATCTAGAGTCTCGACCTTTTACCTTTCGTGTGAAATCATCCAAGGTTGCAGTAAACGAAGTAGCCACCTTAATATAGTCGAGTCAAAAGAGCTCATCACCTGAAGACCGTAGACAATCCCCAATGTGGTCGTCAATGACAGACAAGCTTAGTCATAACTCAGGTTTTTAATTCTTCTCTTGATAACAGGGTTGTTCTAAAGTCTTTCAAATCGCCCACCGTTCAACCGATACTTTAAAAGCCTGGATTTGATTCAGAGGTCCTAGCAAACTATTTAAACCCAGTTTCCTTTTCTTTCTTTTTTCTTGTCAAAGATTCTCGAAAAGCTTGTTTCTAAGCAGCTTGTAGAAAACATTGTCAAAAGAATGTCAGATGTGTCAGAATAAATTCAGTCGGAATTCAAGCAACACCTCTTCACTGAAACTGCTCTTCTCTGTGTGACCGAAATCTCAGGCAGCTATGATGATGGTTATGTTACTACCCTGCTCCTACTCGATCTATCGATTGCGTTTAAAACTATTAATATCCTCTATGTACGATTGATAACACCGGATGGCCTTGCAGACAAGGCAATGGCATTGTTAAAATCGTACTTATCCTATCGTACTCAATTCGTTTCGTCTGGTGGTCAAGTCTCATCCAGCATTACAGTCACCTGGGTGGAGTCCCACGAGGCTCCGCTCTCAGTTCTTTGGCGTTCTCCGTGTATACTGAACCTCAGAGAGAACACGAGATGGAGCTGATCGAGCCGACTCGGAGGGTTAGGCATTCCAGTTTCTGACTAACAATAGGTGTTGCCCATTATTAGTAGATGGCTTGCATCGTCATTTAATTTGAGAAAGTTTGTTGCCATCATAGTGCAAATTTCAGAAGGTCATGCTGTAAGAGAGCTGAGAGGGTTTGAAAGGTTGGAAGGCGAGAAAAGATTATCTTGCCCGTCACCTATTGGATATATTTCCTCATCGGGCTTTGCATCACTCCACCTGCTACTCTTATTCAAGTTACTTAGCTGCGCCTCAAGTAAACGTCAAAGTCTTCAGACTGTGCCTTTAGTTCGTGGGCTTCCAATACCCGAAACTCATTTCTGACTCAAGTCAAGACATCCGTAACTTGGCGGTACCTAAAGAGAAGCTATAAACCCACCTGTTCCACAAAATGTCTTCGTTAATTGTCTTTGTGTGCCTATTCGTGCTGATACTGTGCACTTTATCTTTAAGCAATGCATCTGCTTCCTATCCAGCTTATGAAAATTCCCAAGAAAGAGATAGGTTACTACAAATACATCTTGCTATTACAATAAATATTGTAATTATCTGATTAGGTCCAGCAGGGGGAGGGGCTGCTCACTCATCTTAAACGACCAACGACGGTCGTTTGCTCGAGCCAAGCAGCACATGTAAAGCAACAGGATCGAGATTAAGTTCTCTTTGGGCACTATGCAAATAAATATCCATATTTGTATATCATACTATTGCTATTATTGATATAATTATATGCACTCACTTCCAGTGATTCCTCCTATCTATCTTTGAGGTACTTATAGTATACACTGAGGTCAGATGCACGATGCAAGGCTCTCGACGTGCCCCATACAAAATTCGCTCGACCGTCAAACGCACTGCCAAAACTTACATTACATTGAGCGGCCTGTGCACTCAGATGCCTACAGCTGGTGCAAAACTCTGAAGCTAGGCTTGTCTGTTGTGAGCATCACAGTTGCCGTGACTTCTCACCGACCTGCACTGGCTATCAGTCAAGCAATGCATCTACTTCAAGGTTATGTCACTCACTTTCAGGTCCCTCTATTCTTTGGCTCCAACCTACCTATCAGATCTAGTCCCCCATTAGGCCAAGCTTCGTACAACCCACTTTTCGGAATCCAACTGTTTACCTGTAGCTCGTACAAACCCTAAATCGTTTGGAGATGTGTTAAATTTACTGCACTATGAGTTGCATTTAACTGAACCATATTTGTCTATGCTGCAGATCTGACTACTTTGCTATGATACATCTACTATTATTACAAGCTAAAAATGTAGCACTGCCGAAAAAAGGTCATTCTCAGTAAGAAACAAGAGGTCGACAGATTGCAACAAATGAGCTAATGGAAAAGGTATGAATAAAGTGGCCAACACTAAGAGAAAATGTTGCCAAACAACTGACTCTAAGCAACTAGGCTTGTATGTCGTGAGCGTGGCAGTTGCCACATCACACCACTTCTCACCGACCTGCACTGGCTACCAGTCAAGCAACGAATCGACTTCAAAGTTTTGTTGCTTACTTTTAGGTCCCTTCATTCTATGGCTCCAGCCTATCTCTCCGACATACTCCCCCATCAGGCTACGCATCGTACCACCGGCTTTTCGGAATCCAACAGTCTACCAATACCGGTATACCTTATGTATACACCTATGTACACACCTTTAGCCTACGGGCAATTTAAAAAAGAGTTTATAGCCATTCTCTATTTCATCCCTGTGACTTTCTTAAGAAGGTAAAAGTTTGTTTTCAAGTGATAAAGCATTGTACAACCCGAATTAATGATAATAATATTAATAGCAATAATTATGAATTCTTACAAGCCCCTGATTGATTAAAATTATCTTGTAATGCACTTGCAATAGGCTGAAAAGGAAGCATGTCAACCTGCAGAGGCTTATTAGGAAACATAGAAATGTAATACTCATCATTATGTGTAAGCCATACAATATTTATGTTAATAATAATAATGTAATAATAATTATAATCTTGATAAAGCACCCTCAGATAACTCAATCTCTTTCTAGGCGCTTTACATTTGCTGCAAAGGGAAATGCAATTGAATGGTGAGTAACATCATGCTTGATAAACAGACAAAATGAATAACATGGTTAGGGGTGACATGCACAGGGTCAGCATGCAAATGTGGTTAGTGGCAGCATGCACAGTGTCAGCACGCATAAGCACATAAAGGACGAATCCCAGGAACCCATTAAATGCTGTCCTAAATAGGTGTGTTTTTAAGTTCCTTTTAAATGTGGTCAAGTCAGGGGATGTTCTGACGCAAGCCGGGAGGGAGTTCCGGGCTTTGGGAGCATACGAACTAAATGCACGGTCTCCAAAGGATTTGAGATTTGTACGAGGTTTAGGGTTTAGGGATTGGTAAACAGTTAGATTCCGAAAAGCAGGTGGTACGATGCTTGGCCTGGTGGGAGAGTATATCTGAAAGATAGGCTGGAGCCAAAGAATGAAGGGAACTAAAAGTGAGCAACAAAACTTTGAAGTCAATTCGTTGCTTGACTGGTAGCCAGTGCAGGTCGGCGAGAAGTGGTGTGATATGGCAACTGTGCTGCTCACGACAGACAAGCCTAGCTGCAGAGTTTTACACCAGCTGCAGTCGCCTGATCGCACATGCCGGTAGGCCAGTAAGCAGTGAGTTGCAGAAGTCGAGACGGGATGTCACGAATGCATGAATCAACTTGGACGTGGTATCCTCACGTAATTTAATGTAATGATGCAATGTATCTCCGTCAGTAACTCCACAAAGTCATAAAGACCATGTGGGTGTTACGAAGGAGAGTTTTATATAGCGCACTCACAGCCTAAGCGGCTTTCGGTACGCATTCGGTAGCCAACAGACTTCATCTCACGCAACAAAGAGAAAGTGGGAAGCATAGCAGAGTTAGGAGAGCAGTTGAGGTAGTGAGTAGCATAGAAGTAGCAGCTCAGGACCGCTGAAAAGGATGTGCCCTAGTCGGCAGTAGGAGAGTAGTTGTCGTTGCGTAAGAATTGTGGAAGCGAGTTCCACAGTCTAGGACCTGCAGAGCTAAAGCTTCTGTCGCCAACTGTCTTTAAGCGGAGGAATGAGACAGCTAATTTATTGTCCACACACGACCTGAGGGCGCGAACAGGCGGAAACTGATGCAGCAGTTCAGCTAGGTGCGAAGGAGCCAAGCCGTGGCGGGCATTGTGGGTCAGCGTAAGAACTTTGCTCTGTATCCTTTGCTCAACCGGCAACCATCCTAGCTTTTTTAGCAAAGGAGACACGTGTTCAAACCGCTGGGACTTGAAGACTAGCCTTGCAGCCATATTCATAGTCCGCTGTAGTGGCATAATAGCTTTCTTTGGCAGCCCGGCCAAAAGGGAATTACAATAATCAAGCCGAGACAGAACTAAAGAGCTAGTTAAATTTTTACAAGCCACTGTGAGAGACAGCTTCTAATCTTGGATAGGGATCGGATGTGATGGCTAGCTGTAGAGGCAGTCTTCTGAATGAAGCTTTTGAAATTGAGGCAGCTGTCGAACACGACACCTAGATTACGAGCACGTGGTGAAGGTCGCACAATAGCATCACCTATTAGAAGAGCAAAGCCTTTTAATCCAGCTACACGCTTAGGGTGTCCTATGAGCAGCAGTTCGGTTTTATCGTCATTTAATTTCAGGAAGTTTTCCGACATCCAGGATCGAATATCGGCAAGGCAAGCATTCAGTTTCTCAGTTGCTGCAGCAGATTCCGACGGTTTAAATGACAAATACAACTAAGTATCATCTGCATAAAAGTGATGTCCTATTCCATGGGTTTTAATCACTTTTCCCAGAGGTTGTGTATAAATGGAGAACAGCAAGGGACTGAGTACAGACCCTTGAGGGACTCCACAGGTGACCCTTCTCATGTCTGAGACCTGACCCCCACACGACATGGATTGAATACGATCAGACAGGTATGATTTAAACCACGCCAGTGCTTTGTCTGCCAGACCGATCGCTGTTCTCAATCGTTCAAGCAGAACGTCGTGATCAATGGTGTCGAAGGCAGCAGACAGATCTAGCAGAGCTAGGGCAGTGACATTCCCGTCGTCGTTGCCACGTAGAATGTCATCTAAACAAGCCCGAATTTTAGCAATGTTATGTAGAATGAAGGGACCTAAAAGTAAGTGACAGAACCTTGAATTATATACGCTGCTTGAATGGGACCCAGTGCAGGTCGGCGAGAAGTGGTATGATGTGGCAACTTTGCCGTTCACGACAGACGAGCCTAGCTGCAGAGTTTTTCGCAACTATAAGCCACCGAAGCGGGTCCCCCAATTCAACCAAGCCTATGCTGCATTTAAATTCGTGACTAACGCTGTGATAAATCACACCGTGCACAGTACGGCTGTTTACCGGCCAATACTATTTTTACCCAAAATCAATATTTTGCTGTTGTTGCTTTCAGGTGCTCAGACTAGTAAACAACAGCCTGCTCTTCCTTATGACATTTTCCGAAGGTCTGGTGGAAAATGGAGAAGCATCTACCTGTGCTGGCAAGGAAATTAAACTTGCTCGTCTGCTCTGGATGCTGATCACACAGCCCACAAACCTAGAGCAATAATGGTAGTCGGCAGGCAATACTAGCCGTATGTTGCCTTCTGATCGTCGCGAACTCTCTGATGATGGTATGATCCAGGTGAAACCTTAGCCTACTGAAGTCGCTTGCTTATGTAGGACTGGAGCATCTAGCTTTCACTCTCAATAATTTTCTTGATCAGGGTAAGATCATTTCTCTGCCACTGTGAGGCAACGTCACTGTTCGCGGTCATTGTCAAATCAGAGTATGTATTTGTGTTATGGGGATCTCCGACCGTTGACTGACCCTGTAAGGTGTGACAGACTCGTCATCAGGGTGCCCCACTCGGCCTGACTGCTGCCTGACCTTCTTGCTTGACCTCTTGGCAACGTGAGAAACAATTAAATATTATTGAAGTGGCCGGGACACGGCCGGAAATGATGGCAGCAGAAATGTCACGAATGCAGGGAGCACAGCTAAAGCTGAAATGCAGCAGAAATGCCGACTTCGTTCAACGATGCCTCGCGAATATGTATGTGTTCCCGAAATCCACGTGCTAGCACTCTCTGAGTTGAGTCACCGCAACTCTAGGTCTCTTCTGTGAATTGCCAACCTTTACGGAAACACTTAATGGAAACCCTTGCACTCGTATTGACTGCAATCCTCTGACGTTATATGTTGGTAAGCCTTCAGCCTCAAAGACATCCTGACTATGCCTTACTTAGAAAGGAAACTTGGTTTGCTTTTGCGATGTTGTAATTTTCTTTGGTACTTTGGAAAAACGAGCAACCGACGGCGAGCGGAAAAAGATTTGCCGCGAACCGGAACGATGATCCCCCGACCTCTATTTTTCGATGAGCACGCGTTGGTGCCTCTTTTAACTCTGCATTCCTCAAACTCCGGCAATCATGCAATCGTCAACTTGCCTACATCAGGTACATCGCATCGTAAATCGCATGTCTGCTGTCAGTTGGAATTTAGTGCCTTAGAAAGTGTACGGTCCAAGATACAGACCAAAGTACAAAGTTTTCCATGGAACGCCAATGTACTAGCGATCATTTGGTGGGCGCAGGTCTCTTAGGGAGGTCGGTGTGAGATTTTCGTGCCAGCAGACTGAACGGAGCGGCAGCAGAAGTGGAGCTTGACAAGCAAACCAGATATAAGCATATATATATATATATATATATATATATATATATATATATATATATATATATATATATATATAGTTCTATCGAGCATATCTAGTAGCCAATCCTTGGAAGGTTATCAAAAGCAGACAGCACCAGAGAATATAATATAATTCATTTATACATAATTCAGAGAGGCTGGAGTAAATGTAAATACATAAATATTAGCTGATTTAACAGCTCAATTTGTATAGCAGCAGAACAGCCTTGACGGCTATCACCAGCCGCTCGCAGTTGGAAATAAAGGATCGCTCAACTGCAGGATTTGAACCTACGATTTCGGTCGTGAAGAGCCAGCACCTTATCTCCTGGGCTATCACGGCCCGTCTAGTCCGTGCGTAGACTTTCGCAGAAACGCGTTAAAGTAGAAAACTTCTCGCACTTTTCACGATGACCGAATTTTAATGCAACACTCAATCAAGACCCTGAAGATACAATTGAATACGAACGTTTTAGCATTTCTCTTCATTTAGTTGAGTGACTTTTTCATGGCAGCACTTTTTGGGTTAACTACCCCACACCGGTGCAGACTCCTACAGCCTGAGGTAGCATTACGGGGGGGGGGAGGGAGGAGGGAGGCCCTGCTCAGCACGGTGAGGTCAGCGCTATTCAGAGGTGGGTGTAATGACCACGCCAGCCTTCTGCCGCTGCGCCTGGCTAATGCTGCTGAGTGGCATCCAGCCACATACACTGCGAGCGCGTGCGAGTGAGGGTGTGCCGCTCAGCCGATCTCAGCATTGAGAAAAGTAAAACTCTGTGCAACTATTCGCAGCAATGACCGCTGGCGATGCCAATTCTAAGATTTAAAGGCTTTCAAACCTGTGATGGCTTTCAAACCTGATGCGAGCGAGCAAGCAAGCGTCCAAGTGTCGAGACATTTACCGAGCGCGTTCACCCAGTCCTCACTCGTTCCGCTTAGGCTCTGCACTGTCGGGTTCTTGCTTGTCTGCAGCCACATCCATATCGTAATAAGCTTGTCTCTGCGCTCGCTCCGAGTCGTTGTGGGCGCTCCCGCGAGCTGGAGCCGGAGCGCCCATGTTCTTTATCAGGTATCCGGAGTCTGCTCTAGCCAGATAGCAGACCGTCGTAGCCGAGATAGGCGGTCCTGTTACAAACGAGCTGCTGCAGCCGCTTCTGCACTTGAGGCCTTGGGCTGCCTCGAGCACCGTTCTCTCATAGAACGAGGCGCTAGTCCTTGCCAAAGCATGAGGAATATACTCTGAATGCTCTGAAGCCCTGAGCCCGGTGCCCAGCAACGCCTGCGGCTTGGGGCGCACTGCCTCGGATATTTATGAGCCCCAAAGTTGTGATGCGGAAAAATATTTAACAGGGAATAATTTATATTTCGTTGACCAGCTAAATATTTAATATTGCGACACTGTCTGTAGAAATAAAAAAAAATATTTTCCCAAATAAATCGACGCTCGGTAAATTGATGCATTTTCCCTTTTGCTACATTGACGAGCTGAAATGTCGTTCCGGAAACAGGAATTCGGTGCGCACGAGCGAGAACATCGAGACAAACCAGCACACGAGAGCGAGCGCATGGCTGGAGCAATGGATTGATGTGTGCTACCATCCGCACCACTTCCGTCGCTGTCGGCTTCCAGTGGCCCCACGAGCCGCAGAAAAGACTGGAGGAAGCCATGATGCACGGAAGCAACGCGCCAACAAGAATCGATTGGATGCAAAGACAATTCACCGCAAGTCACTACGCTGCCCACAACGAAGCGAATGCGGCGGTGACCCTGTGACCCTGCATCTTAGCCAGAAAGTGTATCTGATGACTTACGTGTTCGACATTGTGAAACTTCAAGCCGTCCAAGCAGAAGATGAAAAATTTCCGAATCAAAAGAAACCGAAGATTCAATCCGGACTTCTATTCTAAGACACTACCAAGTGGAGAAGCGATTAATCGAACGCGGTGTTGCGTATTCCGAGCAGCAGGATGCCGTGTACTGTTTCTGTTGCAAGTTGTTTGGCGGGACAACAGTGAAACTAGCGCCTAACGATTTGCAATAATACTGTGGAGGAGCATGAGAAGTCAAGGGACCAACAGGCAACAGCGCACGGTGATCTGGGGGAGCTCGAATTGCGTTACCAAGCCGCCTCAACTTTTGCCTAGCGGAGGCTAGCTTTAGTGGATAAAGACAGATCTCATTACCGCGCGCCTTGTAGAATGCATTGTAGCGGTCGTGCGGCTTTTAGAAGAGAGGAATATGGCATGTCTTAGCAAAGCTCAATTACTTGCAGAGTTCGATCCCGTACTGGCCAAGTACTTACGGCGAATTAAGAATGCAGAAACAGTGAGCCCATGATCTGGGCCTGGTGCAAAGACTCCGAAGCCGGCTCCAAGACGAACGCGCTAGCAGAACAAGTGGCTTCTTTTCACTTCCTACCGTGTATGACAATATGGTACGATCGGCTAGTTGATATCAATAAGGTCAGCAAGCTATTGCAGTAAGAAAATGAGCAAATTGACTCACCCGGGAGCTTATCACGACCGGTGCTTGTTACGTGGCAATCGCCAGAGCGACGTTGTCTTCTCGTCAGCATTCGACGAGGCAACAAACGCATGCAAACAAACATATGTAAGTAAACAAACATAAGCAAAACAGCACGACCTACCAAACGAGACGCCAGCGGAGCTGCGAGCGGAGAGCTCGGCGAAGAATCTAAATTGAAACTCGCCAAACCCCATCTACGACCAGCGGTGGTGCAGGAGAGCGGATCGTTAAGGATATCTGTCGAACACGACCCAAGTGCCGAGCTTGATTACGCTAAATCGACCGAAGCTTTCGCGAGCCACGTTCATCTTTGAGTGAAAAATTAAATAGCGCTAAATATTTAACTTGGAAATAAAATATACAAATAAATAAGAGAGATATATGTAAATGACGAGCGCCGGTTCTCGATGCGACGCGTCCGCATCCGAGAGAGCGAAGAACAGTCGATTCGACAGATCTCACGGGTGCGTTACACGCGGAGAGGCGTTGCACTGTCAGAGCATCGGTCTGAGTCTCACAGGTGCGTTACGCGCGGAGAGGCGTTGCACTGTCAGAGCATCGGTCTGAGTCTCACAGGTGCGTTACACGCGGAGAGGCGTTGCACTGTCAGAGCCTTGGTCTGGCTCGAGAGTCGTACCGTACAGCTACTCTTGTAGGACGCCTAAGCTCAAGGGAATGCCCTGCTAAAAGCCAAGAGCGAAACTCTCTACCAATTGAAGCATTAATATGCGGCCCGCTCGCAAGAACAAAAATGAACGTATTTCCTCAAAGCCCGCGCGCGCACGCTGACAGAACCTGGCTCGGCGACTCTCCCAGCGGAGCTCGTCTCTTGCCGCGTCTCTAGCCTCAGGCAAACTAGCCTCAACGAAACTAGCCGTCTCTAGCAGCAACAGAACTGACCAAGAATACCTAAGGCTCAGTAATTGTCCCCGCTCCCAAGATGCGACTCATCTCCCTTATAAAATGGCCTCGCGGGGCATGCCGTAAGTGGACATGAGAGGCCATGATGTACAGGCTCGGCCACAAGCGGACATTCAAGGCAGTGGCCCAAATCGAAGGCCACTAAACCTTCCTAGGCACGAACAGCAATGCCACAAACGCCAATAGACTACAAACCAGCCACATCAATGTAATGACTTCGGCTTGTATGGCATCGATCTAGAGAACCGTGATTAATGACCGATTTCGAGCGATTACAATTTATGGAAATTCGTCATAAACTTGCTGGCGTGGACGCCGAAGTTTCAGCTAGCAGGTACGCCGAACAGTTGGGCTCAATTGTTTAAGCTGACAGCAGTTCCTTAGTCTTAGCCTAGCGGTTAAGGCGGCACTTTTCAAGGTCGAGATCTCGAAGTTTCAAAATCTAGATTTCGAGGTATCTAGATTTTGAGGTATCTAGATTTCGAGGTATCTAGTTTCTTGTCTTTTCAAGATTGAGATATAGCTGCAGCGGGCAGTATTCTACAGTCCCGCTGCGGGGAGCACGATGATGCTAAGTACTAAGGCTCCTATCCTGCTAAATACATGAGGCAGTTGTACCATCTAAGCTTGTATGTTTTTTACTTTTTGAAACTAGGTCCAGGTTTGTATAAAAAAGGCTGCAAAAGTTGAAGGGGCATCGTGGAGCAACGTGGTGGCCATAAAAAACGAATTATGTGAAGCTATTAGAGGTGACTATTAACAAAAAAGCAAACACGACACCAACATGTGCTCCGATCTGTTTATGTATCTGAAAAAGCCTGCCCTTGATCATGACAATTTAAGTAACTTTCATTCAGCCTCCCTTCTGTCATTCTTAAACAAGAAACTGGAACGAGTGGTGGCTCCCTCAAATAAACTATTGCACCAGTTCATCGAATCGTGCTGGCGGGTTCCAATCGGGATTAACAACTAACCATTCATTCTACGGACACAGCTCTGCTTCTGGTCTATAAAGATTTCCTCGCCCATTCCGATAAGGGCCTCACTGCTGATCTATCAGCAGCATTTGACGAAATTGACCAGCTGATTCTTCCAAGTGCCTTTTGGACACCCCAAGTTTTCAATGGCAATTGCTAAACTTGGTTAGGTCCTACATCCGGGAGACTAGCCCGAGTGTAGATGCCGGTCAGTCGTCTAGAGAGCCCTTTAAGGCCTTAGAACAATAAAATATTTTTGTTGTATTGTCAATTTTCAAAGCTTACGATAAATGTATTTATATAGTCATAGCAAACAATACAATATAATGTTCTTGTAATTGTAAAGACACAATATATCGTCATTGTCATCGGAGCAAATATTGTAGAATTGTGTCTAGTAAACATGCTGCACGGACTTACGCAGTCCGCGATCCACACAATGCGGTCAGACTCGGAGTTCTGGAAGTGCTGTTAGAACTTGAAACTTAAGAAATAAAATGCTCGATAAGTCTTGCAATAATATAGCTATTATCATCTAGACAATTCAATATATTGATATTGTTACGGAACCCGATGCAATATATTTTTAACAATACAATACAATTGTTCTCCCATACATATATTTTACTCTCTCTCTCTCTCTCTCTCTCTCTCTCTCTCTCTCTCTCTCTCTCTCTCCCTCTCTCTCTCTCTCTCCCTCATTATCTCTCTCTTTCTCTTTCCTATGTCATCGCCCATTGGCTTTCATTTCTACGCCGATGACATCCAGCTCGACTTATCCTTTAACATTTCTATGCTCTTCATTCGACTTGTTTTTGATTACCTTACATCCGGCATCGACGGCATTAGCGCTCGGATGGCAATCAACTTCCTGAAGCTTAACCATGATAAGAAGAACCTAATAGTTCTGGAACAACCTTAAGTCACCCGAAAGTTGGACAGTCTCACTCTCAAGATTAGCGCATCAATCATCGCTCCCGTCTTGATGTCTGCCCGTTATCTAGTAATAATAATAATAATAATCGGAATAAAATTGATAAAGCGCCCTTTGAGAACTCAATCTCTTTATAGACGCTTTACATTTGCGGCAAAGGATCTAGGCTTACTATTCCAAAACAACGTGTCCTTAGATGAGCAGAATTTCTCCACTGTCAAGTCAGCCTACTTTTAGTTAAGGAACATTGCCATAATTGGGTCCCGCTTAGTTATATTAGAGTTCGACAGCCGAACTAGTTCACGCGTATGTGACATCACGTCTAGATTGTTGCGATTCTCTTCATTCAGGGCTCTCTCAGCCCGTGCCCCAAACCGTCTGCAGCTGGTGCAAAACTCAGCGGCTCGTCTGGTCTGTCCTCATCGGCGAAGTTGCTGCACAGCCTCGCTTCTGTCTGCGCTTCACGGGGGGGGGGGTGTCTGCTCCCTAACGAGCATTGATCTGACTTCAGGATCCTCAGTCTCCACTCGCTAGCACCAACCTACTTACCTCTACCTCCCCCTTGCTACTTCTGCGTTCGTGCTCACGCACTACCCGCTCACCAGTTCTTGTCATCATGTCATCCCTCGCATTAAATTGGCATCTTTTGGTGATCGAGCCTTCAGCTCGAAGGCACTGAAAGTCTAGAGCTCGCTTCTGGCCGTGGTCACTACCAGCAGAGATCTGGCATCCTGTAAGTCTCAGCTAAACGTGCACATCTGTTCCGGTTCGCTTTCCGTTCGCCCCCAGTGAACTTGTCAGATTTTTTATCCGTATTGTACTTTACTTGCTTGCCCGTGCATGACTCAGTGCATGTTACTAGACATAGGTCTTGCTAACCGGTGGCCATAAGTTTGCTCATGTTTAATTGAGCATACTAGTCTAAGCGAGATACTCGTTTGGTTTTGCTTACTCAATAGATTACATATCAATAACTCCTGGGTACCGACCCTCTCGAAGCGAGTTGTACAGCGCCTGCATAGAGATTGAGCTCTCTTTGAGTGATATATAACAACCTATTATTATAATCCAAGCACTTTACATTTGCTGTAAAGTAACCATGATCGAATGGTTAGCAGTAGCATGCTCAATAAACAGGAAGAATAACATGGCTAGGGTGACATGCACAAGGTCAGTATGCAAATATGGTTAGTGGCAGCATGCACGATGTAAGCGCGAAAAAGCACGCAAGGGACTAATCACAAGGATCCACCAAATGCTGTGATAAATAGATGCGTTTGTAATTTCTTTTTAAATGTCGTCAAGTCAGGAGATGTCGTAACGCAAGTCGGAAGTGAGTTCCAGGCTTTTGAAGCATACGAACTAAAGGCACGGTCTCCAAAGAATTTGAGGTTCGTACGAGGTATAGGTAAACGATTAGATTCTAAAAAGCGAGCGGTACGATGCCCTACTGGGGGAGTAGATCTGATAGGTAGGCTGTAACCAAAATAGGAATGGAGCAGTAGGTGAAGGACCACAGAGAAGGAGGTAAAAATAATGGAAAGCAGGAGAATAATAATAATAATAATGCACTTAATAAAGCGCCCTCAGAGAACTTACTCTCTTTCTAGGCGCTTTACATTTGCTGCAAAAGTGAAATGCAATTGAATGGTAAGTAAAATCATGCTTGAATGAAAAAGCATAATAGGTGTCGTTGCAGCACAAAAATTACGGAAGTGTGATCCACTGTGTGAGGCCTACAGGCGAAAAGGGTCAGCGCCAAAATTAACTTCTATATACCTGGGGGAGGGGCAGCTGTGGGCGTAGGCGCGCCGCAATGCTGTTTCGCACCTGCCGGACTCACGCCACTCCGTCCGGCGGTATCGGCCCACCCCTAGCGATAATTAGTTGCGACGGGTCAGCGCCGGGTCGGGCGACCAGGCGCGATAATTAGTTATTATTAGCGATAATTATTATTAGTTATTATTATTATTATTAGTTATTACAAGTTATTATTAGTGATAATTAGTTGGTCAGCGCTGGGTCGTGCGACCCACTAGCCATACAGCGACCTACTTTCTACTTGTCCACCGGTCTGCGTGGACGGCTATCCACTCTCATTCTCGCTCTCTCTTCTCTACTGCTACGGCTACCGCTACGTGTGTAGGTACATTCGCCCGATTGCGTAGCCTGCGTATAATAAAATACAGTCTTCGTCATGACGACCGCAACTTCGTCGCGCCGCCATCGCGCTCGCGAGCCCCTTCGCAGCCAATTTAACGTCCTGAGAACGTACACACACTAGAGTAGGGGGTGGCCGATTGGTTGTGTCAGCATTTCACCATAAAACAACTGACCTGGGGAGTAGAGGGGCCGCGCGATGACGGATGTCGTTAAGGGCATTTGACATAGCGTACCTTGGGCGCAAGGCGTCAATTAGCAGTCGTTACCGAATCTTATTGGTCGAGAAATCTCATTCACTGATTTTAGAGAGTACGAGCTACTGGTTGCCTATAGTGTAACTTGGCGCACGCACTGTAGTTATTGCTAAGCGAAAGAGTGAACTTCTGTCAGAATTCGTCTGTATACCCGGCAATACATCGCTAGGGTGATCAAGATACTGATGTCTTAATTTGATAACTATTTAAAACTTTTTTTGGACTTCGATGGCCCAGCTGTAAGCAGGCAGCCGTGGGCTCGTCTTTGGCAAAGGGACGTTACGACACATTACTGTAAATAGACATTTGCCATAAAAAATATGCTTATTTAAGCACATTTTTAGCAACGAAGTACACCAGAAGTGTTCTTAGCTTCGGTTCCTCGCCTCGCGATGGCTGCGTCGCGCGTTATGGAGAGAGTAGGGAGTGACGACTGTAGGTGTACCGTGCATTTAGTTCATATGCTCCCAAAGCCTGGAACTCCCTCCCGACCTGCGTCAGAACATCCCCTGACCTGACCACATGGAACTTAAAAATACACCTATTTAGGACAGCATTTAGTGGGTCCCTGTGATTCGTCCTTGATGTGCTTATACGTGCTGACACTGTGCATGCTGCCACTAACAACATTTGCATGCTGACCCCGTGCATGTCACCCCTAACTATATTATTCTTTTTGTTTGTTATTCAAGCATGATTTTACTTACCATTCAATTGCATTTAACTTTGCAGCAAATGTTAAGCGCCTAGAAAGAGATTAAGTTCATTGTGAGCGCTTTATCAAGTGCAGTATTATTATTATTATTATTATTATAGGTGACACCTGCGCTGCTTGCACAAGCAGAAACGATAACTTGCATTGATATGTTTCACATTAGAATCTTCATCATTTTATATAATAAATAGAATATGCTCCAATGCATGCCAAATTTAATGAGGAAAGCAAACCTAAAAAAGAGAAGGTCTGGTTGTTTCCCAAGACCGCGGACCCGGTGACGTCACTTGCCCGTTCATTGAGGGGTAGGTGTATGTAACTACTTACTCTCTCTCTCTCTCTATCATGCGGCTCTCAGTAATCCGCGATGAATTTGTGTGCTTAAAAAGCCAAGTTTATAGCTGGCGTGCTGAAGCTCGGATGAGAAATCGCCCTATGTTTTCGAGAAGTCGGGAGTTACGCGCTAGCGCATGCGTTACGCTGGCCGCTGCTTCCACCCTTAGTTGAATGCAGTTGCACCGCCTGGCTGTAGTGTACGCCGTTTTTCGGATTTATGTTGAATGTACGAATATATGATACAAAATAAAAATAATGGAGATTTTTCATCGTTAGCCTCGATCCGAGTGACCGAAAGCTGGAATCCTGGACTGGACATCCCCATGGACCTCCTCCGCGGTCCAGGCCTTCGCTCCTGTAAGGCCTGTGCATGAGTGGCTGCAGTACGAGCCGCACAAAGCATGGGCCAGATTGCGACCAAAGTGGCTAATAAATTCAAATGGAAAAGCGGCTCGAGCTCCGACATCGACCATCCCGGTTGCTCAAATGGTTTTGATAGCAGGGTGACGCCTTACGTGCGATGCCGAACTAGGTGAGTTTCTATGCCCCACCCTACGGAACTATCGATCCTGTGCTGGCTGCACGAATTTCCGTTTTATTTTTGTACGTGGTTATCAATATAACCTTTTAAAAGTCGGCTGTACATGCTTGAAGTCCCGCTGCTGGGTTTACTGAGAGGAGGACCCTTTGAGCTAACGAATCGCTATACTGGTATGATTTATATAGTCGTTGGAAAACTGCCTTTACATGCCGCGATCGTCAGAGGTAACCAGCGCCTTTATGTGCGTGGAATCGTAGGGTTCCACGATTTCGTAACCTGTCGCATTATGTGGGATGGGTGACCGGACTTGGCTGATCCTGACCTCGAGCTACGCTGTTTACCGACGTTGTGATTGCGGCGACTTGAGCGACTATCGCTTAGGTTTTGATGCTTTCTCGTCTTTGTCGAAATTTTCTCACAAAACGGTTGAGTTATTCTTTAGATCTCTGATATGTTCGGCAGCAGCAGCTTCCACGTCGTATTAGGCGTGATGTTTGTAATACCCACTACAGCAGGCGCAAAGTGCAATTGCAACAAACCCTCTACAAAGTGACCTGCACGCTGCAGCTGGGGTGTTCAGCCAGTGCTGAACCTGCAGAACGCTGCCTATCTTCAAGTGGTGGCTACTCTCCACTTTGGTAACGGGAGTTGTGCCGATCGCAAGGCTGCCATCCCGCCGGCTTCCAGGTTCCTGGTTTCCTTCCGCCTGACAAAGTGTGAATGTGTGAATAAGTGTGAATGTGTTGTGAAGTTTTTGCAAATGATGTCTATGGCTGTACGGTATGTATGCTGAAACTCGCCAGAAATTAAAAGCATTGGTATATTTAGGTCTGTCATCGGCCCTTCTTTTCTGGATATCTATCAGGCCAAACGACTGAACGAAGGTGATACCAGGCCCTTTATTCTTTGGCTCTAGCCTACCTATCAGATCTACTGCCCCACCAGGCTTAGCATCGTACCATCCCCTTTTCGGAATCTAACTGCTCACGTATACCTCATACAAACCTCAAATCCTTTGGAGACTGTGCCTTTAGTTTACATGCTTCCAAATCCTGGAACTCACCTCCCGGCTTGCGTCACGACATCTCCTGACTTGACCACATTAAAAAAAAAACTAAAAACGCACCTATTTACCACAGCATTTAGTGGGTCCCTGTGATTTGACCTGTGTGTGCTTATGTGTGCTGACACTGTGCATGCTGCCACTAACCACAGCTGACCCTGTGCATGTCACCCCTAACCATGTCATTCATGTTGTTTATCGAGCATGCTATCACTAACCATTCGATCGTGTTTTTTTTGCAGCAAACGTAAAGCACCTAGAAAGAGATTGAGTTCTCTGAGGGAACTTTATCAAGTGCAGTATCATTATTATTATGAAATGAATGTGGCTTTTGTTTGGTCGTTACTGAGGCAACGGTTCTGCCATGGAAATCTTTAGTGCTGTAGCCCACCATTGTCGTTAATAACTTACTATCAATGGATGGCTTTGCTTGCTTTGTGACTCAATCGAGCGTGAGGAAGATGGTGACAGCAACTGATGGGTGCTTTGAGATACTATGTATATCGATTAGGCATCCTGGCATAAGAAACGATTGTATGGACATCATCTTTCCAAAATTGTACCTAGTCAATCGCTGATTATATCAAAACAAGCCTGAAAAATCGTTTTGAATTCTCATGCTTGCCTGCTGATTGCATGATCAGCTTGATTCAGCTGCTGCTGCTGCTGCTGCTGCTGCTGCTGCTGCTGCTGCTGCTGCTGCTGCTGCTGCTGCTGCTGCTGCTGCTGCTGCTGCTGCTGCTGCTGCTGCTGCTGCTGCTGCTGCTGCTGCTGCTGCTGCTGCTGCTGCTGCTGCTGCTGCTGCTGCTGCTGCTGCTGCTGCTGCTGCTGCTGCTGCTGCTGCTGCTGCTGCTGCTGCTGCTGCTGCTGCTGCTGCTGCTGCTGCTGCTGCTGCTGCTGCTGCTGCTGCTGCTGCTGCTGCTGCTGCTGCTGCTGCTGCTGCTGCTGCTGCTGCTGCTGCTGCTGCTGCTGCTGCTGCTGCTGCTGCTGCAGCTGCTGCTGCTGCTGCTGCTGCTGCTGCTGCTGCTGCTGCTGCTGCTGCTGCTGCTGCTGCTGCTGCTGCTGCTGCTGCAACTCTTCACATTTCACCTTCACTTTCTTCTTCTTCTCGACTTCTCCCTCGTCCTCCCTCTCTTTAATTGCTCTACCTACTTCTTTCTCTTTCAATTAATTTTAAAATGAGGATTCATCGGATGTAGCCTGACATTCGGCTGTCACGTGTGGGCTCGGAGGATGCTTGCTTTTGCTTGTCACCATCTTTGTCGCTTTACCCTCTGCTGTATTGCCTGCTTCCTAGCCAGGCCAGCGATCCTGCTCACCCTTATTTGAAAGTCTGCAGCTGCCATTTAAGCATGTAGTAAACTCTTTTGTCCCTGATCCTCGTCTGCCTCGAGCTACAACTAGTCATAGTGCAGGTTTGGCCCAGTGGTTGAGCTGCTCACCCCGACCAAGGTCGAGGTGAATGTATTTGATGACCAAGGTCATGGGCTCGAGCCCTTTGGCATATGTGAAGCGCACGAATAGAGATTAAGTTCTCTTATGGCGCTATGCAGCTTAATTGCATTTTATTTAATTTCTTCCCCAGTCTGATCTAATCTATTGTCTATGGAGACTTTGTAACAACGAGGCATGACTTTTTCTACCCAGCTCCATGTACGTGGATGAGGATGGTGACGTTGCGCACGAGTTTTATGAGCAGCAGCAGCAGATTCTATCGGCAAATCGTGCAAGCCTGGGGCAGTCCAAAGCAGGCGGCAGCACAACTTCCTGCTTGCAGAGTCAGCGAGTCGTAATGGTTCGCAGGTCCAACGAAGAGCTGACGCCGGTGGTGAGTAGCACGTGATATGATCCGGATTTGATGCAGAGTGCTTCTTGCTCTTCGGACCTCAGCAGCCGGATGTGGACCGTGGCACTTTCGCACAGCCTATGTAAAGTGCCTAGAGGGAAAATTTAGCTCTCTAAGGGTGCTATACGAATTTATATTATAATAACATATATTATTATATTTAATTATAATAACTATTAATATCATCACTATTATGATGCAACTTTATCCTTTGGGACGACATAAATTGGTTTGGCACTTGTGGTTGGAGCACTTGTGATGGGCATCTGAGACCCTACTCCCTACTTAGACTCTTATTCCTGTCTTTGCAGATGTTCGTGGCAAATCGTGCGTGTTTGATCCATACGTGCACTGCGGTGCGCTCGGGCGCAGGGCAAGTTACGCTGTAGGGAGCGAGTGCATGTCCTCTGACCGGCGTGTCCACGTGAGGACCATGAGACGTGTGCGACTCTGGAGTTGGAAGCCCAGATGGCTTTCGGTGAACAAGCCTCATTTGAATGGTGCGACAAAGAAAAAGTGAGAAACACAGCTGAAATAGTGCTTATGGGAGCACTTGTTCCAGGCAGAAAAATCTAAAGTACAGAGAATAGTAGCAAAAGTTCTCTGGAAAAATTGTATATTACTATTATCGTGTATTATTATTATTATTATTGTTATAGTAAAGAACTAGCCCAGAGGGTAAATATAAATGTAAATGATGTGCCAGAAATGTAAATGTAAATGATGTGCCATAATCAGCAGCAGGAGGGGTGTAATTCTTATCTCCTACATGGGACTTGCAGTGAGTTGCTCACGAGTAGATTAGGCTGATTATTTGTCTCGCGATCCGTTGCTACTGTGATTCTCTCTTGATTTACAATTTGTTCGTTGAACTGTTCGTGCCGGCAGTCTCTATCAATAGCCATTCGCGGTCAGCGATGCGCCATCACCACTAGCTGCCACTCTACACCTTGTGCTATGTGAAACCACTGGTCATGCATAGATAGCCAGGCTGGGCTGGCCGACTCAATCTCGTCCTGCATTCATCAAGTTGTAACCGCCGCCAGTACTTTTGATAGTTTTGACGGCCAAGGAATAGAGCCTACAGCAAGCCGTGTGCTCCTCACTGCATGGCCGCATTCAGTGTGGCTGCACAGCTTTGATCGCTAGTCGACTTGTGGCCGTAGCTCGTCAGCAGCTGCAGCGTCCTCAGATCGTCCGCTTGGCTCTGTTTGCGCCGCTCAGCGCGCTGCTGATGCCGATAGGTAGTTGTCGGGTCCTGCTCGGAGTGCTCAGCCGCGGCTCCTTGTGCCAAGCGCTCCTCCTCCTCCTCCTCGTGCTCCTTCTCGTTTCTTTCTCCTGTGTGCGCTGTGTCAGCAGCTGGCTGCCGGCGTTTCTGCACTTCGAGTGAGAAGGTTTTGAGCTCTCTTGGTGCCTCGCAAGGTGCCAGTGCCAATTTCTCGTGATTTGACTAGTGAACAAGAGTTTTGAGTTCTGAAGCACAGGTCATTCGTTAGTAGTAGGCCTCGTGCAAATTACTTGACCGACCCTGATGCGGGTGCCGGTGTCTGCAGATGTGAGAGGCGTTAGCAGTGCTGTCACCCATTCTCGAGCAGCAGCAGCGGAGAGAGGTTTGGAGAACTCGGCCCTTTTGTACGATTAATCGCATGGCGATGATGTATAGTTGAAAATCTGCCCAAAAGATATAAAAGTTGCGACTGGGGGCGTAGGCGTGATACACTCAACCTGCGGGTGTGAGGTGGGTGGCATGAGTGGGTGGCATAAGTGAGGCACTCTGCACTTAAGGGTACCCCATCAAGCACAGCATCCAGCTGAAGCTGCAGAGATAGCCTTTGGTATGCAGTGTTTGCCTCGTATGCTGAGCAAAGGTTGGACTGCTCTCTGGCGAGTTGCCTCAGACCGATGCCCCGGCAGAGACGAGACAGGCTGAGAGAACCTGAGCCGATCTGAGCTGCATCGGTCGCTCTAAATGTGAACTGTTGAGCCGGTTGAGATGTCGTGGTCTTCTTTAGATGTTGGCTGGTTCAAATACTCAGATCGCCTCGTGCCTGACAAGCCTTTGCAATGGACAGAGCGCTAAACCGTTGTTGTCTTTCTCATTGGACTCGAGTAAGGGTCCCGGAGCTGTTACATTCACAAAGTAAAACGTAAGCTGAATGCTGCTCAGACAGCTCACAGACATCGCCTCTGACTTCCTTGGCAAGGCCGAGCCGATGTCTGATGCACATTAGCTGTTTTACGGTCACGTTTTGGTGCGTTTTGTAGTACGCCCGGTTTTGTCGAATCGTTGAGCAACACACGGCAATCGCTGCTGCTGCATCAGCTTCAGCCGCACTGCCGGTCGTCATCTCGGGATCCCCGGGGATGGGCTCTGGGTCGCCTCCGTCGTGCCGTCTGTCGCAGCCTCGGTTTGCCTCGCGACATTCCGTGTGTGCCGTCAGCATCTGCAGCCTCGACCTGCTTGCAGGGCATCATCCCGCTGGACCACCCGAGGCTGCACGTGGACTTGCCCATCATCTTGAGTGAAGTGCGGCGCACGTCCGCCGAGCGGCATTAGGCGTCGTCCAGCTACAGTGTTTCCGTGGCAACGGCAAAAGCGCCGCTTCGTCGAGCTCTCGTGGGCCAAGCGCTGGGGAGTCCATGCCTGTTTGTTGGTCATGTGACTTTGCTGTGGGCCATCGATTATGACGGCAAGACATCATTAACGGCTGGCCTCCCATTGGAAGCCAACCGATCGGACTGAGAGTCTCCTCGTCCTTCGTTTCAAGTCCTCGAGTTCTGTGAGCAATCTTTGTGTGCCTGCCTTTGCGAGGCGACAGCATCAGCCATACTCGACCGTGGGCGAAGCTGCTGTACGCCGAACTTCCGGCTGGACGAGTTTGCTGTTTGGTGAGTGGAGCGTGCGTTAAAGGAGCAGCACCTTTGTGGAAGCTGGCGATGACCTCACGCCATGCGTGTGGCATACGAATACTGTACAATAAATTGGCAGCATTAGAAATCTCGGCCAGGCATGCTGTGGTGCATGAGCCGCTATGTGAATTCTGCACAGCGCTCATTCAAATGCCTGCAAATGAGTTTATTGCGTGCACTCCTCGCCTGGTTTCGTCTGAGCTGACTTCTGTTAGATTATTCGACCGGCGATGGATCACCTCACCGGTGTGTTGGTCTATCCCCTGTGGCTTTACAAGTGCACTTATTTTTTTTTAGACTAACTGTAACAATGGGCAGCTAGCCGTGGACACTCCCCTTTCTTGCTTAGTTTGCATCTCATTCAATATATATGTGTGTGTGTGTGTGTGTGTGTGTGTGCGTGCGTGCGTGTGTGTATATACGATCTGTGACTCCTTGTAACTTGGATCAACTTTAGGTGTTGTTTACGTTGGTAGTAAATGGAAAGAGTGGAGGGGGATTTTCAGTTAAATGCGGGGTGAGTGAAGATGCTCAACCAGACGGTACGGTACGCTGTTTGGCTGATCCGGCAAAGCTGGCAGCATAGCTTTAGCTCTACCGACTGACCAATCGTGATGTGTGCCCAGATGGAAATCAAATGGAACCACTTGGCTGAGGAGGCATTTTGATTGGCGTCTCGTTCTTCCTCGATGCCTCACTCGAGATCGGCACTCGAGCTTCTTGCCTCTGAGACAACCAGTTTTCGCTGCTTTGTCCAAACAGTAGTACTCTGCCTTAATCAAGTGCATACACTCACACCTGATCATCCGACTGTGCCGTGCATCACATGCTGGTCCTAACAGATTTTAGGAGTTAAATGCTGCCTAGTCCTGTCACCCACATGCGAATGGCAATGCATTACACAGCAGCATGCTTGCCGGTGTCACCGAATGACCAGGAGCAGTGCACTACGTCGACATGGTTAACAGTAGACAAGGTCGACGTGGTGTGTGTCAGCTTGGTGAGCCGTGATGGCTCACGCTTGCTTTTTGCGACCTCGGTCCCGAGGTTGTGGGTTCGAATCCTGTAGAGAGCGATCCTTTATCGCCACTGCAAGCAGTGGTGATAGCCGTAAAGGCTCTTCTGTCGCTGTACAAAAGAGGCTGTTAAATCAGCCTGCATATTTTTTCCCTGTTGGTGGCTGTTTCTAGCTGGAAGCCTGACAGGCAGCAGCGCTGACTCCTTCACGAGTTGGGGGGCTGTGCTTGCTAACATCACACTAGTGTGTCTGCCTCAGCCTCAGCTTTCACGTTCTCTGCTGCCCATTTCTCTACGTCAGTGCAGCAGGAAGTAGCTGCTCTGGCTGGTAATCTTCTCTACAGCCAAGTCACTAGCTTATGTGTACTTCTGCATTTATAACCCAACTGGCAAAGCAGTAACTCCTCGACCCCGACCAAGTAAGTTGAACCTCCCATCTATCAGCGCTCATGCAGATGCCTTACTCACGCACCAAGTTCGACAGCTAAAGTAAGATTAAAAAGGCTTTATGCGTCAGCAGTGCAGGATTAAAAGGCTTTACATGTCAGCACTGGATTACAAGGCTGTATACGTCAGCACTGGATTAAAAAGCTTTATGCATCAGTGCTGGATTAAAAAGGCTTTATCCGTCAGCGCCCGAAGCAGCCTGCTGGGTGGTGCCAACGGGACGTGTGGTGGTGCTGAGCACAAGTTGCCAGTACACTGTAAGTTCGTTCCTTTATCAGCCACGAACAGCTAAAGATCACGTCTAGCCGGGCCTGCATGAAATGCACACACTTAGCAAAATGATTTAAAAAAATAATACTACCTGATTCAACAGCATCTTCTGCATAGCGACAGTAGAGCCTAAATGTCTATCACCACCGCTTGCAGCTTCAATAAAGGATCGCCCACTGCAGGATTCGAACCCACGACTTCGGGACCAAGGTCGTGAGCAACCATCTTACCTACCTAGTGTGCCATCATGGCTTTGTAAAATAACCGGCAGCTAGACAAGTCTAGGCGGCAGCAGAGGAGACCGAGTGGGCAAAGTTGTGTTAGTCGGCTCGTTATTGCTGAATGACTCGCGAGTAACCTTTTCTTTGAACATTTCAAGTGCCTGTACCCGAGTTGCAGATTCCCAGCTCGCCACGAGCGAGCGTGCATGCCTGAAGCTTCATAAACGAGCGAGTGGCAGAGGTACCTCTAGCGAAAGACCGGTATTCCTAGGCAGAGGGCGTGAAGGGTAGAGGTAGTGGAGAGCTAGCTAGCATCCAAGTTTCTTTACTGTACGGTCATGTGCAATACAGTCGGACCGATATCTATGAAAAACTAAGTTTGGAGACCAACTGTCATTTGCACCTTGACTGAGCTCACGTGGAGACCTCGGGTGTGACCGGTGGTTTCTACCGTGGGTTAACTTCCAGTTAACTTTGGACACGAATTCAAGAGCACATCCGACCTACCTATAGCCGCCAGAGACCCAGCTAGAGACCCAACTGCTCGGATGCAACCCTGACCGCAATGCAATTAGGAAAGATAGAGCACCCGTCAAGGCCGGGCGGTGACTTGTTAGAAATGATTCGCGCAGCGAGGCACGGATGAGTAGCAAATTTTTTGCTTTGACTCGCACAGTTGGCATACTTTGTAGTTTTTGGTATACACATGTGCTTTAGTTTGTGCGTGTGTCAGTCGTGAAATTGTGCTCCCCTATACAGCGTAATCACCCGGAAATCACAGCATCCGGTCTCCTTTCCCACGTCGTGTCACTACAGCGACCCGCAGTGCTGCCACACCGACTCGGCACTCCACACCTCGATCGCTCGTCTCAGCGTGGCTCGTGCGTGTCCAGTGCATTCTGCGGCTTCAGCTCGACGCCGACATTGGCATGACACTGCGCCGTCGACTTTCAGCAAGCTGCCGTTGTCAACGAAGAACGCGCATTATTTATTAGAAGAGCGCCAGCAGCAGCAGCTCGTGCGCGCGCACTGGGTGCGAGCGAGCGGAGCAGCCCGCGCGCGCACTGGCAGCGCGTGCAAAGGACGATGGCCGCTCCGCGCGAGCTTCTGCCGCGCCTGCAGCGACCCTTGGATTGCACGGCGCAGCCCGGCTCGGCAGTGGCTTCTAGAATCATTCGACTGCCGCTCTGATAGCGAGCGGCACAAGCTATCGCTTCTTCTGCCGTTTGGTGATGTTCGACGCCAAGGCGGCTGGCGAAGCGACGGCGGCAGCCGTGGCGGCGGCCTGCGGCGGCGGCGGCCTGTCCTTTAGCAGCCGCATCTCGAGCATTTTCTTGCTCGCCACATACTTGGCTTTTATTTGGTCGGACCGCTCTTTCTCCTCCCGCTCCAAGATTCGCAGGAAATTGAGCAGCTCCGGAATGCTGAAAGCTTCCCACTGAAACAGCGAGCCGCCGCAGTAACCGGTTAGAGCAAAGGCAGCCGGCGCTCTTGCGATCAACTCCAGCGGTAGCCAGCGGAAGGCCACGCAGCTCAAAACGGGGGGGGGGGGGGGGGGAGATCATTTGGGAATCAACGGGGGGGGGGGATCATAAGGGGGGATCAAACGGGGAGGGGAGAGATCATTTGGGGATACAAACGGAAGGGAGGAATCATTTGGGTGGCTGAGAAGTGCCGGGGGAAGAGGGTTGAACATCGTCCGCTTTGTGATGGCACCCACTGCAAATTGCTATGCCGGTCAATAACATAACCCATGTCCTCATCCATGGGGGTTCTCGTTGTCACGGATGCGTATAGCCAAGAAACGTACCACAACCTCGCCGCTGTTGTCTTCCTGAAGGACGAGACGCTTGATTGAAACGTCAGCATTGGGAGGAGCTGTCAATGCTGCCGCTGGAATTTGCGCATAGCTGTCCGTCCTCCAAGTCAGGTAGTTGACTAGTGGTCTCTCGGCACGATCCATGCGCCGAAGTCGAACTGCAACGAAAGTCGCACAAACTCGACTTCAGGACGACCCCTTTCCAGCATGTGGCGCAAACATTTCGACACCGCAAATCTATTTTACAAGGCAAGATGAGCTCCCTGGCAACGGGGAGCAAGGCATGGCGGCAACCTCCAGCAAAATCGATTCGTAAAATCACGAGCGCGGCCCTCGATCGAAACATCGGCATCCCGAGGCTCCCGCTGATCGGCACACGGAAGGAGCGGCTGCTTCGGCTGCGGCATGCTGGTCGGTGCGGAAACGACGCTTCGCTCACCGTCCGCGTCCGAGGACACCGTCTGCTCGTACAGGGTGAACCGATGCGGATTGTCCATAATCTTGAATTTCCTGAGCAGCATCTCGATCACCGCTGTCACGGTGTCCACACTACAAGGCGCCGAGAGGTCAAAGAGCGGTGGCGCCACGGCAGCCGCCGCTGCCTCCTCCACTTCGAACCGCGGAGGAGGGGGGACGGCGGCGGCGGCGGAAGCAGCGAAGAGGAGGCGGCGGCGGCAAAAGGACTGACCTCGACACGTGCAGGCTCACGACGGCATTCTTGGGCAGGCGCACGGCCGTGGTGGACAGAGGGCCGTCCATTGAAGCGGGCCGGCCGCTCTGCGGGCCACGGAGAGCGTCGCGAAGCGACGGCGGCCGAGTACTGAGCGACATCTGCACCGGGCGAACAATGCTGAGGCACACTTGGACGTAGCCTTGAAACACGTTGTCCTTGTTTGGCTGCAACCGAGCCACAGCCACATGCCGGACACGCAGTGCTAGGACACGCAGCGCTAGGACAGCACTGGACAGCAGCGCTAGGCGAATGATGAACAGCGACGAGAGAGCGCGCAGACGGCGCACCGGACAGCAGACGACGCACGACAACTCAGAACAAATGTTACGAATGCGTAGAAACAATACGCACACATATGTTGAAATGCACCCGCATCTGGACCGCTATGCCCCGACATGCACCCACTCACTGCCTTCTCTGGACCGGCCAAGCACATTCAAGCGACCACATGGTATTTTGCTTCCGCTCCTACTCTATCAAGCACATACCACCTAAGATAAAGCTAGGCTATGCACTAGGTGCCGGTTGGCTGCACCGGCTACCTAAGATGGCGGACCCACGCCAATAATTATAGAAACAATAGCAACAATAACAACAATATTGCAACCCAAAACAACAATCTCTTTCTATGAGGCACTTTACACACTGACACCTAGCTTCCAGTCGTCTAGGTCGGAGTTTGACGTGGCCATCGAAATGCCCGTGGAGCCAACCACGGCTGCAGCCACAGTATCCTTAAAGCAGCAGCAGACAGCGGCGCTGCAGAGAGGCCACATGAGCCACTGCAGCTGCCCTGGATAGCGCAGCAAGCACGTCTGAGCCAGCATCTGCCGGCGGAATGCAGATGCTGTCAAGGGTCACATGGCTGCCTGCAGTGTGTGTGTGCATGTGTGAGGGCTAATGTACAAAGGCCAACCCAGCAGGCGATGGTTGCTGTGAATCCATGCAAGAGCACAGAGAGAGATGTTGTAGTAATGTGTATACACCTGCATACGTCAAATGCGTGGGTGCACGTGACCAGTAAGTGTGTGGGTTCGTGCATTCATGCATGCATGCATGTGCACACTTGTATGTTGTGCACACGAGCTTGCGTGAGCCAGATAGGTATAATAATAATAGTAATAATAATAACAATACATTTGTTACAGCACCCTCAGAGAGCTCAAATCTTTTTCCAAGCACATACAATTTGCTGCAAAGGAAGCACGATCCTTTTCAGCAACTGTAAGGCACCTAGAAAGAGATTGAGTTCTCTGAGGGAGCTTTATTAAATGCATTATTATTATTATCACCATTGAGTGGCTAGTGGTAGATATCATTCACACCTCTATCGTCAAAAGAGTCAATATACATACATAAAATAATCGTGGCCCCCAACAGATTTAGCTGGTTCGTGTCCAGCAGCAAACAGACAAGATACAGACAGACAGAGAGTGCCAGTATGACTTCACAAGCCAGAAGATGGGACAGAGCTTTGACTAAATGGAAAGCTTACAGACTCATCCATACATCAAACTCATCCACCTCTCTAAGAAAATGCAGGTGAACAAAAGAAAGGCTACATGACTAGGCTTGAGGGAATACAAACCATGGAAACCAACGCCCAGACTCTACGTTGCGTGATTCTCTGAGGGCGCTTTATCAAGTGCATTATTATTATAATTATTATTATTCAGCAGGCCTAGCCACCAGCAGCTAAATTCGGTCGACTCGAAGCTCCAGCTGCTAAACCTGGGGCAGCCTCGATGTGGAACCTCGGAACGACACTCGGCAGACTAAGTTGGTAAGCCAAAGCAGCAATCCTACCCAGTGGCTCAGCAAAACATAGGTTCAACCACATTGGCAGAAGTAGTAGTAGTGCATTGGAGGGGGCATGAGAGGCTGCTGCTGCTGATTCTTGTAGTCCTGCACTCACAGAACCCGCACCTCAGGCTGAGAGGCAAGAAGGAAGACGTGAGAAATAACACAGAGACAGACAGGCAGACACGGACAAAGACAGAACCGCTGGCTTTGGGCATAGTCCCCTCTCCCAAGGATGGACGGACGGCAATCCTCTCAGCTCGGCTCTCAGTCCCGCCCCAGAAATGGCAGCACTGGCAAGCTAATCAATTCTCAGGTTAATTTCATTCACGACACTGCAATTAACAACCAGCACAACTCAAGCGATGCGGCGGCTATAGCGAAGCAGCCAGCCACACAGCAGCATAGCTCTGGTACCGGCAGCTAGTGAAACGACAATCCGTTAGAGTAATTCGCACTTAATTAGCATAATCGCAGCGCTCCGGCCTGCCAGCCGATACCTCTACCACCTCCACCACCCTCAAGAAGGCCACTGCCGTGCATGCGGTTCGCTTGACACGGTGCTTGGCACGGTAAATGAGCACACATCCAATGCCAATGACGAAGGACCAATCGCCACAGTCAGCCGTAGGCACTTACCAGGGTCATGAACTGGGCGAAACCGCACTTGAGATTGTACTGCTGTATGCGCTTGCACAGCTCGTCTCGGGTGTACGATGCCGCTGCCGCCGAAGCTGCTGTGCCGCCGTCCCACGACGACTGAGCAGCAGACGACTGAGCGGCGGCCGCTTGAAGGCTGCACTGACCGGAGCCCGAGTAGCCCGAGTCGGTCTCATCCTGAGATGGCGAAGAGGAACGTTGCGTGGCGGCACATGTCACGTGGCCAAGTCTCGCGGCCGACGGCCGTACACGAGTGGGGCGAGCACGAGACGTTGCACCAGCACGCGCGCACACACACGCACGAGTGCGCGCACGCACGCCCACTAATTGCTATCGGTGACTTTGCTGTGAGCCACAGGAGTAAGCGGAAGGGTGCTACAAGCTGATGAAGTTCCCCCCCCCCAAGCGCACGCTCAAAGCCACATAAGCGGCTGTCGATTCGCATACGGTAGCCAACAGACTTCATCTCACGCAACAAAGAGAAAGAGAGAAGAGGAAGCGTAGCGTGGAGTAGGAAGTTGAGGAAGTGAGTAAATAGCATGGAACCAGCATCGCCGGACGACTGAAAAGGATCAGAGTGTCAGAGTGGACAGTGGAAGACAGCATGGTGAGAGGATAGCTAGTCATTGCGAAATTATTGTGGAAGGTAGTTCTGCAACCCATGATACGCAGCAAAAAACCGGTTGTTGCCGAGAGAGCGAAATAGTGGATCAGCCGATTTATTTTTCCGGAGATGAGCTCAGGGCACGAGGAGGCTGAAACTGGTGCAGCAGTTCAGCAAGTTATGAATGACCCAATTCATGGTGGTTCAGCCTTGTGGGTAATAATTTCGATCTGTATGCTTTGACCCACAACAGGAGGCAGTAAAGGGGAGATACAAGTACAGTGCTGGCTCATCTGGCTCAGGTCATTTAGCTATGCCTCTATTCAACCTCAAATGCTTTGGAGACACTATGGAAAATCTGTTCTCAGGGCAAAAATCAGCCCAGATCATGGATACTCGGCAAAGCAGATGCAGTGTGGCCCAACCTTCTAGTTATGTTATTTTCAATTGTACCTTTACTTTTATCCCTCCCAGCATTCGAGCACCTCGAATCCTCTTAACTCCCTTACTGCATGCATTGATGACATCTGCACATGGATGGCAGCAAATTTTCTCAAATTCAATGATGACAAAACTAACTTACTAGTTATGGGCAAACCAAGTGTGATTCAGAGATAGGAAAGGCTAACGCTCAAAATCGGCTCTGCCAGCACATCTCCTGTCGAATCAGCTCGAAATCAAGGTGTCATATTCCAAAGTGACCTCTTGTTAGACGACCACGTCAGCTCCACAATCAGATCAGCCTATTTTCAGCTACATAACATTGCTAAAATTCGGGCTTGTTTAGATAAAGATACCACATCTAAGTTGGTCCGTGCACTTGTGACATCCAGTCTTGACTTCTGTAACTCACTGCTTGCTGGCCTACCGGCATGTGCAATCAGACGCTTACAGCTGGTGCAAAACTCTGCAGCTAGGCTGGTCTGTCGTGAGCGTTGAAGTTGCCACATCACACCACTTCTCGCCGACCTGCACTAGCTACCAGTCAAGCAACGGATCGACTTCAAGGTTTTGCCACTCACTTTTAGGTCCCTTCATTCTCTGGCTCCAGCCTACCTATCAGATCTACTCCCCCATCAGGCCAAGCATCGTCCCACCTGCTTTTCGGAATCTAACTGTTTACCTATACCTCGTACAATCTCAAATCCTTTGGAGATTAAGCCAGTACATTTAGTTCGTATGCTCCCAAAGCCAGGAACTCACTCCCGACTTGCGACATGATAACCCCGTGACTTGACCGCATTTAAAAAGAAATTGAAAACGCACCTATTTATGACAGCATTTAGTGGGTCCCTGCGATTCGACCTTTACGTGTCTATGGGTGCTGACACTGTTGAATACTGCCACTAATAATAATAATAATAATAATAATAATTCACTTGATAAAGCGCCCTCAGAGAACTTAATCTCTTTCTAGGCGCTTAACATTTGCTGCAAAGGGAAATGCAATTGAATGGTAAGTAAAATCATGCTTGAAAAACAAACAAAATGAATAACATGGTTAGTGGCAGCATGCACAGTGTCAGCATAAGCACATCAAGGACGAATCACAGGGACCCACTAAATGCTGTCCTAAATTGGGATGTGTGTGTTGATGTGTGTGTTTGGGTGTGTTTGTAAGTTCCCTTTAAATGTGGTCAGGTCAGGGGATGTTCTGACGCAGGTCGGGAGGGACTTCCAGGCTTTGGGAGCATACGAACTAAATGCACGGTCTCCAAAGGATTTGAGGTTTGAACGAGGTATTTCTAGACTGTTGGATTCCGAAAAGTGGGTGGGACGATGCTTGGCCTGATGGGGGAGTAGATCTGATAGGTAGGCTGGAGCCAGAGAATGAAGGGACCTAAAAGTGAGTGGCAAAACCTTGAAGTCGATCCGTTGCTTGACTGGTAGCTAGTGCAGGTCGGCGAGAAGTGGTGTGATGTGGCAACTTCAACGCTCACGACAGACAAGCCTAGCTGCTGAGTTTTGCACCAGCTGTAAGCGTCTGATTGCACATGCCGGTAGGCCAGCAAGCAGTGAGTTACAGAAGTCGAGACGGGATGTCACAAGTGCACGGACCAACTTAGATGTGGTATCTTTATCTAAACAAGCCCGAATTTTAGCAATGTTATGAAGCTGAAAATAGGCAGATTTGACTGTGGAGCTGATATGGTCGTCTAACGAGAGGTCGCTTTGGAATATGACACCTTGATTTCGAGCTGATTCGACAGGATATGCTGGCAGAGCCAATTTTGAGAGTCAGCCTTTCCTATCTCTGAATCACATTGGGTTTGCCCATAATTAGTAAGTTAGTTTTGTCATCGTTTAGTTTTAGAAAATTTGCTGCCATCCATGTGCGGATGTCATCAATGCATGCAGCAAGTGAGTTGAGAGAATTTGAGGTGCTCGAAAGCTGGGAGGGATCAAAGCAAAGGTACAACCGAGTGTCATCTGCATGGAAGTGAAAGCCTAGATTGTGCTTCGCAATCACATCAGCAAGAGGGAGAGTATAAACCGTGAAAAGAACCGGACCTAGCACGGAGCCCTGAGGTACTCCATATTTCAGAGGTACTGCAGATGATCTTTGTCCATTCACGTCAATACTCTGGAGTCTCTCACTGATAGGACCTGAACCACTGCAGAGCAGTGCCAGTGATGCCCAGGCGAGATGAGAGGCGCTCTAGAAGAACTTGGTGATCGATGGTATCAAAAGCTGCCGAAAGATCGAGCAAAACAAGCAGAGACACTCTACCCATGTCTGCATTCCTAAGTAGGTCGTTGTATACCCTAAGCAATGCTGACTCTGTGGAGTGATTAGCTCTAAAGCCAGACTGGAACTTACTAGCAAGGTAAACTAAGCACACTTACATGCTGACCCTGAGCATGTCACCCCAAACGAAGTTATTCTTGTTGTTTATCAAGTATGATACCACTCACCACTCGATCGTGTTTCCTTTGCAGCAAATGTAAAGCACCTAGAAAGAGATTGAGTTCTCTGAGAGCACTTTATCAAGTATATTAATATTATTATTATTAGCCTATATTACTAGCTAAGTATGCCAGTCTAATCGGCAGAACCACTTCAATGGTGTGAGATGATCTTCATAACCTAGCCACAGTTCATAACCTCTTTCATTACCCAACTTCAAAGCAAAGGATTGTGAGCTTCAGAGGATTTACAAGGGGCACTTAAAATGGGATGAGACATCAAAGCACTTATAAGTGGCTAAGCAGGCCGGTGGAAGAACAGAGGAGGTGCCAGTATGCCAGACTTGCTTACTCTACTGCAATGGCACTGGACCGATTAAAAAAAAAATGCCTTAACCATCTAAAATATTTATCTTCCTTGGACAAGGCTCAGCCCACTAGAGCCAACCGCTGAGACGGCAATGGCTTACATCACGCAGCAGCAGCACTACTACTAAAATGGACGAAACGATGCTCGCTGAAAAACGAAGCAGGGGAGCAAAAATGGACGACCAGCGGCAGTGGCGCACGCTCGGCACTCACCGCGTCCTGTGCGCTGTCACCCCGGAGCAGCTTTCCGCTGGGCAGGCATACTCGGCTGCAGTCGCCCGAGCTGGCATCTCCAGCAGTCACAGGCGAACACGAGCCAGGCACGACTAAGTGCTTGCAGCCTGCATGGCACGTGTACTTGCAGTCTGCAGGCAAGCGAAAATATGGCCGCACGTCAAGCATAGATGGGAAAACATTCGGAGGAATGCACGGATACTGCCGAGGCAGAACGAACTGCCCAGGCACAATGAGCTGGAGCTGGTAAGGACAGTGCACTGCAACCATTCACTCAATCGACAGGCAGCCGATATGAGCCAGCCGATATGAGCGTATGTAAACTGGAAAAAAAGCACGAGCGACGATTCACGTTTCGAAAATGCACTCTCAAGTTACAAGGCTGAAAATGCGCGCGTTGGAGCTATTCACGGTAGAATCCAACGCTCATCGGAGGCAGCGGATAAAGGCTTCGCTTCCTCGTCCGTCGTCCAGCCAGCCACACGCAGGTGAACGTCAAGATGCAGCCAACCGAAGGCATCGGCAGAGCGTAAGTGTGAGCAGCAGGTCAAAGCGCGCGGGGGTCAAAGCCCCAAAGGACTTATTCGGCGCCCGCCCACTTGCGCAACCGAAGATCCTCAGGCTGAACTTACTGAAGCAGCCAAGCCGGGAAAGGCCACCCAGCGAAGCTACAATCTGTCAATCACGGCTACAGCATCTGCTGGCTCTCGAGTGCAGCAAAATATGACAAATGTCCTCAATCACCCACCAGCTCAGCAGGTCACGTCTCAGTGGTCGTTAACTAGCAGCCCCCTTTCGCTTGCATCATGCATGGCCAAGCTTCGGAGGCAGCCAGGCCGCAGTTCCGGTGCTGCTTTGAGGCTCCCCTGACGCGAATATGGAAGGTGTCCATCTTGTCCCCCTGCCCCACTGCGTCAGTGCTCCCCTGGGCTCATCGGATGCTACTAAATTGCACTGCTTTGGCCGTTTTGCCATGGAAATCGTTTAAAAAAAATGCTCGGCCCACTCCGACTGTCGGTCGGCCTGCTAGCAGGTCTGAAAGATCGCCATGCCAGTCATAAGAACAGACCTCGAGTAATTTAGCCAACTCAGCCAAGGGTAGGTCCAGGGCAGCTAGCCATTACAGGAAAAGACCCGGACACAGCCGATGGCCAGCAAAGGCGGCCAGCAGAGAGCAATTGCTACAGCAGGCTAGCCCCTTCCAAGCGAACTGGCGCCAGCTGCTGCAGACAGCCACCAGCAAACTTGAGCTGCTTGAGCCAGCGCTTGCACACACAGGGCCGAGTTATCGATCCATGGCAAACAGCAGCCTCGGCCCAGGACAGCAATCACCTGTGAGCCTGAAAATCAACATTCGGCACACACACTTGTCGGTAATCTCAGGTTAATTCTCAGCGCATACTTGTCGGCAAGGCGACCCAGAGGAAGGAGTTCGATCAATCATCACAAGCAAGCCGAGATACAGCACTGCACTTGCGATGCCGTCAGCACTTGCAGGAATGAAGGGGATGCAAAAGGAGGTCTCAACACCTACGAAGAAGGCGAACTCCGGCGAACAGACAGACAGTGCTTCGACCTCGGCAGCCAGCATCTCAGGAAGCCATTGCACCATCGGCCATAGACAAATAGACAATAGTAATTTCAAAATACGTAGCGACCGGGAAGCTGTCTGTCGTCGGACTGCAAGCTGACATAGAGAATTTCCGACCGTTAAAACAGCACCTGCATGATACCAACGCTCTATATCAGAGCCAGAGTCCAGGTTCAACACCGAAATCAACGAGGCATACCCTTCTTTTGGCAGAATGAATTGCGTTAAAAGCAGCTCCTGCTACCCGCCCCCAGCTCAAGTGACTGCACCACTGCCACCGCCCCCAAGTGCTTTCAGCAAGTGTTTTCCTTCTGTCAAAGAAAGGGTTGCCGGTTGCTGCTACGACTCGGAGCTGCCCAAGCTAATGCTGGTTTTGTGTGGTAAAAACCAGCTCAACTGTCTCGTTTATCCCCTGAGCAAGCCATCACAAGTTGCCCACACTGCGATGGGCCAACTCCTCCCATCCTTATCAGCACGGTGAGATCCTTAACATTAGTGACCCCATAAACATGCTCATCACGATAATAATGGATGCACGATAATAGGAGAGCCAGCTGTGTGACAGATAAGCTAAAGTGCTCCGAAGTGAGTGTAACACTCTGCCCCTTAGCTGCTGCTACTCTGCAGCACTTCAGCATGTTTGCTCAGGAGCTTTCAGTCGGATAGGGAGATCTTTCAGTCGGATAGGGAGCAACATTTAGCTGGTATTGACTCGGCTGCTGCAGCGACTTGGTGGTGATATGCTAACACGGCTCCTTCACGCTCCACTCTGGCTGCCTGACACTAAATTTGAGCAGTTGTAGCTTGCAAGCCAAGCGGAAGGAGAAGGATGGACTGGCAAATGACAATGCCATCGACATCGTTAACTTGCAAATCGCTCGGGTAAAAAAGTTGCTCTTGACCTTTGTACATTCACGGTAGACAAATCCTCTGACAGACCAAGTACACAGGGTAAAGGGTGAGGTGCAACTTATCACGTGTACAGAATGCGCCTTTACTACGGTGCACTGTCTTCTGGCGACTGAGCAATGTAGCTGCTATGGTCATTAAAGCCACATTTACAACGGTCGGTTGCCGGTCAGTTTTCCGTCTTTTTTTCAGAATGTCTTGCTGCCTACGTCATCACTCCCAGTGGGTCGTCGGTATCTGGACAAAAAGCCGATGCCAGCCGGCATGGCTCAATTTCTCGGGGGAAAACCGACGGATGTACAGACCAGTCGACCAATCAGATGTGCCTTCAAGAGCCGGTCTTCTTCGAACTGATTTTTTGGCATTGATAGAAACGCTAAGCTGAGCCTGACCGGCACAGCTGAGCCATTTCCTACAGGCATCGATTGCAGCAAACCCATGACTTCTCGGCGAGTGGAGCTTTTGCGGACGACTGGCAGAAAACCGATATGCAAAAATCTTTCGAGTAAACGCAGCCTAGTCGTCTGTCAGTTTGACCGACGGAAAACCCAGCAAAAGAAACCCCACCGTGTAAACACTGCTCAAGTGGCCTTGCATTCAAGATCAAAACTGACGGCAAGGGAATCTCCCGGCGTCAACTGCTAATGGATGAGTCATGTCAAAGCACACATGCACACATGCATGCACACACACACCGGGGAATGGGAGGAGTAAGGGATGTCTGGGAAAGAGGAACATTAAAACCAGTAGCAGATATAAGGGGGAGGGTCCTTTCTCAGCAGCTTGAACTCAGCAGCTCAGCAGCTGACGAACAGAAGTAGCTAGCCAGCTTCGACCGGTTCGGAACTGCACTTAATCATCCTAACGAAGACAGCTTAAACCCAAAAAAGGTGCCAACTTTGATCCTGCTCGGAGGTACGAATCATTGCAAGGCTGAAGGCTCACAGCAAGCCCTTCCTGGTCCTGGGTGCATGACCTGCTGGCCCACTTGCTCGGTACACTCATAAGCTCAGCCTTCCCATAATTGGCTACCCAAAGCAAGTTCAAGGCCGTGCCAGCACACAAGTATGCATACAAAAGGACACGTTACACTGAAGGAGTGGATGCTGTGGGGAATGGATGTCAATAGGGATGAGTTTCATGCTTTGCAAGCATACAAACTGAAGGCAGAGTCTCCAAGGGAGTCATCCAAAGGAGACGTTCGACAGAGAACAGCTAGACAACTCGAGCCCGCCGAGACGGACAAGATGCCCGGGCACAGAGCCGATGATTGGCGAAACGACAGCAAGCTGATTGAGCAGAGACCAGAGAACGAACCACAAAGAGCAGAAGCCGAAAGAGGAGAAGAGGCCGCGTGCACACCTGTGCACGCCCCCAACGCTGCTGGAGGAGCTGGAAGCTCGCTGGCTGGCTGTTTCAGTAATAATAATAATAATAATAATAATAATAATAATAATGCACTTGATAAAGCGCCCTCAGAGAACTCAATCTCTCTCTCTAGGCGCTTTACATTTGCTGCAAAGGGAAGCGCGATTGAATGGTGAGTAATATCATGCTTGATAAACAACATGAATAACATGGTTAGGGGTGACATGCACAGGGTCAGCATGCAAGTGTGGTTAGTGGCAGCATGCACAGTGTCAGCACGCATAAGCACATCAAGGACGAATCACAGGGACTCACTAAATGCTGTCCTAAATGGGTGTTTTTCAGTTCTTTTTAAATGTGGTAAAGTCAGGGGATGTTCTGACGCAAGTCAGGAGTGAGTTCCAGGCTTTGGGAGCATGCGAACTAAATGCACGGTCTCCAAAGGATTTGAGGTTTGTACGAGGTATTGGTAGACTGTTGGATTCCGAAAAGTGGGTGGTATGATGCTTGGCCTGGTGGGGGAGTAGATCTGAGAGATAGGCTGGAGCCAAAGAATGAAGGGACCTAAAAGTGGGCTAAAAGTCGGGCTTGTTTAGATAAGGATAATACCACGTCCAAGTTGGTCCATGCATTCGTGACATCCCGTCTCGACTTCTGCAACTCGCTGCTTACTGGCCTACCAGCATGTGCAATCAGGCGATTGCAGCTGGTGCAAAACTCGGCAGCTAGGCTTGTCTATCGTGAGCGTCACAGTTGCCACATTACTCCACTTCTCGCCGACCTACACTAGCTACCAGTCAAGCAATGGATTGACTTCAAGGTTTTGTTGCTCACTTTTAGGTCACTTCATTCTATGGCTCCAGCCTCTCTCAGATATACTACCCCATCAGGCCAAGCATCGTACCACCCACTTTTCGGAATCCAACAGTCTACAAATACCTCGTAAAAACCTTAAATCCTTTGGAGACCGTGCATTTAGTTCATATGCTCCCAAAGCCTGGAACTCCCTCCCGACCTGCATCAGAACATCCCCTGACCTGACCACATTTAAAAGGAACTTAAAAACACACCTATTTAGGACAGCATTCAGTGGGTCCCTGTGATTCGTCCTTGTTGTGCTTATGCGTGCTGACACTGTGCATGCTGCCACTAACCACATTTGCATGCTGACCCTGTGCATGTCACCCCTAACCATGTTATTCATTTTGTTTGTTTTTCAAGCATGATTTTACTTACCATTCAATTGCATTTCACTTTGCAGCAAATGTAAAGCGCCTAGAAAGAGATTAAGTTCTCTGAGGGCGCTTTATCAAGTGCATTATTATTATTATTATTATTATTATTAAAGTGAGCCAAAACCAGTAGCCATGCCCAGACCCGAGCAGGCTGCCCTAAGCCATCCCAGTTAACTGCACGGTGGCATACACGTGACAGTAGGAGTCGAAGGGCAAATGATTGGCTTATACAGCTGCCTGAGGCTAATCAATTTTCGAGCCACCTGCTAGCATTTGATTCCTTCGTAAGCTTATAGCCATTCTTCGACCAGGCCCTCGTTCCCAATGCAAGTATCCCAGAAAAGTCTGCCCCTCTATGCCGGCAGCCAACCAAAAAGGTCAGCCGAGCAGCAGCCAGCTGCTGCTGCTGCCTGGCAGCCCACAAAAACCGATGCACACAAAGACAGCTCGGCAGCAGCTGCAGCACTCGATCGTCGGTGACCTATCGAGGCCTGACCCATGACCCGGGAAGGGAAGGCATCTGCCACCGATGCTAATTAGCAGGTCCTGCTGCTGTTGCTGCTGCAGAGCCTAGCTATTCCACAGCCAGCAGCCCGAGGTAGAAAAACCCTAGGCAATAACCCGGTCAAGAGCCCTTTGGGCCCAGCCCCGGCTTAGAACAATCACTGGCTGCCACAATGCTGGCTGGTCACAGGCTAGGGCTTACACTGCCTCACTCCTCCAGAGTACGGCCAGCCTGCAGCAGTAGTGTCACGATCGGCACCAGCTGCTCTGGATTTGAGAGGCACGGCTGCCAACGTTTTTAATTGACCTGCCTGCTAGCCACAGGCCCGTGAAGTTAGCCTGGCTGTGCCGGAAGTAAAGCAGCATCATAGAGAATTCATTATCGCCTGGCCGAAAGCATGTCGGAAATGCTCGTCAAGGGCAGTTCCAGCCGTTTTTGCCAGCACAATGAATATCAGTGAGGCTCCATACAGTGAATTAGAAAAGGACTGCCAAAAGCGAATCAAGGCCCAGTCATTGCTGTAAATAGGCTTTCCAAAAGACCGGATTTCCGATCCCGTTCAATTATCTCGACTCCGATCCGGTCTCCCACTTAGACGTTACAGCAATCGATTAGTTATTAGACCATTTAAAAATACTCGTTTCAAGGGTCTGGCCGAAACAACAAAACAAACAACGACAGGCGTCCAGACAGATGGCCATCGGAACAATGTAGTTTAACTATAGAGCTACCAACTGTCTGGTTTACCGAAGGTAGGCAGAAGATCTTACTCATAACTGTGACTGCTGCTGAACTTTTCACTGTGGTGGTTGGGGTGGGCTGGTAGACATTGACCTCGTCCAGCCGGCCGGGCATCTGGGAAAGCCCATCCACCAGCCAGCCTAACCGGCGTCAGTCCGGTGGCCCTACTTGAATATGTGCTGGGTGCTTAAGGCAAAACTGTGCCCGAGGAATGATGCAAGATCGGGTCCCCCTTTTTAACCTGTAACTACACATACAGCTCGGTTTAACTACAGCACACAAACTAAGCAGTCGAAACTGTCAAGTATGCAGAGCCTTGCTTCAGGGGAACAATTGGTTATCCGAGATTGGCCCGAGTAAGCAAGGACCTGTGCTGCTGCAGCAGCACCTATAGGTAGGAGGTTTGAGGTCGGAGCTAAAAACAAAATAGGCTAGCCTGCTGAGGGGGGGAGGAGGCAATTTCTGTTTTGGCAGTAGCTGGATGCTGCCAAACCAGAATCTTGGAATCTATCGCATCCGGCCATCGCACACATAAGATTCCTGAATTCAGCACATCCAGGCCCCTCCTACTTTCGTGAAGTAATCTAATTTCAGAACCCTAATTCCATCCAGAAGCTCAAGGTCCTGCTTTGCAAGAGCACTTCGCTCACACACTCTTCCCATGAGGGTCTGGCTGTGACCGATGCTGCATTGGCCCTGCATCGTTCTGAATTAGCTAGTGCGATACGGAACAATGGCTGGCAAAGCGAGACCAAGCTTGGATACACTGCTGCTGCTGTACGGGAGGAGGCAGGCTGCACTGCTGCCCTGCTCTGTCTGAGGCAGATATAGCCACATTGTCGCAGGTTCGGGTGCCCTCTCTCCAAGGAGTTCGTGACACGGCTGGCGAAAGCCCATTGAACTAGACGAGAAAACGTGCCGTCAGAGATCGAATGAGTGAGGAATTTAACGTGGACTTGTACGACAGCGAGCCGTAGTGCCACACACGCCGGCATTTTGGTGCGCCGAGCTGGCAAGCATGAAGGCACATTGCATTCTTTATAATGAAACCAGTCGTCACAGTTCGTTCGAAAGCAAAGCACATGGCTCCACCCAAATATCAGCATACCTGCTTGAAGTCGCTAGCTATATATATATACATATATACACACACACACACACACACACACACACACACACACACACACACACACACACACACACACACACACACATATATATATATATATATATATATATATATATACTATGATACTATGCTCAGATATTGTTCGAGCTTTGGAAGAGACTGAAACCGTCACGAGCATGGTGCTGGCAGCCTAATTTAGTCCACACGTGGAAGCTTCCACACCCGTTTGCAAGTCGGAAGTGATGGATAACTGGTGACCGACTGGTGGTCGACCCTAAGCGATCGTCTTAAGCCAGTCCCGTCGCTTTAGACTAATATTGTGAACATTGTGAACATTAAACTTTAAGGATAGACGGATTTCGTTATTTGCTTGATTGGGCTAGGTGCTAAAACGGATTTCGAGTGCTTAGATGCTGAAGCATTTGCTTGTTCTGCCGAACTTGGGGATTTAGAAAAATCCAATGCTAACTTCTGAAAATGTTGGATCTGCCCTTATTCAAAATTAAGAAAATTGAACGATATAGTTCTCTGCAAGACAAGCGAGCAAGCTGTCTGAGAGGGTGTAGAAGTGAGTTTGAGTAGAATAGCAGCTTGCTAGCTGGCCTGAAACTCGTAGGCTACCGGCACCAACTCAAGCAACGTTCACAGGTCAGCAGTAGAACCAGAGGCCGACGTCGTTATACTGCACCTGCTACCCATTGGCATAGAACAGACCGGTGATAACACGAGACACACTGAGCACAGCCTTATCATCGGCTGTTGGCAGCAGCCACTGCCAGACACCCTTAATTGCTTTGCTGGGGGGGGAGGGAGGCATAATAATTAACCACAGTGGGGTGAGGAGGAAACCTAGCGATCGGCTCTGATAGCAGAGCAGCTGTTTTCAATTTATAGAACCATTAGGGCAAGTGACTGAAAATAGGAATTGCTCTGAGGGCCCTGCAACTTGGAATCCACATGATACTCGCTCTCGACATACAACACTTCCACACATTGGACCCCAATATCTGGTCAGATCGGCAGCCAGGATCACTTGCAGCTATAATCTGTCCACAGTTTCCTCTCGATGCTGGACATTCAACACTCGAGCTGACAAAGTTCTGCCGAGATTTCTTCCATCCATGCAATTCCGCCAGCTCACATCTAACGAGTTGTGCCGGTAGAAGCCGGCAGAAGCTCTCTCCACGAGATTCGCATTCGACCGACAGTTAAAGGTCAGCATGTACTCGGATGTCAGCAGAGCAGCTCTCGGCTTGCTCTGCCCTGCTCGGCCGCAGGAATTCTCGGAGCAGCTTCCCGGTGCCTGCTGCACTAAATATAGTCTGGAGCCAGGACAGAGCAGAGATTGAGGAGACCACATTCCAGGCCTGAGCTCTGCCGAGCCTAAGCGGGTCCTAAGCAGGCCAACGGCAGTGGCACTTGCTAACTTGCTCGAGCGAGCGAGCCGCCGAGCGGCGACCATAAAATCACTGGGCTCATCATCATCACATTCGGGGGACAAGCTTGAGTATCCTGCGTGAGCGCACAGTCAGCAAGATGACTTTTGTGGGCGTGCAAAACACAAATACTGCGAAAAAAGCGAGCTCGCGCACTCGAGCGCGCGCCGGCGCGCGCTCGCGCGAATCACGCCTCCAGGAATCGGCTGAGCCTTGGCAGCCAAAAGCACGCTACGCGGGCCCCGCCACGCCCCGCCCCCTTTCAGGCTGTATGTAGCCCTGACACAGCGGTGCAGAAAGCGATGATCCCGTGATAGGAAATCGCGGATCGATTGGAAACACGTGCAGCTCGATGGAATGCTAGAGAACTAAGCAGTCTGATCAAGGCTAAGCCCGAGAGAGCTTCCACCATCGAGTACCTACGAACGACAGTGGCTCGTCGCACTGCGTGCAGCACGGCCTCTCCGGTAATCGAATCTCGAAGGCCGTGGCTTGCTACTACAGCGAGCTGGCAGCCAGCCGCTTCTTTGCTGCTGCCACGCCCCCCCCCGAAACCCGGTGCGTGTGGGGGGGGGGCAGTGCAGGCCTCTAGAAAACCACGGGCAGGCATAGCTCAGGCGAAGAAGAAGTGTGGCCGGCTCATCAGCTGCAGAGGGGTCAAGGAGGCTGTGAGTACGGCCGATATCGAGTAAACATTGAAAACATCGAAAGTATCTACAACAAAAGTCACACATCATCTCGACACCAGATGCTGCTGCCTGGCCCTCTGCTGACTGGAGCTGCTACACCTGAAGAGCAGCCGTGCTGGTTTGGCCCAGTGGTTAAGGTGCTCGCCCTGACCAAGGTCAGGGTCGTGTGTAGGCTCGAGCCCCTCCCCCCCCCCCGTGGCATATGCAAAGCGCCCGAATAGAGATCGAGTTCTCTTAGGGCGCTATAGAAATGAATTATTTAAATTATTTAAGCACCGTTTGCCTAAAACGATGGGAGTGGCCTGCCGCCTCCGGCAGGAGGCTAGGCTACACCGCCGGTGGAGGGAAGGGGACACCACTCCCTTTGATCTCGAGCCATCAAGACAACGCACGGCCCGAACACAAGGCCTATGGTGAAAGAAGGCAGCGGACGACCTAGAGCAACATTCGCTGAGAGCACTTTTGTCTTGGTGGTGCAAATAAAAATAAACACGTTGGCTATCGGCTTTGAAAGCCCACAGTGTGCAAAAAGCCAGAGCCGGCTGAGCTGAAAGCAGCTGGTGCAGGCAGCTTTGTGCTGTCCCACAGACAGGACTTAAGAGGCCACTTTGTCAAGTGGATGCTGACCGGATGACTCAGGTAGGACCCCCCACCATCATCACCACCCCCCCCCAGCAGGCAGGTCAGGAACTCACGAACACACCCACTGGCCAGAGATCACCCGACCAGCATGACTCATCCAGTGGCTCTGCTATCGGCTGGCCTTGGGGTGGCAGAAATGTCAAGGACAATAAAATGCCCAGAGCCTTTGACGAAGAAAGGTATCTCCGGAAGCCACCAGCAAGTCGGTTTAAAAGCCAGTTAATCAAACAGAGAGCTTTGACTCATGCATCCTAGCCATAAATAAATAGATCATTTTATAGCACAATAAGAGAACTTAATTCAGGTGCTTCACATGTAATAATAATAATAGCAATAATAATAACACACTTGATAAAGTGCCCAGAGAACTCAATCTCTTTCTAGGCGCTTCGAATATGCTGCAAATGGAAGCTTCACATATGCTGCATAGGAAGCGTGATTGAATGGTTAGTGGTAGCATGCTCAATAAACCACAGGAATAACATGGTACGGGGTGACATGCACAGTGTAAAGGTCGATTCACAGGGACTCACTAAATGCTGTCATATATATGTGTGCTTTTAATTTCTTTTTAAATTCGGTAAAGTCAGTGGAGGTCGTGATGCAAGTCACAAGTGAGGCTTTGGGAGCATAAAAACTAAAGGCACAGTCTCCAAAGGATTTGAGGTTTGCAAGAGGTATAGGTAAACAGTTAGATTCCGAAAAGCGAGTAGTACGATGCTTACCGAGGTGGGGCAGTAGATCTGATAGGCAGGCTGGAGCCAAAGAATGAAGGGACCTAAAAGTGAGCAACAGAATGTAATGTGTCTCCGTCGTCTGTAACTCCACAGTCAGAAAGACCATATGGGTGTTACGCAGGAGAGTTTTGCATAGCGCACTCAAAGCCTAAGCGGTTTTCGGTACGCATTCGGTAGCCAAAAGAACCTTGAAGTCGATGCGTTGTCTGACTGGTAGCCAGTGCAAGTCGGAGAGAAGTGGTGTGATGTGGCAACTTCGACGCTCACGACAAATAAGCCTAGCAGCAGAGTTTTGCACCAGCTGTAAGCGCCTGATTGCACATGCCGGTAGCCCAGCAAGCAGTGAGTTACAGAAGTCAAGACGGGATAGCACAAGTGCATGGACCAACTTAGATTTGGTATCCTTGTCTAAACAAGCCTGAATTTCAGCAGTGTTATGAAGCTGAAAATAGGCTGACTTGATTGTGGAGCTGACGTGGTCGCCTAAACAAAAGGTCACTTTGGAACATGACACCTAGATTTCGTGTAGATTCAACAGGAGATATGCTGGCAGAGTCGATTTTGAGCGTTAACCTTTCCAAATTGTGAAAATTTGCTGCCAGCCATGTGCAGATGTCATCAATGCATGCAACAAGGGAGTTCGGCACGAGAATTCGACATGCTCGAGGGCTGGGAGGGATCAAAGCAAAGGTACAACTGAGCGTCATCTGCATAGACGTGAAAGCTAGATTGTACTTGGCATTCACATCGGCAAGAGGGAGAGTATAAACCGAGAAAAGAACACTGTCCGTATTAACGCAACCGCATCGGACTATCCGTGAAAATGTAACCGCAGAGCGCCTGCTTCATGAGAACAAGATCAACCAACAAGACCAACCACCAACCGGCTTGCTGCATGGGGACGTGCACTTCACTCGTAAGCTGCCGATGCGCTTCCCAAGCCAGAGAAGGGAGTCAGAGCATCAGCAGGCTACTGGCCCAGCCTGCTGGTGCACCGACCTAACATCGACTGACTGACTGCCCTCGATCACTGGCCAGGCCACATTGAACATCCATCCGGCAGCAGCAGCAGCACCACATCGGCAGCACCGCCATTGCCGTGCTCGGTACCAGAGTTCATTAGCCAGTCCGCAGCAGCAGTACTCCCTGCCCATGCCTCGGCCGACCCCCAGCCTGCCCCATCCCCAGGCTGCCCCCATCCCCCTCCAGGCTGCCCAGAGATTGGAAACTCACATCGACAGCCACCTGAGCCTGCCATCGGGTGCCGCCCGATGGCTTGGCGCTCACATTACTCTTGAGCACAGGACACTGCTGGCCGGGGCATAGGGCGATGCATTCTCCGAAGGCATGTTGATGTCCTCTGCAGATGCAGGGCTGCTAGCTCGAGTGAGTGTTCCTTTGGGGGTCGGGTCACTGCAGGACTCAGGCGCTCGACCGGCACTGGGCAGAAACCAGTGTCATACGTCCGTTCAGCATGCACATTAAAGCAGTGTGCTGCAGCAGCAGCAGCATATTAGATGGAGTCCAGCAAAGCTTACTGCTTCTGATTGCCACCGATTCGAACACCTTCGGGGTCAGACAGAGCTGCAACCTGAGAGAACTGGTCTGTGAAATCTGGGCTCTGAGCCGGCTATAGGTATTAATAATAATAATAACAATACTGAGACATTCGTTTAGGCCCCTAAGAGGGCTAAATCTCATTCTAGGAATGATGCGTATCGATGGGTACGCAACACAAACCTGGTCAAAATAATGCAAGTGAGTCAGAGACTGCCAGGGGATGCTGCTCAAGAGGAACTAGCCGATGGCAATATCCGGCACCCAGTCATGACGTTGCATAAGGCTCGGCTCGGTGCCAATGGCCTAAGTGGTGCTGGTCGAGATAAGCGAGTCAACAGACTGAGAAGAACACGAACAGTCAAATGAGTCTCTACGACGGCAGCTGATTATTACTGCCAGGTCTGTAGCCACCGCAGATCGCCGACACTCAGCTGTTTCCCCGAAGCACATACCCGGAGCCACAGGGGGGGAGGTGGGGGAGGGGCAGCGAGCCTGCAAAAGAGCTGCTCCTACTCACCAAGGCAGTGATAGCAAGTGGTGCACTTGCCCCATATAAAGTCTCCGCAAAGGTCGCACCAGGACGGCGTCTTAACGGACGCCGACAGCCAGCGATGCTCTCGGCAACGCAGCGGCTCACCACCGGACGATATGGCATGAGCAGCTCCTTTGTAAGTGGCCACGAAAAGCCGACACAGACTTTGCAAGAGGTCTGCCACCGCTGAGTCGCCGCCGCCTCGGTCAGCTGCCGCCACCGCTCCAGTGGTGGTGGTGGTGGTGGTGGTGGTGGTGGTGGTCCGCCCATCGGACGGGCAAGGAGGTGCGGCAGAGGCTGCTGACGCTGGTGCTGCTGCGAGCCTTCTCGACGCCATGCGGCTAGACCGGCTCGTTCGATCAGCCGACGAACCGTACCGCCGACGAACCGTACGGCCGTGAGCCTCCTTCGATTCAACCAAAAGCACACGCTGTTGAGTTCTTGCACGAACACGGCTAAATCCGAAGCAATCGGTTTGGCGGGCCTAAAAATCATCGCAGGTTAGGTGCGGCTCCATGCAATAGTAAAGGTTGTTCTCATCCCCCCTTCAAGACACCGCGTGGACCACGAGGAGGTGCAGCAGCAGCCGGCGCTGCTCGCCTACGCAGCGCTGGCGGCCGTTAGTCTCGCCGGATAGATAGCACCCGAATAGAAGCTGTTCGGAGACCTGGCCTCTACCGTCACTGACGTCTGTAGCCTTAGCCAAGCGTGAACACCTGAATACGAGCACAGTCGAAGCTAGCTACAGGTGAACACGTCAACACACTGAATCACCCATCCTAAACCGCCTTTCAAATCGGAAACCACTTAGGGTTCGGAGAGAGACCTCAAAGCCGATTGGGCCGTGTTAACCAATGACCGCCTAGTACGAGGCTCCGCCTCCTGCCAGCATCGAACGAACACAAGGCGTATCTAATGGCAAATTTGGGAAATTTGATATGGATGCGATCGTTTCGTGATTGAAAGGCAGCCACTTGTTTCGAATTAAAAAAACTGAGCGAAAAAGATGATTCCATAAATTTGGGTGATGAACGGAGAACAAATGAAGGGAGGGAGGAGACATCCAAAGGGGCGCCCGAGCGTTAGAAAACCCGTTGAGCCGGCTGAAATCGGTCAGCTGAAGCCTTTTGTCTGATAGCGCACGTCTATTTATATACAGATTATATACAAATTAAAATGTCATCTAAGCTACTACTTATCAAAAAAGATCGTTAAGTTGAACGTGTTTGGACGAGAAGTCGGCTGCCGTATCGTCCGGCCAGCGAAAATCAGGTGGTGTCGGACGTCGCAAGAATGACCTTGGCAAGCTTTGATAGACGCGATATATGCCACAGCAGATATTGGAGAACGAGAGGAATTCTTTGGATTGCATCAACTCCGTGATTGTACCAACATAATTGTATCTTCTCAGCCGCGTATCCATGTCGGCCGATGATGGCTCAGCGTGAACCGACACAAAACCTTTGGTCTAACCTTGATTCTCGACTACAACATGGTTTTAAGCCAGAGAATATTCATTTGATTAGAGAGCGACTACTGCACATGCATTCCTACGAATGACAACATCGCTTAACTCATTTATATTGACCGGATGCTAAAACCGGATCCTAAACAGCAAAGCCAGTCGACAACCAAAAGGACATTAAAATAAAACCGAGCAATCCGAGCTATTTCAATTTTTATCTAGATTCAGGAGACAAAAATGCTCGAGAAACTGAACTCTTGAACGATTAAAAAGGATTCACGTTGGCGTCTTATGGAAGGGACTGACGTTTCATGCCTTGGAGCAAGCTAAATTTGTTCCTGAACCGATGTCGTCGGCAAGCACAATCAAGGCTTCATTTTTAATGCAGATGCCACACAGCTATATCCGTGCTGCGATCCCTCCCTGCCTTGCTGCATATGAAATACACTCAAATCACTTGCAAAACGTACTGCCGATATTTGCACTCGATGGCTGCAAATTTTCTCAAATCAAATTATGGCAATTAAATCAACTTACTAGTTATGGGCAAACCTAGCGTTAATCGGATGTTGGAAAGCTTAAAGCTTAAAATGAGCTCGTTCTGCATATCTCATTCAGCTTATATACGGGATCAGGATGCTCTGTTCCAAAATGACCTTGCACTAGATGGAGATACCAGCTCTGCACTCCAGTCTGCCAATAGTTCAGTTCAGCCACATAACAGTGCAAAAAATCAGGCTTGCTTAGACAAGGATATCACAGTCGAGTTTGTCCGTGCATTTGACAGATCCTGTCTCGACTTCTGTAACTCTTTTCCGGAAGGTCTTCCTGCCTGTGCGATAAGACGATAGCAGTTGTTGCTAACCTCTTAACCTTGTCATTTCTGTCGTGACACCACAACTGTAACGGCTGCCCCATTACACCACTTCTCACCGACCTGCACTGACTGCGCACCTAGCAACTTATCTAATTCAAGATTTGTCCGTTCATTTTTAGGTTTCTTCATTCTCTTGCTCTAGCCTAACGGTACAGACTACTTAGCTATCAGACTAGGCATCGTATCGCCTGCTGTTCTGACTCAAGTCGTTCAGCAGTGGCTCGAAGCAATCTCAAATCCTTAGAAGGGACGTTCAGTATGTGTGATCTCAAAGTCTGTAATTTACTACAGACTGGAGTAACGACATCCTGACTTGGCAACATGTAAAAATAAGCTATAATCCTGCCAGCGCTTGCTCGTAACAGCATTTGCACCGCTTGGAATCGTTTTTTCTTACTTATTCGTGTTGAAATTAAGCCTGTTATTACTTACCAATTGACATACTTCTTCTATTTAGGACAGCATTTAGTGGATCCCTGTGATTCGCCCTTCATGTGCTTATAATAATAATAATAATAATATTGCACTTGATAAAGCGCCCTCAGAGAACTCAATCTCTCTCTAGGCGCTTTACATTTGCTGCGAAGTGATATGCAATTGAATAGTAAGTAAAATCATGCTTGAAAAACAAACAAAATGAATAATATGGTTAGGGGTGACATGCACAGGGTCAGCATGCAAATGTGGTTAGTGGCAGCATGCACAATGTCAGCACGCATAAGCTCATCAAGGACGAATCACAAAGACCAACTAAATGCTGTCCACTTATGCCTGCTGACACTGTGCATGCTGCCACTAACCACATTTGCATGCTTACCTTGTGCATGCCACCCCTAACCACGTTGTTCATGTTGTTTATCAAGCATGATATTACTCACGATTCAATCGCGTTTGTCTTTGCAGCAAATGTAAAACGCCTAGGAAGAGATTGAGTTCTCTGAGGGCGCTTTATCAAGTGCATTATTATTATTATTATTCTCCAGCTTATGTAAATGAGGCAGAAAAATATTAAGCTCTTTCAAGCCACCACATAGATTTCTTATTATCAATATTTCTATTGAATGAATTTAAATTTGGAGCAATTTGAATGGAGCTGCAACTCGACGGCCAGCAAGTGCAGATTGGTTAGCAGTCGAGCAGAATTTTTTATGGCAATTAGAGAATGCTCAAGAGTTAATTTGCCCCTATGCAGGTTATAAGTGTCATTCTCCTCCTCACTACCCCAGCATCACCGACGGTAATGGTGCATGTGAGGTAATAATAATATTAAATTTGTTGTTACACGTATACCTTTAGAGAACTCAATCTCTTTCTAGGCGCTTTACATTTGCTGCATAGGAAGCATGATCAAGGTTAGTAGTAGCATGCCCAACGACAACAATATTAACATGGTTAGAGGTGACATGCACAGGGTCAGCATGCAAACACGGTTAGTGGCAGCATGCACAGTGTCAGCTCGCATAAGCACACAAAGGACGAATCACGTGGACCAATAGACACGTTTTTAGTTTCTTTTTAAGTTGGTCAAGCCAGGGGATGTCGTGACCCAAGTCTGAAGCAAGTTCCAAGCTTTGGGAGCATACAAATTAAAGGCACAATTTCCAAAGGATTTGAGGTTCGTACGAAGTATAGGTAAACGAGGTCTACCAGATATGGGTACATATCAGATGTTAGCATGCAAGATTTCATTACAGTGAAAGAAAACACTCTGGGGTCAGCAGACTTAAACCGGCACAGAAGTCTATGGTGAAAAGGTTAGCTCGTGCAACAAAAAGCAAAAGCGAGGAGGAGATAAGAGAGCTGAAGGGCACGAGGAAGTAGCAGGCAACATGGCATGACAGGAGGCAGCTACAAGGCACATACACATCGCATCAGCAGGAAGATGCAGCTGATGCCTGGCTATAAACTGAAACCTACCCATCGAGCTGGTCCTGTATCTCCTGTGACCAGCTACCTGTGACCTGTGTCGTGCCAGCCCATTCAACCTTAGGAGCTGGGCAGAGGAGTTTGCAGTGGAGAGTCTTATTTTGAACGACAGTGCTAGCCAATGGGAAATCGGTTGGTCATCGGTGTCATCAGATTCCTCGGGAGGCTGTGTACGCTTCGTAGCCTGATGGCCTCGAGGTGCGGCCCCATCCCACAGATCACCCATGACTGGTAAAGAGAAGGTCATCTGATGTAGTGTGACTCAGCCGACAATGGACACTGAAATCAGTCAAAATGTCTTAAACCAGTCGGAAATCAGTCAAATGGTATAATTTGCAGAAACAGCTACTGTGAGTGTATCCCCCCCCCAGAGGACTCGTGTGCTCTGTACACCAAGTTGGCAAATAGGCTGCTCGCCTCGGTGCCATTTTGCCGACTTGCCAAGTGCATCGTCCAAGTAGTATTTGCCTTCAGTGCTATTTTATGGAATTTGTAAGCACACCTGACCTGACAGCCTCCCCGGAGCTTCGAATAATTTAGCCACCAAAAAGGAGGACGCATGCATCATTTTGTTTTTACCGATTGAGCTACTGGGGCAACCCTTTTCAATCTCTCATTACTCGATAAATGGAGTGGCTGTGATTGCTACTAACCAGATGGAGCAGGAGTCCCTAAGGCATGCACAATTGCATGCACACGGTATATTTACATCCTAGAGGAAAATGGATGTCATGCAGCATCTGTAGCCGATCGGACGTGGTTTTCAACGTGCAGAGCCCAAAGGCCTGTCAAAGTGGTTGACGGTCAAAGCAACAGCTCTGCCTCAGACCAGTGACATTCCTGAGATCTTTTAACTGCTGGCCAGCTAATATAAGACAAGTTCAGTTAAGAACTATTAGCATGTCCAGCTTGGGATTTCAGCAGGGATCAGTGCTGGAGACCGCTCAGCAATTGGTCAGTGCTTAGACTACATTGCCACTGGTATGAAGGCAATAGGCCAAGCCTTGCTTACTTCACTGAAGCAAGCAGTCGGCTGGTTGACATTCAGTCGAAGGGTCGAGGGAACAGGCTGCGCTTGAGTTGTTGGAATGCAGGGGAAAACCAACTGTGCGCTTACTTGCAGCAGAGAGCTGCTGCCTCTGCTGCCTCTGCTGCCTCTGCTGCCTCTGCTGCCTCTGCTGCCTCTGCTGCCTCTGCTGCCTCCCCGCTGTGCCATAAAGCACGAAGGGTTATGCAAGCCTTCACTATACATGGCTCGTAAGTGCATGTGCAAGTGAAGAGCTTTATCCTTACACAGTTGGATACTTTTTATAGATAATATAGGAATATACGTGTGCATACATGAAGGATACAAAATGCAGAGCTGAAGCACTTCCGACTGTTAATTATATATTACCACGTTCTTCCACTGCATATTTTTAAAAATGTATGCACTGGAATTGCACTGGAATTGAATGGAATTGCACCAGTTGCTCAAATACATTATGCCATACCTAGTTTTGTTGCACATACGTGCAGGCGATGACAGCATAATCTGTCTTGTGAAGGCAGTCCTTCAATGGCGCTTGTTTTCGGGGGGCGGGCGGGGGGGGCTTATACAATCATCATGCCATCAACTTTGCCGTGGTCTCTTCATCTGCAGTAGCCGAAAAAAATGGCAGGATAACCAAGGTGTATTTATAAATTTCCACTGACCAGGAGGTAACTTGCAGTAGAACTTCTCTGTCCTGCTTGGTACAGGTATGCGAAACCTTAAATGGCTGCTACGTGAAATGACTGTTAGGTTGTGCTTGTTATCATTGAGCATTTTACCACTAACTGTTCGATCGTACTTCTTTTGCAGCAAATATAAAGTGCCTATAAAGAGATTGAGTTCTCTGAGGGAGTTATAATAAATGTATGATTATTATTATTCCTGTAAAAGTGTACGGTTAGGGTGTGATTGACACCAGCCGGCTGAGAGTGCACCTGTCGCATACGATCCAAGTCGGCAACGTATCCAGCATGTGATGTCTGCACGTGACAGTAGAGTAATTTAGGAGAGAGATAGTGATCGGTCGTCTGAGCTCCACCCCATCCCTTCACTGTGTCGTTCATTGCCACTCGGCCTGTGTGCCGGTTCCTTGATTTTCATCAAATTCAAGAGGGCTCAAGTAGTACTTTTATTATGTTATCAACCGAAATGAAAAATTTAGATCAGTGTTCCTAAGTCCAAGATACAGCAGTAATCCAAGTACACGGCATTTAGTATTATTACCGTAAAAGTGTACCTCTGCCATCTATTAACTAAGACCTGGAAAGGCATAACAAAGAACGCGCTCATCGGGAAGGTAAGGCTCTTGACAACAAAAGTGATGTCAAGTAAATTAATAATTGGCTAATTCAACAACCTCATTTATATATCGGCAGAAGAGCCTTTATGGCTACCAATCCACTTGCAGCAGGCAATAAAAGTTTGTCTGCCTCAGAACACGAAACCACGACCAGGGTCGTGAGGTGCGAGCCCCTTAAACCTAGGCCGAGACAACGAGTTTGCCCCAAAGTTGATTATGGCATACCCAATCACTTGGGCTGGCTCGAATAATCTGAGTGCATGTCATTCTGAAATTTTTCGGACATTTCGTCGCACAGGCATTCTCCTAGGAATTGAAAATATTGTGTCGCACTATCCAAGTTCGTCCAAATTAGCATGCTTACAGTAAACGTGACCGTAATACGATTACGGTAATTTGATTGTTGGAGGCTGCCATGCCTTCGGGAAGCTGCCGTCGGAGCAGCCCTCTCACGCAAGAGGATAGGTAGCTAGAGCAGTCAGACATTAGTTGTGCGGCCGGTGGCATGAGCTCAAGAGAAATAATTATTAATGATTGGGGGTCTTGGCAAACAATCGTCTCAACTAATTACGAATTACTAGACGGTTAGGTTGTCTGACTGGCATGTGGCCTGTGGAGCAGTCTTAGGCATTCTATTACTTGGCTACTACGAGGCCAATGATCCGTGGAAAGATCAACTCGAGCACGGATCCAGATGGAGATTTCATTCTACTAAAAACGAGGTTAGCTGATTTAACAGTGCCACTTACATAGCAGCAGAAGAGCCTTAACGCTATACCCACAGGTTGCAGTGGACAATAAAGGATCGCTCGCTGCAAGACTCGAATCCACCACCTGAATCGTGAAGAGCGAGCACCTTACCTTCTGGGCGATGCAGCAGATGCAAATAAAGAGGATACTATGTACTCTGAGGGCGTTTTAGCAAGTGTATTGCTATTATTATTATTATTATTATTATTGTACCACTTTGATACTGCACATCGATTCCACCAGCCGAGCAGGATGTGGAAGAGGAAATTCGAAAGAGGAGAGAGTGAGAGTAGGAGCACGCTCTCAGCCTTGAGCAAGTAAGCTGCTGTATATGTGTCAAACCATTCAGAAACGGTTAAGCAAAGTTGATCTTATGTAGAACATATGCAATTCATGTGCATAGCACCCCAGGAGAACCCAATCTCAATTTATTTTCAGGCGCTTCACATATGCCACGGGGCTCGAGCCCATGACCTCAGCCAGACCTAGGTCTGGCTGAGCACATTAACTGCTGGGCCAAACCAGCCGCACGACTATTGCACCACGAATTTCGTAGGAAGCATGTAGCTTCTATAATCACTAACACGTCACAGAACACAGAAACAGCAGAGTTAAGATAGCATCTCAAATTTGCTGTGGCTTACCTATCCGAGTAACTTCCCAATCAGGCTAGGCATCATGCCATGCCTTCTTCTGACTCGAGTTGTTTAGCTTGGCCTCGAACTCGGAGGAACCTAAGATCATTTGGAGCATATGCCATTAGTTCGTAGGCTCTCAAAGTCTGGAACTTCCTCCCGACTGACGTCACGACATCCTCTGGCTTGACGACATCTAAAAAGAAGCCAAAAACGCACCTGCTCCTCACATCATTTGCTTGGTCCGTGTGAATTGTTCCTTGTGAAATAATTCATGCTGTTACTGCAACGTTATCCCTAACCGATTGCCAGGCTTCATTTGCAAAGTATATGAAGCACCCAGAAAGAGATGTATGACTCTTAGGATGTTGCATAATGGCACATCCTTATTTTTATTACTAATACTAAAATTACCATTTCCACCACCGTCGAGGCTATACTTTGTTGAGAGGTTCTGCATTATAAGCATTGCCAGTACAAATGCCTGGTATGCAAATGCCAGACTGGGAATGGAGAGAAGCTTGAGCATCGATCTCATCGATGAAGTTCTATCGAGCATGAGCTCCATCGAAGTCACTGAACCGTATGATCAAGCTACAAAACTTAAGCTACACAAACTGCTGGAGATACAAGACTCACAGGCACAACAGCAGAGCAACGACAGTCCTATCAGAAGGACCGACATTTGCAAATGGTCACTTCCAAGTAGGTTGGCAGGAGTGACGACGCTGCCGGGCGTGACTCCTCATCGAATTATCCCAGCTGACATTCCAATTTCCCCGAACTTCAGCAGCATGGGTCAGCTGGCTTACCCTGTGCAGCAACCAGTTCGGGCTGGCAAGTCCAGGTCACGTGACCCGTGTCGTCACAAGATCTACTCTTTCTGACGGTGCGCTGGCCTGCCATCCTTTTCCTCCTCTACTTTGGAGCACCCGACCCGACAAGAGGCCTATGACTTAATAATTATCCAGCCCCCCTGCCTCCCACAGGAGGACCACAACCGCGAATTGCCACGCGAATTGTCAATTGTTTGTCCACAGATCGGCCCAAAAGGGCACAGACCTTTCGATAATGTTCGGGCTGGCAACTACTCTGCTTCGCATTGTTGGGAAGCCTTCTCATGGCCATCCAAGGGAAGTTCATCACCGATTCGGTAATGTGACCCGAGGCAGCAGCAGCCACTCGTTGGTTATAACGCTAAGCATTGATGTTTCTGCAGTTCAAATTTTATTCATGCAGCCTGATTCCTGGGTTTCGGCATAGCATGCATAAAATAGAAAGGAAAAAAGTAGACGTCGAGATCGAATCTTTGGCCGAAGGAGTTGCAAGCAACGAACCCCTGGCACCTTATGCGTGATCTGTGAGCACCACTAACTATAAGTTGCATTAACTGCAGTTAGTTGTATGTATGCAGTGTTATGTTGTAAGGGTGCATCGACGGCTAGTCATTCAGTATAAAGATATGAATGGCTGTGATAACATGCCGAGCTGGTTCGGCCCAGTGGTCAAGGTGCTCGCCCCAACCAAGGTCTGGCCGAGGTCGTGAGCTCTAGCCCGGTGGCATATGTAGAGCGCCTGAATAGAGATTAAGTTCTCTTACGGCGCTATGCAAATGAATTATGTATATTTTATACAATATGCCCGTTTGATGGAAGCAGCTGCTGAGCGGGTTTGAGAACTAATGTAAACAGCAGCTAGCACCTAAGTATATTGTATGTGAACGCCCTATGCCTCTGCCATTGAATGGTAGCTGATTAGTAGCCATTTTATTAATTATTTATTTTTATTATTTTATTATTTATTTTATTTATTAGATAATTAGCTGGGCAGCCAAACTTTTGGAGTGAGTCGAGTGCCAACTCCTCTTAGCTGGAAGCAGGCATTACAAAATAATAATGACATTGTATGTAATTTTTATAGCACCCAAGAAGAACTGAATCTCTATCCGGGCGCCTTAAATATGCCGAAAGGCTCGATCGGGCCCACGACCATGGTCGTTAAGCAAGCCCCTTACGCTAGAACGATCAAAGTGAGATTTGGTGCTGTGGCGCAAGTTTTCTCGGATCTTGCTCCTGAGTTATCAATTCGTACTTTGCTCTTTGATGTACGCGATTGATATGTAAGTTATTGATTGAAAAATAAGTTATGCTTAACGAGAATCTCTGATGGAGGATTAAATATGTAATCCGAACGGAGACACAAGCTAGCCCGCCATTTTCTATTTTAAGACCGGTGTCATTCAGCAGGTAAACGGAGAGCGGCACTAACCGCAAGCCGGAAGTGAGAAAATCTGTCCTGACAAGCATTCGTCTGCGCTGTGAGGTGAAGTGGTACTAGAGTGTATTAAAAAGAGCTTATTAAAAGCGCGACCCCGCAAGTTTTTATATGTCGTAATTATGGGAGCAGAAACACACGGACCGCCCGGTGGCTGGCAACTAACGCTAATATCTCACAACCGACATCGCATATCTTTATTGGAATGAGATAATAAGTTCGATTATGAGGAAATATTTTTATAAACACCAATCGAAAGAGTCCTATTGCAAGACTAGCTGCCAGAAAGGCACTAACTAACCATTTTTGCATGTTGGCCCTGCGCATGTCACCTCTAACCATGTTATGCTTGTTGAGATGGACATGTTACCACAAAGCATTCGATCATTCTTCCTTTATAGCACCTTTAAAGTGCCCAGAAGGAGATTAAGTTAACCGAGGGCGCTATACAAAGTATTATTACTATTATTGTTGTCATTAAAGCCAGCGTACCGCCAATTTCAGCCGCATGCGATGGTCGGTCAACATGACTAGCAACACTTATCAATTTGAAGCATAAATGCACGTTATGTGCACACAAATGAATAATAATTAATAATATCTGCTATATCAAAGTATAGTTTGGAAAAAATTAAGATAGGGTCATTTTTGTGAACCAAAACCGTATGTAAGCCCTTCCGTCCGACCTTCGCCTTGTTCCGGACTGGCAGACGGCGCCGGTATGGATTGAAATGAGCTCGTGTGCCGTCGTATGGCTTTATTTTCCTCATTAAAATACCAATAAGATGGAGTTTGAAGCAACCTTTTGAGATTATTTTTTCTGATGCGTTCTACTTTGCAGAGCGGAGGTAGTCCGGTCGGTTTAGCAGTGTCATCTTAGTTCGTTCTGCACCGCTCTTTTGTTCTTCGGTTTGGTCTTTGCTTGCTCGCCGAGGTAGCATTGTGGGATAATTTTCAGCTCAAAGTGCGGAAACTGTCTTTACTGTCGTTGGGAGGGATTTCTCTCAGCTCTCTGTCCATTTATCTGACGGCTGAGAATCGCCAGCTGCCATCGTTAGGCAGGCTTAGGTACAAACAATAAAGGAAGGAATGCGACGAGGCGTTAAATTGAGTCGCTTGAACAATTTCGGCACAGTAACCCTTTAATGTGGTAATACCGACATCGGCGATGGGCTGCCCAGCCCAGCGCAGTGCACACGCCTGGCTGCTGTTAGATTACCAGCTACATTACCGAGATTACCAGCCTCGAGAGAACGAGAGAGCGAGCTAACAAATTTCCGGCTATATATCTTCATGTAGCTGTGCACTGAAGATGCTGTCGATTCATATTTTGCTTGCATATTCGTATGTGCGCTCTCGTGTCTGCGTGCATGCGTGTGTGCTTGTACACGTTTGCGTACGTGAAACGTTCACATACACAACCGCAAGCACGCGCAAGCCGTGCGTAATTTGGCACGTGCACGTTTTTGTAAGTTTAAGCTTTTCTCAATGTTATGTGTCTGCTTTCTTGTGTGCAGGTATGAGCAGACTTGTCAGTGTAAGCATCTTTGTTCGTGAATTGTTGTGTATGCACTCTGGCCGCTGGCGCAGCCTACATTCACATACCTAGCGGTTGTCAGCTGCTGTTATTGGCAAGCCTTGCCAAGTTACAGCATCTATTAAGACAGTGGTTCTCAACCTTCCTAATGGTGCGACCTTTTAAATAAAGTTCCTCGTGTTGTGGCGCCCCCAGCCATTAAAGTATTTTCGTTGCTACTTCATAACTGTAATTTTGCTACTATGAATTTTTAAGTGAATATAAGATATGCAGGATATATTTAGATCGCTACAAATTGAACGTAATTGAAACAGCAATTAACCACAACAAAAATACGCAATTATAGGAAAGGACTCTAAGAAATGTTTCCCGGTGGTCTTGGACGACCCTTTTGAAGAGGTCGCGACTCACAGGTTAAGAATCGCTGAGTTAGGAACCTCGAAAGAGGTTCAGTTCTCTGAGGGTGCTATACAAATTATTATTAGCCTTTCGTACCGGAAAGCGACAACTTCTGCCACGGTAGGTCGTGACACTACTACACGACATGTTTTGACCATGCTAACTTGGAAATTGTTCAAGTCCGGCTATCGAGCTGTAATGGAGACTGCTGGCTCAAAACTGGCTCACCACGGTACCGATTTGAAACGCTTTAAATGGAGACATTGAAGCTTGTACTGATACTCTGTCGAGGAACACTTGAAAGTGATGCTTTCCTTGTTCGGCTCCCTTGCGTCACTTATCCTTACACTACATCGTCTATGGAACCTGTCATATGGGCCTAAGAGGACTAAATCTCTAGGAAGCATGTCAATTGGCTAGTGATAACTAACACTGTCAGCACTAAGGAAAACGTTACTGACAGATCATTGGTGAGTCGTGTTGGCACACTAGGTAAGGCGGTTGCTTTCACGACCCCAGTCCCGAGTTCGATTCCTGCGGTGGGTGATTCTTTATCACCACTGCAAGCGGTGGTGATAGCCGTAAAGGCTCTTCAGTCGCTATACAAAAAGAGGCTGTTTAATCAGCTAGGATTTATGGGTATACAAACATTTAGCTCATTTGTATGGCGCCCTAAGAGCACCTTAATCTATATTCAGGGCTTCACCAGTGCCACCAGGCTCGAGCACACGACCTCGGTCATCAAATTAATACATTGATCTTGGTCGAGCACATTAACCGCTTGGCCAAACCAGCATACACTTTTTGTTGAATGTACTAAACAAATGCTTTAGTAAGTGCATGTTTAGGTAATTTTAAACGTCAAGGCAGGGCATGCCGTGAGTCAGTGGATGAGTTGCAGTATACTAACTAAAGACAGGGTAAAGGATTTGCGATTGTTTTGAGGCATAACTTACCGACTCGAGGCACACGAGTGGGCGGTATGATGCCAAGCCTAACTAGGGAGTAGTGTGGCCGAAGCTAGAGAATGAAGGGACCTAAAAATGAGGAAATACACCTTGAACGCCCTGGCAAGAGGAACCATAGCAGGTCGGTGGCTAAGTAGTGTAATGCTGCAATAGTGACGATCGCAACAGACAAATAAATAAATAAATCCTAGCTGATTAAACAGCCTCTTTTTGTATAGCGACAGAAGAGCCTTTACGGCTATCACCACCGCTTGCAGTGGCGATAAAGAATCGCCCACCACAGGAATCGAACCCACGACCTCGGGAACTCGGTCGTTAAAGCAACCGCCTTACCTAGTGTGCCATCGCGGCTCACCAGACAAGACTAGCTGCATAGTTGTGCACCGACTTCAACAACTGTAAACGTCTTATTGCACACACGAACACACATACCTGTGCAAAAAAACATTCGTGCCGAGCCAGTTGTCACACACACACACACACACACACACACACACACACACACACACACACACACACACACACACACACACACACACACACACACACACACACACACACACACACACACACACACCATCAAAGATACCAGCGACAGACGAGGAACCTGCGCACCCTGTTAAGATTAGCAGGCCACAAGGCCAGCAACTGCCAACTTAATTTATTGCACTGTTCGAACTAATCACAGTGCCAAAGCTAAGAAGTATGCACACCAGAAACTGATATGATATGAACAGAAATACAAGTAGCCACAAGGTACGCCATGACATAATACGTAGCGCACCAATCAAGCCTGAGTACATACAACACGTAGCGTGGCACTCGGCCGAGCGACAGCTAGCTGCGCCCACCAACATGGCGCAGGCCAGCGCCATTTTGTAATTTTCAGAAATGTAACATGTGGAGCGGCTACAGTGCCGATATCACTAGAATAACACCACGAACTTTGAGGAGTCGACCACTCGCTTCGACGTCCTCGCCTTTCTAGGGCAGGCAGGAGGACCGGATGGGGGGGAGGGACGACAAGGCTGTACACAATGTGCAGCGCAAATTGCAGCCAATGGCAATCATTGGCTGCCGCGCACGATGCACTCCAAAAAGATGTTAAAATCCGTAAAAATATTAAATCCTGAAAGCGCAAAAAAAAGGTTTGGGAGCGCTCGGGTGAAGCTCAAGGAGCAGCTAGCTAGCCGGCCGACAGTCGGCTAGCTTGATAGGAGGTGGGCAGCAGCCGGAGCAGGCAGTGAGCGAGGATAGTGAGAGAGCGAGGGGAGAGCGAGGAGAGAGAGAGAGAGAGAGAGAGAGAGAGAGAGAGAGAGAGAGAGAGAGAGAGAGAGAGAGAGAGAGAGAGAGAGAGAGAGCCGGTGCCGAAATAAGAGAATTAACACGGTGGCTACGAACAACTGCCCGCCGCACGACTGGGCAGAGCCATATTCAATCGTCGTCTTCATTATAGTCGTCGTCATCGTCGTCTTCTGCATCTTCTTCCTCATCTTCGTCGTCCATTTCTTCGTCGTCGTCTTCGTCACTAGCCGGTGCTGCCACAGGCTTTGCCGCAGGTTTTGCGGCCGGTTTTGCCGCAGGAGCTGGCTTCTTGGCCACGCCGCCGCCGTTCTACAAGACCAACGCAGTCGAGATGCAGGCAGCTAGCTACATGCCATCCTTGGTGCCGAGGGGAATGGGCCAACGCCCGCACCCGTCCGGCAAAGGGCAAATCGTACACGAGCGACAAAACTTTTGGGGGGAAAGGAAGTCGCTGCTAACGAGTCGGTCTCAGCTTTAATGGATGCCGTTGGCTATGCATATCGACTCAGCCAAATTGACAAAAAAATAAGTTTGCCAGAAGTCCGCTCGACGGCACCTGTAACTAGGCCGGCTGGCGCAAATTCAGGCTCGTTCGCAGGTAAATGACCTTTTTTTTATACGGTTGACCTAGATAACAGAGCTAATTACTCATACACCGTCGCAACTGCCACGCTACATCACTTCTAACCGACCTGCTTAGTTAGGCTCATCAAGAAGCACACACACTTCAACATTCTGCCACTCAATTGAAGTTCCGTCGTCGTAATTCCTCCGACAAACTTAAATGAAATACTTCCTCATCTGGCTTCCCATCTCATGTATCATTCACTGTTAGGACTCAAGTCGTTTGGCTGGTCGGTGCGTCTTAACATCCTTTAACATTTAGACCTAATGCTTTCAGTTCATGTGCTGGCAAAGCCAAGAATGTATTACCAACTGAACTCGTGACATCCCACTGGCTAGACATTTAAAAAGACTACAAGCCTGCTAATCACACCATTTTCCCGTTGGCATGTAATTGTCCTCTGCCGTCTTACACAAGCCAAAACAGGATACGTTATCACTAAACAATCGACACACTTCCTTTCAAGAAAATGTAAAGTTGCCAAAAAGATTTAGTCTTCTGAAGGCGCTTCATAAATGCCTTATTATCAGTATCATTAATTGAAGGACTTCTATAGTGCCAACCGAGCTGAAGCTACAGCTGGCGCGGCGTTATCACAGTGCTCTTCCGCAGCGAACGACGGCCAGTCGAGTTGTGCGCCAGCTACTGCTATCAGTGAGACACAGAAGCACGCACAACGTAACAGTGCTCGTGCGCAAATGCACGGGCTAGCGTATGCACACAATCGCATGGGCAAGGCGGTCCAGTTAATCGATCGTCTTGAACCGGACGCACGAGCAAGGTCTGTAGCCGGCCAACTCTGCAGCCTCCGGAGCGCACTCGCAGCAGCCTTACTTTCACTTGCTGCTCGTATTTGCTCTTGGCAGAGCTAGCCTGGCCGTCGTACTTCTCCTTGTCTGTCTTGGTAAGTGCCGCCCACGCTTCAGCGCCTGAAAAAAGGAGCGAGCACTAGTGAGCACTAGCCCGAGCGAAACAAGCACTAGCTAGGCTAAGCGGGCTCGACGGACGATCCGTCCGTCGAGCCCGCTTAGCCGCCGGGCATGTGGGCCGTGAGCGTGCAGCAGCTGCTGCTGCTGCTGCGAACCTTTCTTCACAATGTCGGTGTTGCTCATCTTGCCCGAGTTTTGGGCGCGAAAGTCGGTGAGAAACAGCAGATAGGCTGAAGGCGGCCTCTTGGGCTTGTTCGGATCGGCAGCCTTCTTGGCCACCTTACCGGATGCTCCCTTGGGAGGCACGTACGAAGACATCTGCACGAGAACGAGATCGATGGCTACCCGGTTAGGGACGGCACGGCAATAAGCGGCGATGCAATGACAGGATCGAGCCGTCGGTTTTGCCGAAGCCGCACGACAACGGTCCAGCACATCGGGAGGAGGGGAGGGAGGAAGAAACCAAGAGACCAACCACGGCTGCCTGCACTCCAGGCTCGAGCACACTGCGCGCAAATGCAAAATTCTCGAAAATGACAAGCGCACTTAAAAAAAACGCCACACTCCGCCTGCTAGAGGAGAATGAGCCGAGTGAGTAAGTGGGCATCGCCAAGCACATTTTTCCACTCTCTGCGAGCAGCATCATGAAAAGGCACGCCCCGACACACTTGTCGGATGATGATGAAGTGGCTCACCAACGATCGTAGCCTAAAAGCACGATGGACAACGACCCTCTAAACAGACATCTGGGCAAAAAATGACTAAAATTCCTACACAATTGGCCACGCTCGTCGACGGACAGAATTCCTGCAAAATTGGCCAAGCTCGTCGACGGACAGGTTGCTCTGCAGCTGGCAACAGCTGCGGAGCAACGAATCAACGAAAGGGCTGTACAGGCAGGCTGGCGCTTAGCGAGCTGGCGGGCACACCTGCTTGTCATATCGCCTCTTGTCCTCAGCAGCCTTCTCGTCGTAAGGCTTTTTTTCACCCGAGGTCAGGTTCTTCCACTTCTCAGAGGCAGCCTTAGTTACTTCAGCAACCTGAGATTTAATGTGTAGAGCAATGCAGCGCACGTGAGGCAAGCCTCACTTTCGACACCGCTGATCCAGTGACCGCCATGTTGGCGGCGAAAAGTTACACACACGAGGGCAAGAACTTGGCCCGGTGTGCACTCACAATTGCGTGCCCACGCGCACAGACGGCACACCGGTTCCAATCGAGCTAGGCTACCTTTTTCACATCCACCGACCCATCTTTCTTGCACTGCTCCCTGAAATCGGCCATGAAATAGAAGTAAGCCGTGGTCGCCCTCTTTGGTTTGTTGGGATCCTTTCCTGCTTTGGAGCTCTTCCTGGTAGGAGAGGCATTTGCAGCCTTGGCACGACCTGAAATTTCGGAAACACTTCGAGATGACAACACGACGATGAGCACTAGGTCACCTGATCATTGCTAAGTCATATTACTATTATAATTACTAGGTAAGCCATTGCAATGCTGAGGGCTGCAAGCATGGTCACAGCTAGAAAGCAGGCCGCTGTCCTAGCACTTGGCTGCTGTGCCCGGAGCTTCACTCGAGTACAGCAGTGACAATGCGCTTGGCACTTTAATACACGTGCACAGCACAACAGTCGCATGGTGTATTGCAACAAACAAGACGATTTTACATTCGCTTTTACGCCAAACTCTTTGAGCCCAACTCATTAAAAACTTGCTCCGATGCTCGCCGAGTTAATCGTTACGCTGCAAACTGTATTCTCTTGATTCTGATTGCTTCGAGTGCATTTACAATTTAACGATAGTTGCATAAAGTACAGGCTGGGCAATATAACAGCTTCATTTACACAGCTGTAGAAGGGCCTTAGACACAATCGCCACCTGCTTGCATAGGGGCTGAGAACTGTCTGAATCCTAGGGCATGCCCTAGGTTTCGCAGTGCCCTCATTCCTAGGCCACAGATCAATAATTAGAACAGGATTGGTTCCTACGCAGAGCAAAGTGCCCTGTTCAAAGCCCGCCATGCCTTTGCGCGTAAGCACTTCTTGGTCGTCCGGTCAGCTAAGAGTGGTCTATTGTACGGTGACACTTATGTGCACACATTCGATCATGCAGGTGCAGGCACACACGCACGCACACACACACACATACAGCATACACTACAATATAAAGCAAAGTAAATTTCAGCCGATTTAACAGCCATATTGACACAGACGGGCAAATATTCACAGCGGCTACAATTCACATCGCATCAGGCAATAATGAGTTGCCTTCTGCAGAACTCGAAGCTGCGACCTGCGTCGCAAAGTGCGAGCACCTTACCAGTATGCTTAAAGCATAAGCACTGCCCACTGAAGCCAAAAATATCATTTACTTCCACACACGTTGTACAAATCGGTCGGTTTGAAAATGCTGTGGCTTCACACCGGTTCTGCATGCTTGGCCTCCCACATGGGCCTCAGTGGCATTGTTAGCATCCAAGGCTCGCCAGGTACACTTCTACACCACAGCTTGGTAAAAAAGCAACAAACTCCAGACGAATAATAGTGCACCTTTTAACAACTGTCGCTCACAGCACTGTCAAATTGCACCACCAAGACCGATGCGCTGCACAGAGGTTGTCGGCTCATCAGCAGAGAAAGCCGCCATTTCTTTGCTTTTGCCGAAGAAGTGTTCAGCATGCCAATTAGGCAACTCCCAAAATGAACTAGCACACCTGAGAACTTCACCGACAACTTCCAACAAGCCTATCGCGAGCTCATCAACAAATCAACTCATCAGCTTCGCCACTCACAGCAATCACCCACGAAAGGATGAACCGCAGGTCCTGGGCCAGCCAGCTTGCCTCAACACAAACCACACGAGCAAGGAGTGCATAACAAAGCCGATGCAAGAGCCAGGCTGTGCACGACGAACCAAGCCCCGTGCCCATCGTCACGATTTGCTTCGACAAAGGGACAAGCATCGGCTGCATCTTGATGGCCTGCACCACGCCCGTCAAAAATACGCTGTCATCACGCTCACCATCACGATGTTAAAAGCTCAAACTCCGCAAAATTCCAATGTGGAGGAGGTATACGACAATTCTGAGTCGTGAGCCCCAGTAAGACGAAGCTAATCTATTGGGTCACAACAGCAGCACCAGCGAATGCACACCCAGCTCCGATGGCAACTGCGGCCTGGCTGCAAGGTGTGCCTATTTGGTCAGCTAGCTAGCAGGTGGGCAGTGACTAGCCCCTCCTGCGAAAAAAAGCTGCAGCCAGTCAGACTGGCTGCAGCAGCTGGCACCATTTAGTCCTTCAATCGTTGTTTCGGCTCACTGCTAGATAGGTTTGCGAGTATTAATTCACAGCCATCTTTGACCGAGCTTAGTCTATAACTGGCAATGCTTGGATCGGCAGAGTCTGACGAAACCCGATCGAAGCTGTGCTTACACCGTCGACTTTCCCGACTGAATCGTTGCCGATTTAAATCCGGTTACGGCACACAGCATCTCGCGGACGGACGGGAGGAGCCAAATCGGCTGGCTGTCATGAAGGTTGACAGAGAGAGAGAGAGAGAGAGAGAGAGAGAGAGAGAGAGAGAGAGAGAGAGAGAGAGAGAGAGAGAGAGAGAGAAGCATTTTGCCATTTGATACCTCCAAATCCCGAACCTGCTTGTCACATACACTCCACGACCGAAATAATAATGGCTGACTTCCGTAGGCTCGAGTTATGCGTACAGAGCAAGTCCCTGAACATGAGATGATTACGCGTTGTAGCAGCGACTTAACATTAATTGGCACCATGCATTTTCATGGGATAGCTCTTTCACATGCCCATTTATCTTCCTTTTCTTTCCATCATTCTCACACCCGCCCACAATGACAGCAGCAGCAAACTCAATTATCTGTGGGTTGTGGCTTGGCAGCTTTCCGGGGAAACCCTCTTTCATACCAGCCTCCCGCAGTAGAGCAGGGTGCTGTGGGCGGAACTAAATCGGCCATCAATGTTTCCTGAATCGGTAGTGCAAATGCACTAACTAGCAGGAAAGTAGGCGTCGGCAGGTCGATAGCGTAAACGCAGCTCGAACTTCACGCTACTATCACGAGCACACCACGCTAAAAACAAAAACATGATAACTACGGTAACACAAAAGTCACACGGTATATCCGCACGACGTTAGTCATTAATTCGAACCGAGCAACGCTTCGGCTGACGGCCAGAACGAACTGAGGTAAAAACGAGATGACGCTGCCCGCTACTAGACAGATCTCAAGGCGGAGTGGAGCAGGCTTGGCCCAATCACTAAAACAATAGATGCAGTAAAAGCGTTTGCCCAAGAGACGACAGAATAAAAGCAAGAAAAGGTGTGAAATATCCACGAGCACTCTCAATTCAGCAGGTAGCTATAACGATCACATGTTAAAATGGACCTGACGCTTTAGGACTCAGGCGACCACGTCAGCCCACAGCTAGGATGACGCTATCGGCTAGAGGGTAGCTCCAGCAAGAAAGTACCGCCGCTAACCGCGGGAGGACAGGCGGCCATCTTGCGACAGATGACGCCAGCCAAAGCAAAAAATGCAGCAACGCCGAGATGACCGAAGAGCCCGATGCATCCGCGGTACCGAATATTGACTGTGCTAGAGCAAATTACAGTGGCTGGCCTCATCGTCAAGGGAATGGGCTAACCGATGGTACTATCGACCAGCAGCGCTTAGGTTTGAATTTCGCGGCACACAGAGTCGACTACCTGCTGCAGATGGGCAAGACCGAGCTGCTAGCGCGGGACACATCAGTCCAGTCACGCTCGCGCGACTAGATAGTACTTACCCATTGTATTAAACGATCTTACTATGCTGCACTAACTTCGGAAATCCAGCAGCTAACGTCGTGGACTCACAGCACGACGCGGTACAACCGATTAAAAAAGACGATACCCGGATAAGCCGCGGGCTCGCACAGTAGCGTCGCTTTCGCGGCAGTGTAATTATAACCTTCAATTTTGAGTTAATTAAAAATTATTTATTTAAACGTATTTTAACAGGTGTTTGTAAATTAACTGGAAGATTACAGACTAAAACTTTGAGTCGACCTTGACCATCGAAGGCCGGTTGCCCTAACGGCAGCGTCCTGGTCACACCACGGCCAACGCTGTGAGAATGGACCAGCAAGATGGCCAGATGCTACTGCCCATTGAAGCAGAAGCTTATGTGCAAGCAATAGAGGAATTCGGCGTCAAGTCTGTCGGTTGTCCTAAGTATGCGCATTTAACATTTAGCTAGCGGTATTTTGTTCGAATCGGCGGTCATCGAATGCTGGGGCCTGGGAAATCGACATCTTATGGGTACCCGCAGCCCAATGAGAGAGTTCAATGAGGGCCTTCATTGGTCGAAACACTTAAAATATTTCGTGCGGATTTCAGCCTCGGGTATTGTTCAGACTATATAGCATACTTGAAACTGACATGTACGGAGATGCACTACGAAACTATGCCGGGACGTCCGTAAGGCTTGTCACTGGCCTACTGGTCACTAATAATCCAGCCGCCAAGTCCCTAACGCTGAGGATGCCAATCAGAGTTGCTCATTTCAGGTGGTTTTCTCAGCATGAACGAATTGAGAAGTTGAACATGCAATCTGTGCAGACAGCATCTGCTCAAGAAGATGAGTTTGTTAAAGAATTCCTTATAAACGAGGCCAAGGTAAGCGGCACAATCTTGTTATGATACACTTGCGGGGATTTTAAGCCACATTTTTCCATTGGCAGGGCTCCTTACTAGGTATGCTGCTAATGTAACGTATCGTTCATTTTTCACTTCAAAGTGTTTCCCAGCTGCTGTGCTTAGGCTTCGTGATCGTCATACGCTCGTGTGCGCACACGCACGCACACGCACACACACACATATTAGCCGATTGGCAATAAAGGATTGCCCACTACAGGATGCGAACCCACGACCTTGGTCGTAAAGAGCTAGCACCTTATCTCCTGGGCTATGATGACCCAGTACATGCCTTTGATAGCAACAGAGAAGGCGAAAAATGATTGAACTCATGAGTGCTCAGCTCGTTTTATTGTTAATCATTAAGATGTTCTTGTAGGCATGACAAGGCTAAAAGCTCTCCAATATGTCAAACAGTAATGCCAGCGATCTTCGTCGATAATGCCGATTGTCACTAGTCCCCTAAATAAGCAGAAAATATGTTTGCTAGTAAATAATAATAGTAATAATTCAGTTGTAGGATAAAAACATGCACAATTGCAGTACATAAAACTGCCAGAAAGAACTAATCACACGGCCAAAGCAAACGTTGTGAGGAGCAGCTTATAATTTTTTAGTTTCATTTCAAATCTCGGCAGATAGGGAAGGGCATGATAATGATGGTAATAATAATAATACATTTGTGTAACACCTTCAGATAACCGAGTCTCTGTCTGAGGCACTTTACAGATGCTGTATAGACAGCATTTCAAAATGATCGGTGGTATAATTTGCAAGCAGCAGGTACAGTGTAAGCAGATGCATCAGTAGGTATCTCAAGCTCTGTGCTTGGGTGCAGAGGGCCAGGTGGCATGATCTGAGAGGACCAGACGGATTTGAGTTTGGTAAGAAGTACAATTAAACGTTCATAGCCAGGGGAGCAAATGGCATGAGAGCAATCTCTCATTGAGGTTTTTAGACACGCTGGCTGGAACAAGTGAAGCAAGCGGACACACGGCAAATTTTTCAGTGCACTGGCACACTAGAACTGAGTGGAGCTCTTGTGGCAAAACGCCCACAGGCCACCTCCTCCCTCTGCTTGCTTCCCTTGCCTCCACACGTAATAATAATAATAATAATACATTTGTATAGCACCCTCAGAGAAATGAATCTAGGCAATATTTCTAGGCACTTTACAGATGCTGTAAAGAAAGCATGACCAAATGGTTAATGGCAACATTCGCAATGCCATCAAGCATAACATTTTTAGACGGACATGTACAGGGTCAACATATAGATATGGGACACGTGTGAAACCGACCAAGCCTCCCTCCCCCTTGCCGGTCCCCCTAATGACTCATGCCGGCATTAAGTATCGAGGAGGCCGACCTGCAAATCTTGCTAGCTGAGTCTCAGTGGCCAGCATCGTGCCCTGCAAACCGTAAACTATAGCAAAATTACGAGACAATAGGCAACAGAAGGGAAGGACCTAAACTCGAGTGAGAAAACCTTGAAGTCGATGCATTGCATGGTGGAGAACCCTGCCGACGCCCTGTCAAACAGAAAGTCCAATTCTGACTATATCTTGTCAATTGCCACGTAAAACAAGTCAATGATGAGGAAGTGTTTGTTGCTATTCGTGTGCTCATCCTGACGAGGCCGACCGGGTTGGATGCAGTTGGCGGTCGTGCTGTGCACCTTGATAATTCTGACATGACTTCTGCACCTTTTGTCAAGAGATCAGCATAGCCAGTCATTTGCAACTCTTTCAGCACCTGCACATTGCAGTCAGTGGCGGAGCCAGGATTTTTATCCTGGGGGGGGGAGGGAGCAAGACCTGTGCAAAATTGTTATGTGTTGACAGGGCACGACAAGCAAGATTTTTGTGTTTTCGTGGGAATGGATCCTCAATTAATCAAAAATTATAGCGCAAAACCAGTGTTTTTTTTTACATGAACTCGGCAGTTGCCCGTCGAGTGGAATAAAGACTTTTTTAAATATATAATATTTTATAAAGACTTTTTTTTAAGACTTTTTTTTAAAGACAATTTTGTCGTTGGTGGCGATCGAGAGGGGAAGGCATGGGATATGGGGTAGCTCAGGTAGCTGTAGGTAGGGCAGGCAAATGCTCTCTTGGCACTGCCGCTGTTTTCAATCGCTCGATTGCTAGCACTGACTATATCCTAATCCTGTTTTAGCAGGACCTGCAGTAGGTCGTTCATAATCAATATCAAGTGCTCCATGAGTGTAAGATGAGGGCAAACTTGAGTAAAAGTATGTGGCTTCGGAGGCATGCCGCCTTGATTTTCTGCTCAGCCATGCCGTTGTTCACTTTGACGTTCATTATGAATTGCATTGCATCGACTGTTCCTTTAAACCGAGTGCGATTTATGCGATTACCTAGGCCATCTGTTTTCCAACACTCTACTTTCCTGTAATGACGTGCGCCTCCAGCATGTTCACCAGATAGCCTTCTGCATTGTCTTATTGTGATGCAACTGGTGGCTAACTTGATTCGCAAGAAGTTTGCAATCTGTGACGCCGACGTTCTCCCGGTTGCCAATTCCGCCTGAGGGTCCGAGCCACATATAAGGCAAAGGAAGGATTGTACACAGTAAACATCCTCAATAATAAAGGAACACTTATGCATCTTAAACGACGAAGGCTGAGAGCCACTAGCTACTTTTTCAAATTTCTAGCTTGGGTACATCCCACCATCCGATGCAAGTGGTGGTGGAAAGAGCCGGCCCTGAAGCAAGTGCTAGCGATGGATCTCATTGACAAAGTTGAGGTCGTAGGTCGAAATGGCAGGTCTCGACCCAGGATCTCGATCGATTTTGACTGCCCCAGTGATCAAGTGAGCTAGAGGCAGGATATCACCTTGACCTGGTTGTGCCGGTGTAGGCAATGAAGCTACATGCAGTTTAATACTCTGCTGAGCTGATGCCATACCTTCAGGTTGCCAGTAGCATAATGGCTGTGCAATAATTACAGCAGGAGCACCATCTTCAGTTGAGAATTCCTAGAAGAACGACCGAATCTCATTGTGAGCAAATGATCTCTTCAGTAGTCTTGTTGGCGCTGCTGGTGCTGATGATTACCGATTCACGGCTGATGGTTCAGTGCATGATGTGACAGCATCACCAGAACCGTTAGACTACTGCATCCGCATGATCCTCTGATGACGCTTAGAATGGGCCTTACACACCATGCCTGTTTCTGACCAGCCCTATTGGCCTGTCTGGCATGGGGGTTCCAGGGGTTGGGGGTGCCCCAAGATATTAAGAGATTGAGGGGAGATCAGCCAGGGTGGAAAGAGGGGCTTGGCATTTGTATCACCAGAAATATAGCTGCTGCTGCTGGTGGCTACTGCTACCGTCGTTCCATTACTACTGCTGCTGCTGCTTTGTGCTTGTTACAGATTCCCATATCGGGGCAACTTGTGTACACTATAGTACAAATATCTCAATATAACGACTATGTCTCCTTTGGTTCTCTTTGTCTTTGGATTGATTTCTCTTTTCTCCCTTTCTCTCTCTCTCTCTCTCTCTCTCTCTCTCTCTCTCTCTCTCTCTCTCTCTCTCTCTCTCTCTATCTCTCTCTCTCCACTCTCCCTCCCTTTCTGTGCTGTCTACCCCTCTCTTTCTTTTCTCTCTCTTTCCATCTCTCTCCCTCTCTTTCTGTGCTGTCTCTCTCTCCCTCCCTCTCTCTCTCCTCTCTCTCTATCTCTCTCCTCTCTCTCCCTCTATTTCTGTCTTTCTGTGCTGTCTACCTTTCCCTCTCTCTATCTCTTCTCTTCTCTCTCCCCTTTCTCTCTCTCTCTCTCTCTCTCTCTATTCTCTCTCTTTCTATGCTGTCTACCACTCCTCTCTCTCTCTCTCTCTCTCTCTCTCTCTCTCTCTCTCTCTCTCTCTCTCTCTCTCTCTCTCTGTCTCTCTCTATCTATCTATCTGTCTCTCTCTCTCTTTCTCAAGTAATCTAGCTCTACAGCTCTAAATTGTTCGGGCTTGTCAACTTGCTAGAATGCTCATCACTAGATAAGTGGTTTAATTTAGGTTTAATACAATTGCGTGGTGCCCCAAGTAATTTATTGAACTAGCTTTGTTCTTATGCAGATACCAGCTCTGATCCACGAATTGATAACGATTGAAGTTTGGAAGGAGAAGATATTTCCTGAACTTGTGAAGATGCAGTTCCACCCACAAACGACATTTCCTATATACATGGTCGTGAGTAACCATTAATCATATGCTGAATCTCTATTGCAAAGCCATGTTGCACAATTACTCACCATAGCCGTGCCTCTCGATCAGAAAGCTTCGAGAAAGAGAGAGAGAGAGAGAGAGAGAGAGAGAGAAGGAGAAAAAAGGGAGTTGCCATAGCTACAGCTCAATCACAGTACTAGTCCAATTAGTCACTGGAAGGACCTCTAACCAATCGTAAATTTACAGTGAGCACACGGAGATATCCACTCAGATGGTTATCTACATACCGTATGCATGCTATTGTATCACCCAAGAGGTTCAAAGCATGACGGCACTGTAGTGTGCTCACTAGCTACCCCAGCCACTGTGCATTTGAGCATGGCTGCTGCTGCTGATACTATGGCTGCTGCTGTTACTGCAGTGGCTGCAGCAACTTCAGTGGCTTTTGTTGCTACTGCTTTTGTCGAAGGCGATGAAGTCCTAGCTGGCAGTCAGTGTAGAATTGTAGCCGAGTTCCAGGGGTCAAAGGCTAGTTCCGCCAAACCCGCCATACTCAGGCCACGCTGCCGCTCGCCATGCCGCTAAGCTAGGGTAAGACGTGCAGCCGTCAGGTTAAACCTCTTTATAACAACGCATGCGCCAACAACAACAGGGGAACTAAACAAGTCTACGGGGAGGGTCCTAAACAAAGTACACTATAGGGGCGCAAGACGACGCAGCAAGCGAGAACAAACGTATTAGTTGGTCAGTCGGCTTCTACCGTCACACCGTCGCCGGCCTCCGTCCCACCAGTACATGCATATGCCGTACAAGACCCGGCTAGCTGAGTATTCTGGGATAGACGGAGCAGACGTCCACAACAGTCGAGAGCTTCCGCCGAAAGACGCCAACACGTGGGGAGGGTCACGAACACGCTACATGGGGAATGTGGAATATACAAGTCTCAACAACGAGCGAGCTATCCAGCTCCGCTCGGGCCTTGGGTACTCGTCGCCTTGCGTGCGTGGCCGCATCGCCGGAGCACGCCTGCAACCATCCAGGTGCATAACTCGGCAAGACCGGGAGCTTCCAACACCACGACTTACTCGGCCAACTCCTCCTACCCAAGAGCCCCGGTGACCTCACGTCACCGCACATCCGACCATGCCATAGGTCCCACTGCGGCCTAGCCGGTGACCCTCATTAGAGCCGTCCTGTCCCAGCCAACCGAACCTAACCTGGGTACAGAATAAATCGGCCGCATGCTAGCAGTCGACTGCTAGCAATCGACTGTTCAATCTAGGGTTACTTAGGCTATAAAGCTGTGCCGTGAAAGTCTATTTGAATTCGAAGGAAGGACTGCTTTTGCTGAGCAGTTTGACGTTGACGTGCCAAGACAATCATGCAGTGGCCAACATCCTTAATCAACTGTCTGTCCTTTGTACGCTGGTGTGGGTGCGTGTGCTCGTGCGCCGCTGGCGGTGCGTAGGGGATTTCACTCGGATTTATCGTCGACTGCTGGATTCGTGTGATGCAGCTTTACCACGAGGCCACGTTGATCAATCTGCTCGAGACCGTGCTGTACCACCAGGACGCGTGTGAGGCCGCCGGAGATGCTGTCCTTGACCTTATCGACTACTGCTACCGGAGAGTGGTGTGGCTTCTGGTCAGGTACGGCTGTGCTCATTCGTCTTTGCTTATCCTGCTTTGCCCCTGCCTGTCCTGTTCTTGTGCTGACATTCCTGGCCTAGGTTACCTAGGTTACTTTGCAGCCTTCGTGTTAAGGTTGTCGATATGCTGGACTCGTTTGAGATGACCTCAATTGCATGATTACTCTTCCGGAATTAATCGAAGTCATATTTAGAACCGTACATTTCAAACATGCTGCATGTTTATTGAGGCCAGATGCATGGAGTGTGACAGATTAGCCGGTCAATGAGCCTATGCAACTGGAGATCGTGGCTGGCAGAGGATCGTGTCTTGTGCTGCTTCCATGTGCTTTGCATGCTTACACGTGTACATGATTCAGTGCATGTTACTAACAACGTGTCCTACTAACCAGTAGCTTCCTAGTGTTTTCTTCTGTGTTTTGTGCACGCAGGCCTTTGTTTGTATGGTATTTGTGTGCTTTTGCATGCTTAAGTAAGCATGCAACCGTGCATATCATTGACTCGTTATTGCTTCTCTTGCAGTTAGTTATACAGTGCCTAGCTGGATAGAGTTTTAGCTGTCTCAGGATGCTGTACAAATGACCTATTGTAATCATTATTACTGTGCATGGTCAACATGTTTCAACACGTGTGCTGTGCTGCAGCCGAGTCGATCATACTGCCTCGATAAATAAGCCGGATTGTGATTGCCAAAATATTCTATGCGGTTCCTGAATTAGAATGACTAGGAGCCAGACATATCATAATCCATGGTTAGTCGGTATAAAAGCCTAAGTCATATAGCATAGGTAGCCAGTTAGCCCTGTTGGGCTTTGAGGCAAGCACGAGTTGTTGGGCTCAGGCAGTCAAGAGGTCAAAGTGCTCTGGCTGAAAGATTAGTCAAAAAATCCCAGGGAGTCAGCTGTGCGGCTCCTTTGCTGAAAGAGCTGCAATGGTGCCCGGTTGATCATCCGATATAGGACACAATTCTTACTCTGACCCAGTAGGCCCGTTACAGCCTGGCTTTTTCATACCTAACTAAATTGATGCACCAGTTTTGGCCTCATCGTGCCCTCGGGTCCTCTACATGGACAAACAATTAGCTGTTCCATCCTTAACTTAAAGACTTCGGGTCTTGGGTCATAGCCCAGGGGTAAAGCACTTGCACTTCACTGCCGACGTCGAGAGTTGGAGTCCTGCAGTGGACAATCCTTTATTGCCCGCAGCGAGCAGTGGTGATAGCTAGCTTTCAAGGCTCTTCTGCTGATGTGTAAATGAGGCTGGTTATATCAACAGACCTTTGCTGTTGGCAACTTTGATGTTTTTTGATCTGCAGGTCCTAGACTGTTGAAATCACTTCCACAATTCTACACGAAGCAAAATGTTCTCTCTTTCTGCTGACTGTGGCACATCTTTTCCAGCCGTCCTGCAGCTGCAGCTTCCTTCAAGCTACTCCCTTTCTCAACTGCCCTTCTGACTCAGCTATGCTTCTCACTCACTCAATGTTACGTGAGATGATATATGTTGGATACCATATGCTCCCCGAAAGGCTCTTAGGCTCTGAGTGAACTATAGAAAACTGTCCAGAGTAACACCCACTTAGTCCTTGTGGCTTTCAGAAGTTGCATACAAATAAATAAATAAATAAATCCTTGCTGATTAAACAGCCTCTTTTGTATAGCGACAGAAGAGCCTTTACGGCTATCACCACCGCTTGCAGTGGCGATACAGGATCGCCCCACCGCAGGAATCGAACCCACGACCTCGGGACCGAGGCCGTGAAAGCAACCGCCTTACCCAGTGTGCCATGACGGCACACAGAGACATGTTGCATTACATACGGTCTGGGCGCTCTTTGTTGCTGTCGTGTTCTGCCACGATCTGCTGCATCGGTGCTGCTCGTGAAAGTTTCTGGCCGCATAGGCCAGAGACTTGCAGAGTTTAGAGTGCTGTGTTTGCCAGTAAGGATCTACGGTGCAGAGGCCGCTACAAGGAGTTACTGACACAAGCTTACTCTGTAGCAGAAATCCTTCAGCCCTCAAGCTTTGCTTTTAAGATAGGAACAAAATGGTCGGGTCAACGAATGTCTGATCTCCTAAGCAGTCGTTTCAAGTTGACGTATAGGAAACAGCAATGAATTGCATGATGCTTTCTCTCTCTCTCTCTCTCTCTCTCTCTCTCTCCTCTCTCTCTCTCTCTCTTTCTGAATGCTTGCAGCACCCGAGCATTGCTTGGATAATGTTTCCACTGTTGCTGGGCATTTCACCTCTATTCGTGCTGGGCATTCCACCTCTGCACTTAGCCTTAGATTGCGCTGCAACGAGTTGACTGACTTTTCTGCTGATTGAGACATTCTATCCTCTTAGTCAAGAAGAGCGTCTGGAGTCCTCGGATAGGACGGAACTGAAAACCAAGAGCTCTTCGGTGGTACGGTGCAGCAGTGACCTTGATGCCCCAGGAAAGCCGATGGATGTAAGGACTGTCACCTGTCACCCTTCACCTGTCACTCCACCTATTGCCCTTCACCTGTCACCCTCATCCTCACTCCAGCAATCCTGACATGTTTTGACTGTCTATTTGGCACAGCTTTTAGATGCAGGTTGCAATTAATCACAGGCAGTCGATCATTCTAGAAATACGAGTACATTGTGCTGTCTAATGTCACAGAGCAAATCCTCTGTAGTCTGTGCACAGATTTGTGATTGTCTTGTTCTGAAATGACCCCTGCTAGATGACCACTAAGCTCTACGGTCAAATCTGCCTACTTTCAGCTTTGTAATATTGCAAAAATTCGAGCTTGCTTTGATCATGATAGCACAGCCACGTTGGTCCATGCATCTGTGACTCATCCCCCTTCAATAACGTTCTCGGTGTAGCCTCTTTAGCCTAGATTCGGTGCGACAGAGGTCACAAAATCAATCTCAGCTTTCGGCAGGGCATGTGGCTGGCCCCTTGGGTCTTGGCCCAGGGGTCAGGTGCTAGCTCATCACGACACAGGTTGTGAGTTTGAGTCCTGCAGTGGGCGATTCTTTATTGCTTACTGACTGCAGTGGTGACATCCGATGTTTCAGTGTTTCTTGGACTACTGATCAAAAACATTTAACCAGAATATTGGATTTGCATGGGTTAGCAATTTTTGTAAAAACTTGTGCATGCTCATTGGTTTTCTTATCTGGTGCAAAATGGCTCTCTTTTTGCAGTATCCGGTCAATATCTGGATTCTGACATAATCACCATTATCGACGGATATTATTTTCTAGTACCGTCAGAGCACAGCAAAGTAGGATTTACTAGAATGTATCAAGTATCCCCTCCCTAAAAAGATATCTCGAAAGCGTTATGTTAGGCATATTTTCGGAACTTATCGAGATTTTGAAGCCTGCTAATTTGAGCATGCACCGTAGGCTTGACATAGTTCGAAGAGATGCAAGAAATTGAAAATGGGATGGAAAAAGAAACCGTCCAACAGTTCTTCCTGATAAGCAAAGAATTGCAGTAGATGATTTTCTTGAATTATTTCCGAGGTCTTAATTAATGATAATAATAATAATTCACTTGATAAAGCGCCCTCAGAGAACTTAATCTCTCTCTAGGCGCTTTACATTTGCTGCAAAGTGAAATGCAATTGAATGGTAAGTAAAATCATGCTTGCAAAACAAACGAAATGAATAATATGGTTAGGGGTGACATGCACAGGGTCAGCATGCAAATGTGGTTAGTGGCAGCATGCACAGTGTCAGCACGCATAAGCACATCAAGGACGAATCACAGGGACCCACTAAATGCTGTCCTAATTCTCTCACTTTGCCAAATACATGCACCAGATGAAACTATCTTTTCATAATTTCAGTAAAACCTTTTTAATGCATGCAGGTCGCCTTGGTTTTGGCTTCTCAGGTTTTGGCCAAGACTTCTAAAGCAGTTTTGTACGAATCTACAGGTTTTTCTTCGTCAGGAAACTTGGTTGGCTGGCTTCTTGCTGTAATTGCACCACGAATTTCTGACATATTTTAAAACTAGGTCTGGCCCATGTTTGCGCATGCAAAAAATAAGATGTCTTAAGCCTTGAACATTCTAGGCCTACTGCCCAACGTAGTCGCTGAGATGTATTTTTCTATAGGCATGATACTCGGCACATCCAAAAAATTCTTACTTCACCATGTTCTGATGGTGCTACCAAAACTATCCTTCATCAACCACAACTGTTTCCCCACCCGGTTGAATTTACCAAACAAATTAATTGTGCATATTTTTGCACTCAGTATGCTAACCTATGTGGCCAATTTGGTATGTGTATTCTTTGCTTCTTCATATTAATCTCACGCTGTGATAGTAATTTTTGTGTTCATTTCCAGGGTGAATGGATATTTTGGACCGGCAATGTGTGCGTGTGTGTGTGTGTGTGTGTGTGTGTGTGCGTGTGTGTGTGTGTGTGTGTGTGTGTGTGTGTGTGTGTATGTGTGCGTGTGTGTGTGCGTGTGTGTGTGTGCGTGTGTGCATGACCTCAATACAATTTGAATTGTCATTTTTTGAATTTAATTTGGGTATAATGACACATACTTGCTGTTTCATTGCCTATTCCTATAGGAATTGGTGGAGCAGGACAAAGCTCTACAGTTTGACATCTCTATCAAGGCATTGTCGATCATTCGCTATGCGACAGATCACCTTGCAGCGTAAGTTCGATGAATACTAACTGTGCTGATCTGTAGCTTGGTGTTATCCTAGTACTTCCTGTTTGCCTCACTGCATCATTTTAGCAAGGTTAAATTTGCCTGCTGTGCAAGTGACTCTTGAGGCTGCATGAGTAAATGGCTAAGACGAGATTATGGGTTCGAACAAGTTAATTTGCAGACTGCAGAGAGCTGCTGCTGCAGCTACATATGGTTCGCCATGACAGTAAAGATTTCCATCGCCAATACTCAGAAGCCCGGCTAAGCAGAGTTGGCCAAGTGGTTAAGGTGCTCGCCCGGATAAAGGTCTGGCTGAGGTCGTGGGCTCGAGCCCCGTGGCATATGTGAAGCGCCTGAATAGAGATTGAGTTCTCTTAGGGCGCTATACAGATGAATTAGTTTTTTTCAAGCTTTAGGTTCTTTCAGCAGGTTCAGTCCGGTTCAGGTTTCGTCCGATGTGAATGTACAGGTAATTGCAAACGAAGAACTTCAATTGGGGAATTCATTCGAGGAACCTGCATAAGGAACACATAAATCATTCCCAGTAGCTGGTCTGTGAGGACATTCTAGCGATTCTTTTGCACTGGCACCCAACGATTCAGTTTGTAAAGAAGCTCACAAATGTAGAAAGCCGCCTGAACGTGCATACTCGTATATGTATGCTGTGCTGTGTAGGGGATAAGGGGGGTGAGACGAGCCTCACGTTAAACTCTCCTCATCGATCTCTTTGTCGCTCACAATTTGCGGGCATTGAGAGAGTGGAGAGCCTTGTAGCTGTGTTGATGCTCGAACAACCAGATTCAGTGTCCGAGACATTGCTTCCTTTTTCATTGCTATCAGCGGAGTATTTAAAATAAAAATAAAAAATAAATCCTAGCTGATTAAACAGCCTCTTTTTGTATAGCCACAGAAAAGCCTTTACGGCTATCCCCACCGCTTGCAGTGGCAATACAGAATCGCCCACCGTAGGAATCGAACCCACGACCTCGGGACCTCGGTCGTGAAAGCAACCACCTTACCTAGTGTGTGTGTGTGTGTGTGTGTGTGTGTGTGTGTGTGTGTGTGTGTGTGTGTGTGTGTGTGTGTGTGTGTGTGTGTGTGTGTGTGTGTGTGTGTGTGTGTGTGTGTGTGTGTGTGTGTGCCATCACGGCTCACAATATTTAGGGGATGTTAACACCGGGTTGGGACAAGGATAGCTTATAGGTTAGCTCCGATAGGACAAGGCTGATTCAGCTGCCAGTGTCAACTTGTTGTCTCAAATTCCAGTTTATCGTGGTTGCACAATATGGTACATGAGACATGAGCCAGCCAGTGGTTCCAGCCCCCAAGCTGGTTTTGCCCAGTGGTTAAGGTGCTCGCCCGACCAAGGTCTGGCCGAGGTCGTCGGCTCGAGCTCTGTAGCATATGTTAAGCGCCTGAATAGAGATCAAGTTCTCCTAGGGTGCTATGCAAATGAATTGTAATTATCTAGCCAGTGACTTTTCTCTCACCGGAGAGTGGGACACCAGCTAAGAGTCTGCAAGTGCTGCATTATCCACTGCATTGTGCTGTCCCCATGCCCAGTGCGGCCATCTATTCCAAGCTGTCACAGCTTGTTTAGCGTCTCGGGAAGCTGTGCCAGTCATTCAAGCAAAAATAATAATAATAATAATAATAATAATAATAATTCACTTGATAAAGCGCCCTCAGAGAACTTAATCTCTCTCTAGGCGCTTTACATTTGCTGCAAAGTGAAATACAATTGAATGGTAAGTAAAATCATGCTTGAAAAACAAACGAAATGAATAATATGCTTAGGGGTGATATGCACAGGGTCAGCATGCAAATGTGGTTAGTGGCAGCATGCACAGTGTCAGCATGCATAAGCACATCAAGGACGAATCACAGGGACCCACTAAATGCTGTCCTAAATAGGTGTGTTTTTAAGTTCCTTTTAAATGTGGTCAGGTCAGGGGATGTTCTGACGCAGGTCGGGAGGGAGTTCCAGGCTTTGGGAGCATATGAACTAAATGCACGGTCTCCGAAGGATTTAAGGTTTGTATGAGGTATTTCTAGACTGTTGGATTCCGAAAAGCGGGTGGTACGATGCTTGGCCTGATGGGGTAGTATATCTGACAGATAGGCTGGAGCCATAGAATGAAGGGACCTAAAAGTGAGCGACAAAACCTTGAAGTCAATCCGTTGCTTGACTGGTAGGTAGCCAGTGCAGGTCGGCGAGAAATGGAGTAATGTGGCAACTGCGACGCTCACGACAGACAAGCCTAGCTGCTGAGTTTTGCACCAGCTGCAATCGCCTGATTGCACATACTGGTAGGCCAGTAAGCAGTGAGTTGCAGAAGTCGAGACGGGATGTATCGAATGCATGGACCAACTTGGACGTGGTATCTTTATCTAAACAAGCCCGAATTTTAGCAATGTTATGAAGCTGAAAATAGGCAGATTTGACTGTGGAGCTGATATGGTCGTCTAAGGAGAGGTCGCTTTGGAATATGACACCTAGATTCCGAGCTGATTCGACAGGAGATATGCTGGCAGAGCCAATTTTGAGAGTCAGCCTTTCCAATCTCTGGATCACACTGGGTTTGCCCATAACTAGTAAGTTAGTTTTATCATCGTTAAGTTTTAGAAAATTTGCTGCCATCCATGTGCGGATGTCATCAATGCATGCAGCTAGTGAGTTGAGAGAATTTGAGGTGCTCGAAGGCTGGGAGGGATCAAAGCAAAGGTACAACTGAGTGTCATCCGCATAGAAGTGAAAGCCTAGATTGTGCTTGGCAATCACATCAGCAAGAGGCAGAGTATAAACCGTGAAAAGAACCGGACCTAGCACTGAGCCCTGAGGTACTCCATATTTCAGAGGTACTTCAGATGATCTTTGTCCATTCACGTCAATACTCTGGAGTCTCCCACTGAGATAGGACCTGAACCACTGCAGAGCAGTGCCAGTGATGCCCAGGCGAGATGAGAGGCGCTCTAGAAGAACTTTGTGATCGATGGTATCAAAAGCTGCCGAAAGATCGAGCAAAACAAGCAGAGACACTCTACCCATGTCTGCATTCCTAAGTAGGTCGTTGTATACCCGAAGCAATGCTGACTCTGTGGAGTGATTAGCTCTAAAGCCAGACTGGAACTTACTAGCAAGGTGTGAGGTTTCGATATACGAGTTTAGCTGGTCCGCCACGACCCGTTCGAGTGTCTTTGATAGGAATAGTAGAAGGGAAACTGGGCGGTAGTTGCTCAAGTTCTCTTGGTCAAGTGTAGCTTTCTTGAGAAGTGGCCTGACTACAGCTTTTTTGAAAGGTGCTGGGTCATGACCTGAGGCTAATGACATATTAATTATGTTAGTTATGCATGGCAGCAGTAGATCAATGCAACGTAGGAGCAGGACAGTGGGAATAGGGTCCAGAGGACTTGTTGTCTTCTTTGATTGAGATACGAACTTTAGGACTAGATCAACAGTGACCTGCTTAAATGCAGACATTGAGGTGCAGCCAGGAACCGAGGAACAGCATTCTAGTGGGGAGGTTGTCATCGCAGGGATGGATTCCCTGATCTTGTCTATCTTCTGCACAAAGAATCGAGAGAAGCGATCGGCTAGATCATCATTAGGATCATCAGGTAAGGAGCTAATCTGGGAACGGTTGAGGAGATGGTTTATTGTCGACATCAGCATTTTTGGATTGTGCATCTGTGATTCAACAATGTTTTTATAAAAACTAGACTTAGCCTTTGCTAGGATCGATTGGTACGACCTACAGTAGTCTTTATATGCCTGTCGATGGACAGTTAGTCCGGATCTTTTGTATGCTTTTTCAAGCTTTTGTTTAGTAGACTTGGCTAGTTTAATGTCTGTGGTAAACCATAGGCCGTCTGGACGGGGGCGCACAGTGCGCTTTGTCAGAGGGGCAAACTCGTCTAGCGTGTCAGCTAGTGTCGTGTTGAAGCTATCTACCAATGATGACAGATCGGGGGGGGGAGGATTGAGCAGCAGAGGTGAAGCAGATATTCTCGCACGGACAGCATCGATGTCAAGGGTCTTGAGGTTTCGCGATTCACAGGTTATTTTAGAGGAGGATGTGGGCACACACTGTAGATTGAATGAGATCTGCATGTGGTCAGATAAGCATGATTTGGTAATAATTGGTGATGATTGGTGATTGGTGATAATGCCTTCTATACAGCAACTGTAAAGTGCCTAGAAAGAGATTGAATTCTTTGTGGGCGCTATACAAATGCATTATTATTATTATTATTATTATTAAAAAGCATACCACGCATTTCATAACCCTGCTCGACCGATGTGGAACAGCTGACCGAGTAAATTTAAGCTGTCCAAACCATTACGATTCTTTGATGGACGGAAGTGGCATGCTTGGTGACTTTGGCTAGCTTAAGAAGAGTTGAATCTTGCACGATCGAATATTCGTGGTTGCTAATGGTACAGGAGGACAATAAAATGGACTCGACCTCGTTAAAGATCTTAGTTGAATGAATGCAGCCAATCGTCACATGTTACCTTAGAATGGAGCTGCTAGCTCGGTGGCTTCCGATGGTGGGCAGGGCCAGTGCATGCTCAAAATATGTTGACAGCAGAAATCGGCTGAGTACAATTGTGCTATGCACTCGGCAACCCCCAGCACAAGGGGCGACGAGATCGGCACACACTTCTCGATCGTCGCTGACCCGTCCATCGAAGTCGGTACAGAACATCCCCTGACTTGACTACATTTGAAAAGAACTTAAAAACACACCTATTTAAGACAGCATTTAGTGGGTCCCTGTGATTTATCGTTCACGTGCTTATGCGTGCTGACACTGCATGCTGCCATTAACCACATTTGCATGCTGACCTTGTGCATGTCACCCCTAACCATGTTATTCATGTTGTTTATCAAGCATTATATTACTCACCATTCAATCGCATTTCCCTTTGCTGCAAATGTAAAGCACCTAGAAAGAGTTCTCTGAGGGCGCTTTATCAAGTGCATTATTATCATTATTATTATTAGTAAATTTGCGGTCGTGAGGACGACAGCCGTTGCCAGGCTGCCGTGTGTGTCAACAAGGCTGCTTTGTGTGTGTGTGTCACCAAGGCTGTGGCTCGTCTCAGCCTCCGTCCTGCGCGCCGAGCGGGAGCGGCTCTTGCGTTGCAGGCTTCCTCTGAGCGCAATGACGCGGCTGCTGAACACGCACGACGTACCCGTGCTGCTCGTGGATCTCATGCAGGCCGCGCCGTGGGAGCGCCGGCGCAAGGCCAAGGTCGCCACCGGCGACGACGACCGTTCGTCAGCAGCAGTGACCGTTGTCACGGAGAAATATATTGACAACAAATGGAGGGAAGTGCCTGCCGAGGACATGTTCAAAGTCACAAAAACCGAAGGCCAGGTAGGCCAGCCACCCGATACGTATTGCCACTGCTGCTTGCGTAGCTGTGGAGAGCGTCTGCTTCTGGCGCCCTTCTTCCTTGGCCGATTTGCCGCAAGGTCAAGGCTTGTCAGTTGGTGCGTCCGTGCAGGTGTGGCTCGCGTTGTATCACCTGCTCCTGGAGCCGCAGTGCCAGCAGCAGTACGAGCTGAACACGTACAGAAAGAACTCGCTGCTGAAGGTGAGATACAATCTTTGCCCTTTTTTAGCCACATGAAAGTAGTCGCAGGCACGGGTTCAGATGGCGAAAGCCAAAGGCCTGCACGCCGGCAACGTGCCGAGTACGCTTCCGTGTGCGGAAGGAGTGGGAGCCCAAATGGGACTGTGTTATGTCGTTTGATCGTGAACCTAGCGACAGCTGCGCCACTGCTGCGCCACTGCTGAGCAATGGCAAGCAACGGCTTCGAAATGGCAAGCAGACAAATGGAGTCGCTCGAACAACCTTTCCTCGCTAGCTGCTGGCGGCTGCTGCGGCCCGGGGAGGGGGGCTTGAATCATAATAATAATAATAATAATAATAATAATAAGGGGAAGAATAATAATACATTCGATATACTATAATACGAATAATAATACATTCGATATAGCGCCCTATGAGAACTAAATCTCTTTCTAGGCACTTTATATCTGCTGGATATCGTTATTGCAATGACGGGTTTTCGCTCACTGTTTGACACAGAGATGCCGCGCACACGTGCATGCTGCGTGTGAGCTGAAGCAGTGGCTATGCTGAGGTGCAGGCGCGTCGGATGTATGGGAGGGCGAGTTGGACTCTGAAGAAGAAACCGCCGCCTCGAAATGACAAAAATCCACCGGCAAATACTGCTGGGGGCTGTCTGTGATGAAGCGATGTTTTGCATGCATTCTTGTAATTCTGCCATCGCTGCCATTCTGGCACTGAAGCTGAGTCTGGAACTGAATCGGAGAGCCCCTCCTGCTAGAGACCCTCTCCTCCCCACCACGCCGATATGGATGCTGCTGGGACGGCAAGCTCCGACAAATTGACGTCGTGTAGCATGCAGCGACCAAAGCGGCATGTCTCGCTGTGAACTCTGTCGTTGGGGTCGAGCCCTTTGTGTCGTTGCTGAAATTACGCAAGACTGCCACAACTAATGCTATGGGCTTAACGTTTTCCAGCTGAGATCCTTCTTGACGGAAATCCTGCTTGACCAGCTGCCCGCCATGACGGCCCTGCGCATTTACGTCGAGCATCTGTCGATCATGGAGCCACCGCCGGCGAAGAAAGATCTCGTGCTCGAGCAGGTGCGTGCGCCACCCCACTCCACCCCACCACACCTTAATCCCAATCCTGCGAACCTCAACCTCAGGTAGTATTTCCTGCAGTGACCAGCCGGTGACGACTGCATGATCCCTATATCATGGTCTATCACCTCTTAACCTAAGGAGCACCTTACTTTGCCAGACTGTGTTCATGCGCTATCGGCACCCGAGTGACTGGACTGTTCATAATAACTGTCGACCGACTTCGGTGAGAATTAATAAGGTCGAGATCAGTTCAAATAACAATTAACAGCTCCGGGCAAGCCAGACACCAGTCTAATGTGGTGCAACGTGCAGCAATCAGTAGCAGCAGCACCGGCACAGCAATCAGCAGCAGCAATCAGCAGCAGTAGCCTTTTGTCCCTGAAGCCCACCTAGCCTACCCACTCCAGGCCACATTTCACTGGAAGATCACTGACCCGTGGCTGAGGTGACATGGCATCTGTACCACTGTTTGGCATGTAATTCAAGCCGGTGGTTTTATTGGAGGCACACTGGACGTGGTCGGGTGGTGCTGATTGTCTGGTCTTCGGTGACAGCAGTAGGCATTAGTTTACTGAATCGGTAGAAGATACAAGAAAAGGGGCATTTTATATCCGACATGCTACCAGCGTGTCAGATATGAATGGCATTGGCTACTTTCCTACTGCCGACTGTGGCACATCTTTTTCAGCGGTCCTGAGCTGCTACTTCCATGCTACTCACTACCTCAACTGCTTTCCTGACTCTGCTATGCTTCCCACTTTCTCTTTGTTGCGTGAGACGAAGTCTGTTGGCTACCGAATGTGTACCGAAAGCCGCTTAGGCTGTGAGTGCGCTATACAAAACTCTCCTGCGTAACACCCACATGGTCTTTATGACTTTGTGGAGTTACAGACGGAGATACATTACATTGCATTTCATTGGCTACTTTTTAAATTAGAAGTGTTTCCTTTCGAGAGCCATCGTGGCCGCCCTTCTAGATCTACTGTAGTCTAGTGTACTAATGGAGTGCTATCAACCATATGGCATCTATTTGACTGTACAGCAGGTAAGTCCGAAAAAGTCAGTCATTCCGATGTCACATTACTTTTTAATGTAGAGGCAAAGGTTTTTCTTTTTAGCGTTATCTTAGTGTGGTCGACTAACTTTGTAATGAGACGTTGTTTCTTATATCCAGCGATTCAGAAGACTGAAGGAGACCTAGGTTATCCAAAACGCGGCGAACTTGCTAGCTAAATTTAGGATGGCATCAGCACTGCTTTTAGGGAGCTGACCAGTAATGTATTAGTGTGGTGTTGCTCGACCTTGTTATCGCCTATGGCTCAGTTACGGGTAATGGTCGCTCAAGCGGCTGTGCGACCCTTGGCCTCTTAGGATCATCGTTGATGGAAGTTATTTCAAATGATGTCATAAAGCACTAGCTCGCTTTTGCTTGGTAATCTTTCTAGGTTGATATCTGTATGGGGTGTGTTATTTCTCCTCTACTTTTTGTGTTAGCTATTGAAATAGCAATGTGCAATAGCAACAATTATGATAATAATTCGTTTTTATAGCACGGCAGGAGAACTAAATCTTTATTCCGGAAATATTACAAATTGCTGCAAGAGAAACAATAACCGAGGGTTAATGCCATTCAAGGTATAGTGCTTGGACAAAAGTGCACACACATGAAGACACTCGGTATGCCACCAGAAAGATGGATCCATGGTTAGTAGCATGCACTGAATCGTGCACATGTAAGCAGTAAAAGCACACACACACATGCGCGTGAGAGAGAGAGAGAGCAAAAGAGATAAGTTCACTGGGGCGCACGGAACAGCTAAGTCGAACAGATGCATCTTTAGCTGATGCAGCACTGGTTGTCCTCAAGATCACGATAGCTGAGAATCCTTGTTTACCGTCCATGCAACGGTTCATGGCTACCTAGTTGCCATCATGTTTTTTCGCATTGTTTCCACGTACTTGACCGGCACTGTATGACGCACGTTGAAGCATACAGGGAAGTTAATCCCGTAGCCGGTTAAGCTTAGCTATCACGTGCTTCTTCTGCACGAACAGCAAGAGTGCTTAGTCGGTGGATGGCAATGAATGCAGCGAGCCAGTGTGCAGAGCTTCTGGATGGAAAGATTTCTGGGTAGATGGCACTCGCCGTGCTAGGGAGTGGCACACTAACCAAAGTCGGACTGCAAACCATAGGTAGGTGCAGTCTCTCTTGCGTGATGTATGGTGTATCGTATCTATTCGATCTGCCGCCTCGCATATTTCGGAATCTCTCTTTTGTGGTGATATCCAATTGAGCCCGGTCGAGCCAATGGTCGCGTATAGCAAGGCGGTCTAATGCAAATGCCTTGTTGGCATCATCCTTCAAGCATTTAGGTTCATGATTGAGGGGCAACAGGTTGATATGGTTAGGATGTAAATCACAGTACCAGTAGCAACTTCTGACCTGATGTATGTAAGGAGAAGGCGCGAAATGTCATGTCTGTTGTTGATGACATTGGTGACCTAGTGAGGTAGCTTAATTGAGATCGAATTCTCGAAGCTGCCACTAACAGAAATTGCACGGCATCACAGCCCTGGCCTCGTAGCCGCTGATGACTGGACGACCAGCAATAGCCTCCTGCTTCTTTGCACGTAGAGGTCGGTGTTTGCTTTTTCCTTTCCTGTTGTTCATGGACACACGTGCGCACGTTGGCGTACGCACGAGCAAGTAAGCTGACAAGGGGAGACAACAACAACCACTCGTCACTTACGGTCTGCAGTCGAGAATTGACTCTGAATTCTGACTTGGCATTGTCTTCTTCCGCAGATACCCGAGTATCGAGACAATATGCTCCAAAAGTACGACAAGAAATGGGCTGCCATAGCAAAACTGCAGGCGGAGAAATGCTTCGACCCGGACGACAGCGTTGTCATGAGTCTGGCCAAAAGGTCGGTGCGCAGCAACCATAGCTGGCTGCTGTAGGTATTTGAGTGTTTGCATGCATGCGCATGCATGAGGTGGTGAGTGACTGCGCGAGCGAGCGTGAGTGCGCATGCCCGCGTGTACGTGGTGCACGTGGTGAGCGGGATTGCACGGCAGCCCGAGGCTGAGGGATCGCTGGGAGCGCAAGTCGCTGCACGCGTTCACGCCGCCGCTGCACAGGTGGGCAGACACGTACAGTGCGGATGCGCTCGGCGCGCTCGCCGGAGATCCGCCGACGTGCGCCGAATGCGGCGAATTGGCGGCCAAGCGATGCTCGCGCTGCCGGAACGAGTGGTACTGCGGAAGGTAAGCCCATGGCGGCTCGGCCTGCGCAGCAGCAGCCAGCTCAAGCGCGCTAGCTCGGGGCCGAACTATCGCCGATTGGCTGGAGCGGGCGCTGGCTCCAGCCAATCGGCGATAGGTGCAGCGCTTCCCTTGGCTCGGTGGCTCGATTGATGACTCGGCCGATGCTAGCAATCAGCCGCTAGGAGCCAGCCAAGTGCACTTGCTGCATCCGGACTGCGGCCGTCGCGTGCGCTTCGGCGCCGGCCGCGTCTGAGACGCTCGGCCGGATTCAGCAAATGTAAAGCGCCTAGAGAGAGATTGAGTTCTCCGAGGACGCTTTATCAAGTGCATTATTATTATTATTATTATTATTATTATTATTATTCAGATGCCTCAGGCACAACGACTCCGAATGTGCCGATGCTTCGCTTTTGCTTGCAGGGAGTGTCAAGTGAAACACTGGCCAAGGCACAAAAAAGGATGCGACCTACTGTTCGAGGCAGTGGAAAAGGCGAAATCAATGGGCCCAGAGGCTGACTGACCGACTACCGGGCGTTGAGACGCGTCAACTACGGACCGTGCCATTGCTCCGTCTTCTGCAAACTGAGGCTTCAGACTCACTGGGCACGCTGGTTGTTCGCATCTAGCAGCTCAGTCGACTGCTGTCATCTCAAGGATTTGACTGACGAGCTGGCGGCAAGGCAACAGTGGAGCCCGGACGAGGTATCCTGCTGACTGGGCCACTGGGCGGGCCGCGCACTTGACCCGGTGCAAAGCACGTGCTCAGCTACTCGGAGCCCTAGGAGCAGAGGCATTTGAGAGCTGCATGCCGAGCTCGGCTGCCCTCGAAACTGCGGCGTGAGCGGCGTCGGCATCTTTCCATTCGGCAGTCGCACTGGATGTGGGCAGCTCGTGAGTGCAAGTGGGAGTGCCGGTCGTCAGCAGACACTGCTCCTATGCACGTGCACTGCTCATGCACGTGACCTTGGTTCGAGCTGGCGCTTGCAATGGCTCGGATTGCCCATGCCTCGTATCAGCAGGGCTCATTGGCAAGAAAAGGGGTACGCGAAAGACGCTGCCCTTAGCACGACGATGCTTCGCGAGGAAGCAGCGAGCACACGAGCCGCAGTCACGGCACATTGGTTTTGGAGGTAGCCGGCGTGCACTACAATAAAAATAATAAAATGGAACGACTCCCCCTCACAGCCAGCTGTGTGCCAAGTGGCTTGCTAGAGCTGCCTGTAGCAGGCAGCCGGATGCTGTGCATGTCACCCCTAACCATGTTGCCGAGCTGGCTTGGTCTAGCGGTTAAGGTGCTCGCCCCGACCAAGGTCTGACTGAGGTCGTGGGCTCGAGCCTCGAGGCATATGTGAAGCGCCTGAATAGAGATTAAGTTCTCTTGGGGCGCTATATAAATGAGTTTTATTTATTTATTTATTTATTCATGTTGTTTATCAAGCATGATACCACTCACAATTCGATCGTGTTTCCTTTGCAGTAAATGCAAAGCGCCTTGATAAAAGTTCACTAGAGAGTTCTCTGAGAGCACTTTATTAAGTGTGTTATTATTATTATTATTATTATTATTATTACTACTACTACTACTATTCTGGGATTCTGGGTACTGTAAGTCGTGAGCTCGGCGAAACCAATGAAAGCATCCATCCTGGAGCACTAGTCGTGGGAGCCCCGGTGCCCAACAGCAGGAGCAGACGCCTGCTGGCTAACATCTGTCGAGGTCTCTCTCGAGGGAAAACGCTAATATTATGTGCCCAAAACACCGAAGTGTAATAAATATCGTTCCTTAATCAATATTTTTATTTCATTTTCTCATAACCGCAAATACGATCGGCATTGCCACGGGCTGCAACGGCAAAGTCAAACTTCGAGTGCCGACATAATCTCTACGTACTTATTGTCACAATAATAAAAATAACCATAACGAAACGTGTGTATAGCCTACTGCAACAATAAGGCCAATTTAGCAGTTATGAGTGAGCCTGGGGCCACCCTCAAGTTAGAAGATGTAATTTTCAAAATCGATTCGTCTAGTGTCACAAACTCGAAGTCTATGCATTATCTAGGCATGCTGTTTCACAGCGGCTTGCAGTTACACGAGCACACGCCAACCTCCACTGACGAGTCGGCTGACTTTCAGCTGTGGAGCATCGACACAAAATCAGCCCTGCTTCGACAAGAATACAACTACCAAATTAGTTGATACTTTTGTGACATGGTATCTAGATCACTGTAATTCCATTTACTCAGGACTCTCGGCCTATGCGCCGAGTCGACCTCAACTGTTTCAAAACTCAGCTGCTCGTCTGGTCTGTCGCCGACGGCACAGAGCTGCAGCACAACACCGCTACTACTTCTGTCTGAGCTTCACTGGCTCCCAATCAGACGACTTCGACATTCTTTCTTCGGCAGGTTGCACTTTCAGCCACTTTACTCGCTTGCACCAGCCACACCTGTCCCGGTGGACTCTTGCTAGTCCACTGTACTCTCACACCACCCACGAGCGCATCAAGGTCAATTTGCATCAAGGTCAGTTCACATGTACCGAATGAATGCTGTGACGAACGGGTGGATGTTCAGGCTTTTTTGGTCGCTTTGTCAGGCAATGTCGTTTGCAATGCCGGTCGGTAAAAAGATCCAGGCTCTGGGAGTGCAAGAGCTGCAGGCGCCGTCTCCCAAAGATTTGAGGCAGCAAGATTACAAGACAACGAGATTGCTTGTGCAGCTAAATGACTCGACCGAGCAGGAGGTACTGTGCAAAGCCTGATTAGGAAGTATATTGCATCACTGTAAGGCCAGAGCATCACGATGAAGGGACCTGAAACCGAGTGAGTGACCTAAGTTTGAAGTCGATCAGCTGCTTGGTGGAGAGCCAGAGCAGGTAGGTGACAAGTGGCATACTATGGCGCTTGCAAAGTTCACACGACAGACAAACCTAGCTGGCGAGTTTTGCACACACTGTAAGCGTCTTAGAGCACACACAGGAAGTACCTGCCAGTGGCGAGTTACATGAGTCTAGAAGGGCTGTCAGAAACACATTAGACAAGCTTAGCTGTGGTACCCATATCTAAGCAAGCCCAGATGTTTGCAGCGTTTTTACATAGCAGATAAGTTAGCTGGCAGACTTTACTTCGGTGCTGATGTGGTCATCTGGTGAAATGTAAGTTTGGAACTTGGAGACAGACCCGGATTCCGTGAAGAGGCAATAGCAGATATGCTGGGCGAGTCCATCCACTTTGACGGTCAGGCTGTCCAGTCATTAGCTTGTTATCAGAAACGTCTGGACTCCATCTTGTGGCATGCTGTGTGTGCTGGCTGCTGATGTTCACTGCTTCCTGTCATGCACGGTTAGTTTCTCTGGAAGTGACCCTGCTACCTATTGTCTGGGCCCACTGCACATCAACTCGGCACCTACCGAGCCTGCATTTCTGCTATCAATGAGTGCTCGGTGTTGCAGCAACTGGACCCCCGCAAGTCTATTCAACCACCCGGTAAACGAACGGTCGCCACAACCGAGGTGCAAAAACCAGGCTTGTGTTGTGAGCTTGAGCGTGTGGGTATTGCTAAGCACCAAACGACTTGGAATACTCGGAACACAACCGAACTCAACAACGTTTAATAATCAACACCAGTCCCGCAGACGTTAATGCTAAGCGGAGCTTCCTGTCATCCGCTGCTAAGGAACGCAGAGCTCCGATTGGCTAGCGCTGTTGCTAACGCGTAGCAGTAGGAACGCTGCGTTCCGATAGGCTAGTCAAAGTCGGGAAGGGCCTCCGGACTCAGTACCGGCAGACAGCCACACTTGGGCGCGACGCTGTCGTAGGCTGGGGGGGGGGTATGCATTATCACATCGCGATCTCAACACTTGCACAGCGCAAGCTTTCGGCATTGGGTGTCGACGATTTATTTGCCACGTGCTTTCGCTGCTGCACACTTCACACACTTTTGCCGTTCGAAAAGAAGCTCGAGCGCACGCACGGCAGGCGCTAATGACAGCAAGAGTGCGTTCAGGACGAGACCACAGGCTGCCACTATGGGCCCCAGCGAGGCAAAAAGGAGCCGAGCAAAGTGCAGCGACACAGCGAGCGCAACTTCGCTCTGACTCCAAGTGCGAGTGAGCCGAGCGTGCCTCACGGTTGGCAAGCATCGACCGACTCAGCGGTGGCAGCAGGAGCAGCAGTAAGCCTCGACCCCCTGATAAAGCAGTGGCCTATACTGAAGTGGCAACTACTAGTGGCAAGGCCTTTGAGGTGTCGCAACGTAAGCGTCTCTCGCGCAAACGAAGAAAAAAATCCGATTAAAATCCAAAGAAAAATCCGCAGGGGGAAAAAGCGACCGAGCGACACGATCAGACCGCAAGTCCGTTTTCCAGCAGCAGCCAACAAGTGCTTGACAGGAGTTTGGGCAGCAGGGCACAGCGGCGGCGACACAGCGAGCCCACAGCGGGCCTCCGAGGTCAAGGAGGCTCTGTGCGGTGGCCATCATGAGCCGGCCTCCTGCTCCTGGCCGAGGGATTCGAGTAGCAGCCCCATCGGCGTCCTTTTGATGCCGACGAATTCGCCCTTGAGTCTCGACACTTTGTTGCTGAGGTTGCGCAACCTCAGCGAGGCATGAACGCCGACGACTAAAACGGTATAGAACGTAGGAGTGAGCATGTGTGGCAGCCGCCGCCGACCTCAGTGCCAGCAGCCAATCACGTGCTCGGATGGAACAAGCATACACGAGGTGAGGGGCAATTTCGAGCACCTAGTGTGGGAAGCTTACTTTTGTGGGCGTGGCACTGCCACTGCCTCGTTCCGCCCCAGCCAGACTCGTAACATTCATCCGGCCCAGTGGGCGATCTGGGCGCGCAAGCGCATAACTCCTTGGCTGCCTGGCCTGATTCACTGATTAGGCGATTTGCAAATGTTCACTCTGTCACACGATCTTATCACTTCGACCATCCAGGCTGAATCATCGTTCATCTCTACTACTAGCGGCCGTGTGCAGCAGATGTGCAGATGCTCTTCTCCTGCGCACACTCGTACACTGTACCAGGGCTGAGTAGCCGGCAACCATTGTTCCTGGGGGAGAGCCTTCGGGGGGGGGGAAGCCTTTGTGGGCGTGGCATTGCCATCACGTGGTTCCACCCCAGCCGAATCTACGGCCGAACGATCGGCAAGCTGTTCCATGCCTGCAGGTGACCGTGTCCTTGCAGCGCTATTGGCACTAATTGCTTGTGCAGCGGGCGGCATGTAAGCATGCTGTCCACTATCTGTCACTTATCTCCTCGTGATCCGGAGCAGCCTAACCGACGGCTACAACACCAGTACTTACGCTCGCCTGCATGCCTGCCTACAATACAGCTGTCTTTAGGTGACCTGCGATGGCACGGCAGACTAGGTAAGTCGGTTGCTTTTCACGAACTCGGTCCCAAGGTCGTGGGCTCTAATCCTGCACTGGGCGATCCATTATGTGCTTATGCGTGCTGACACTGCACATGCTGCCACCAACCACATTTGCATGCTGACCCGGTGCATGTCACCCTAACCACGTTGTTCATGTTGTTTATCAAGCATGATATTACTCACGATTCAATCGCGTTTCCCTTTGCAGCAAATGTAAAGCACCAAGGAGGAAATTAAGTTCTCTAAGGGCGCTTTATCAAGTGCATTATTATTATTATTATTATTATTATTGCTGCTGCAAGCGGTGGCGATTGACCGTAAAGGCTCTTCTGTCGCTATACAAACAAAAGAGGCCTTTGGATCAGCTAATATTTTATTTTCATTTTAGGGGGTGCCATACGTCATTCTCTCCGTGTGCCGCTGCCACCGACCCAGGCATATCTCGTTCCAGTCCTGCAGCAGGCAATTCTTTATTCGCCCATAGCAAGTGGGGGAGAGAGGAAGGGGAAGGGAGAACCAGCCACTTCTAAGGCTCCTCAGATCCCATAGATATAACAGGGGCAAGGCACTCGCACTTCACGACTCAGGTCACGTGGGTTCGAGTCGTGCAGTCCTGGACAATCCTGCAGTGCACACTGCAAGCGGTGGCGACAGCAGTTGCAGCTCTCCTGCTGCTATGTAAATGAGGCTGTTTAATCACCTAAGCTTTTTCTTTTGAATGAGACCATTGAATCAACTGGCCTGGGCTATTGAGCAGCATCCGAACCGAGGCTGGCTGCAGCATCACTGAAAATACCAACCCGAATTCACTCGGAAGACCGGCGCATGACGATGCCTTGCCTAATTAGGAGGATTGAAGCAGGCTCGTGGCTTCGGAGTTATGGCAGCGAGGCGGCAGCAGCAGCTGCAGAGCGAGACGAGCTGAGCTGAGCGGCGGCCACTTACGTGCCGTCGGTAACAGGATCCCAAAAATGAACACGAAGATGCCGCCGATGGCGTTGATGACTACATAGACGACGGTGAGGACGACGAGGGCACCGAGCACGGGGTGCTTCTGCTTGAGCTTACGCAGCTGCGCGGCGTTCTCGGTGGCGTACACGAACAGGGTGAGCGCCACGGCTGTGGCCAGGACTCCGGTCAGCATGTGCACCGGATGCAGGAGCCTGCAACGGCCCAGCCGCCCCTGCCTGCCACAACCCCGGCTGAAATCGGACTCCAGCATGCACGGGCAGGCTGCTCACGGGGAGGAGAAGGAGAAGGAGGAGGAGGAGGAGCCACTGCACAAGCAAGTCTCTTCTAACAAAGGCAATCTGCTCCAGAAGACGGCTGCCATCCGGCCGTCTGGCTCATGCAGCAGCAACGACCAAGCCTCATTGCCCACTGACTCAATTAGCATCAGGCTACAAACACACCACTGGCATTAACTTAGACAAGCCATGGGCCAAGACAGCTGACAACCTACCGGCCGACAGACCTAGCAGAAGTAGCCTAGGCAAATGGGCTATTAGCCTGAGCAGCCTGAGCCTGGGTTCGGCTCGGTATCCTAGAAGACCTAGGATGAAGCCTACGATGAGAGGATCACAGCAAGCACCTGACTAAAACATGCGGCTCAAGCGCCTTTCTTCAGACCGGATCCACCAAGACCGGAGGCCTGCCGATTGCTACCTGCCGAGGAGCTTGCAAGCGGAAGTGGAAGTGACGGTACACCGGTGACGGCATCCTAATATGAGAGGCAAGTATACGTGCACCTAGTCAGCCAGCAGCACGCAAAAGAAAGCTGCGAGCGGCTCGTGGCATTCGACACCCATGCAATAATAATGGTCAACTTCGGAAGGATACAGGTCCACGTGAATGCAGCCACACAGCTGGAAGCAGCTAGTCGTCGCTGGCTATGCTCACTCAACAGGCTCGAGGGTGCCCGAAGGGACCAAGAGCCAACAAGGTCATTACGGAGGGAGGATTTTTTTTAAAGCAGGGGAAGGGGGAGGGAAGGGGCCAGCCCATTCATCACTTGCCGCTTGCTCGTCCGTGTGAATCGTCTTGTGCACGCGTGCTGCAATCAGTTGGCACGTGTTTCTTCTAGCCAACATGAAGTGCCAAGAAAGAGTCCAGATCACTTGGGTGGGGCACTATACGGGAATGCATAATAATTGCCATCATTACCTCCTTCGAGGCCCCCCACACCCGTGGGGTGACTTCTCGGCCGACCAACTGCCATCGACATGGGAACAGTGCATTCACGGCGCAGTGAATTCACAAGCACACCAGTCGCCGCGATTACGAGGGAGCTAACAAGATTTGTACTCAAGCATCATAGCATATGTAAGCATCAGCCAAGAAGTGAAAATTGCAACCAGTCGTGTGACTGTTTAGGCTCATGCTAAGGCTGCAGTTTTCCAAGGGAGGGGGATTGAAAGTTGACCTTGGCATCACAGGGTCAGGGAGAGGCATATCTAGACGGTTGAGATCTGGCAAGCCTGATCCCAATTGGTTGGTTAAGAGGGGGAGTGGAGGGCCAACGACCCCAATCCTTTGGCTTGGCATACCTATAGGGTTAGTGGAGGCTAACTCGGCATCCTTTGATTGGCTAGGTCGAACCTAAAATTAACCAAAGGAAGTTTCAGAGCGTTGCAACAACTATTTACTCCAAACTTTGCCTAACAAAGCTGTACTTTGCACAAGCTGCATCTCCATTTAGCACTAAAACCTGTACATACAAAGTTCCGGAAAACCTTGACGAGTTCAAGCAACTATTCATACCCATACAAGATCGAGTGATCGATCGATAAAATCGATAGGGATCGATAAAAGGGAGAGGAGCAACGGAGAAATGCAGAGCCTGGGCAGGCACTTCACAAGCGAGACCCGGTCGACTGGCAAGACGAGCCACGGCACATCTTAGCAGACGCGCAGCAGAGCAGCAGATAGCTGCCAGGTGACCAATAGAACCAAAAAGATCTGCAGAAGCCACTCATCCACAAAACAAGAAAAGGTGGCACCCGGTATGAGTGCTGCACAGACGAGTGCGGTCACACACCGCTCGCCACAGTAGAAACGAAGGGAAGTGAGTGGCTAAGCCTGTGGAAGAGCAGCATAAGGTTTATTATGCACACAAAAAGTCAGTACAAACCCTTCATAGCCACGACCTTTTTTTGTAACACTGCAGCTTCCTAGTTCATCGCTAAGCCATCCGTCGAAATAACCAATCAGACGGCCAAAAAAAAACAGGTCTCTACACGAAGACCAAGAGTACTGCCCAGCTTTACTCCATCCATGCTGTGGCCGAGAAAGCAGTGGAGCAGTAACATCGGTCACAAAAAGGCAGATTGAAGGACCAACTAGGTGCCACCTCGTTTGCTGCCTCGTAGGTGATGTGCAATGCTTGAGTGTGTCTAGTTTTTAAAGCCTTTCGTCACCTAGTAATAAAATGAGCCTTAATTATCTTATCCTTCAATGCTCATTGAGCTAATACCGTAGTACCTCAAAACACGCGTCTTTTTTACCGCTCTTCCAAACAACACGTCGAATTTAGGTCTCTATTAGCTAAGCTTGAAAAAGCTGGTTTTAACTCAGCCACTCCAGAGCACGGGTCCTTAACTGCAGCGGTTGAAGGTGCAGCTCCGTTCGATTCAACGTTGCTGCTTCATACACCGCCCCCTCCCATTCTTTCGATAACAATAAACGTTCTTAACAGTACTGAGAAATGATTACAATAGTAAAAATAATAGTCATGGACTCGATAAAGCGCCCTCCGAGAACTCAATCTCTTTCTATGCACTTAAATTTGTTTGCAAATGGAAACGCGACTGAATGGTGAATAATGTACGATGTTTGCAAGAACTTCGGTTTTCGGAAGAATTCTGCAACGAACGCGAACGCACACGAGAGCGCTCTATGTCGGGAGGCGAGAATGATTGAAAGATCCCGATTGCCAGGTCTATCACGTATGTGCCATAAAACGCTCGCACTCTGAGGAGCTCGGGATTCAAGTAGCCGCCACAAGATATCAATAGGAGCTCACTGATCGTCCAGGAGACGACCCGTTTTTTTAATGTCACCGTACAAGACAGGTTCGTGGCGGCTTGCCCACGCGCCTAGCAACGTAAGCCAATGCACTAACAATAACAGCACCATAGCACACCGCTCTCCACTGCTCTCGGACAGCTACTCTTTCCCCTAATCTACAAATGACTAATTAGAGCGTTCGCGTACGTACCCCACGAGAAGAAAGGTCAGAATGAATGTGACGAAGTAGTTGGTCTGGTAATACAGCAAATTATTGACAATCCTGTTTCCCCATCTGGCATGATCAGTCAAGCTAGGAGGCTGAAATCTAGCAGAACTGAACAGAAAGTCGTTTAAAGGCCGCAGTGGAGCAAACTCCACCGCGTCCATATCCGGAGTACGAAAGGTGAAGGACGTCCGAGGATATTCTCGAAGGAAGAGTCTGCTGTCCTAAATTTAGATGAGACTGACGTTCGTTAATTTTTCGTGTAGAATAATAAAAGAAATACGAACTAATTTTTCTAATCGGTCATTAATCTGGGCTTTGTTGTTATTTGTTGTATCGATCGGCAACTCTGTGGTGCCCGAGATTATGAACTATGACCGTAACAGCTGAGCCTCGATTAAGATTTTGAGCTTTGCCGCTGAATTGAAATTCGTATGAGATAGCTGTGGAAAGCAAAGGCTTTTGACTTGAATTTTTTATAATTGTATACAATAGTGGTTATTGTGTGATTTATGACCTGGCTACTTGTGCTTGACCGCAGTTGCTCGGCTGAAACGACGGTCTGCTCATGAGTCTAGCGCTAGGCATGAGCGGTTGTCAGCCTGTTGATGATTCGGCTGGAAGTCGCCGGTCTCTATCAGGCGTAAAGTACAGGCTATTGTTTTGCTTTTACTAATTTAGTGTTGCTGCTAGTGCTGCGTGCAGAATATCGAGCGCTGTATTTCTATCGTCGGCGTATTGCTAACTTCAGGTCTTGGGAAATCGCACGCGGTTACGCCGCTATCGGAAATTAGAATGGCCGCGCGGCCATAACAACTCAAATTGGATCAGCTGTGAAAGATGGCGTCGCCCATGGAGTAAGTTTCCGTGCTAACTTCCTTAAAATTGCCTGGCGTCTTTTCGAGCTGGGGATAACACTTTTTTGCTGCATCCCGTCTCCATTTTTCGCCAACCATAAATGCCTTCCTTTCTGCAGGGATGACTGGCAAGGACGATGGAGTCACATTCAGAAACTTTTGACTCGATCAGCTCCTTTCGTCACTCCTGACTTCGTGCCAGGACCCGAGGCACGTAAAGATAGTTGTTGTTAACGAATGGTTCCGGGTTAGATTATCAGACTTTAATGAGGATAATATAGATTATCAGACTTTAATGGGGATGCCGCTGCAGGTCTGCAAGTTTTCATGTGCTAGGTTGAACCCTGGCGCATGCGGTTATTCAATGTTATGATATGTGCACTCCTAAACCACCGTTCATGTGAAGGACACCGCAGGACTGAAAGGACCGTTAGTGAGACCTAGATATGTATATAAATACATGTATACTTGGTCTCACAAGTGACTGCACGAAATCCTGCTACCGGGTAGTGTATTCCACCAGACGTAGCAGTCCGTCCTAACACTCTGTTAACAAGGTTGCTGAATTGCATGACTGCGTAATTGCATGACTGCTCACCCGCGCAGGTGGTCAACCAACATTCTGTGCATCCAGATGCTCTTGATTTGCAGAGTGGGTAACACGGAGTCTGCCCCAGCTGGCGACTGGCCGGATGAGTTGCTCGAAATTCTCTCATGAAACACCCGGGGTTAGTTCCAATTAATAGCGATTAGTGTCTGGGTTCTGATCTGATTCTGCCTCTGCACTGGTTCCACTCTTATGTCCGGCTACTGCACAAATCCTTATAAGCCCTAGTTCTTACACAACGACAACTACTCCAACTGCCGACTATGGCACATCTTTTTCAGCGGTCCTGAGCTGCGACTTCTATGCTACTCACTACCTCAACTGCTCTCCTGACTCTGCTATGCTTCCCACTTTCTCTTTGTTGCGTGAGACAAAGTCTGTTGGCTACCGAATGCGTACCGAAAGCTGGTTAGGCTGTGAGTGTGCTATACAAAACTCTCCTGTGTAACACCCACGTGGTCTTTATGACTTTGTGGAGTTATAGACAGAGATACATTACATTAGTTGTGTGCTGGTGGCTAGTGTATAGCTAGATGCATTTGTAGTTTCTTTTAAAGTGTGGTCAAGTCAGGAAATGTGATGCAAGTCGGGAGTGATTTCCAGGATTTGGGACCATAAGAACTAAAAGCACAGTCTCCAAAGGAGTTTATGTTCGTACGAGGTATGGGTAGACGATTAGATTCCGAAAAGCAGGTGGTAGGATGCTTAGCCTGGTGGGGGAGTAGATCTGATAGGGTAGGTTAGAGCCAAAGAATGAAGGGACCTAAAAGTGAGTGACAGAGCCTTGAAGACGATGCATTGCTTGACTGAGACCCTGTGCCTGTCGGCGAGAAGTGACAAGATGTGGCAACAGCAACGCTTACGACAGACAAGCCTAGCTGCGGAGTTGTGCACGAGCTGTAAGCACCTGATTGCACAGGCCGGTAGGCCAGCAAGCAGTGAGTTACAGAAGTCGAAACAGAATGTCACAAATGCATGGACCAATTTAAATGCAGCATCCCTGTCAAAACAAGCCCGAATTTTAGAAATGTTATGTAGCTGAAAGTCTGCAGACTTACCTGTGGAGCTGATGTGGTTGTTAATGAAAGGTCACATTGAAACAGGACACCTAGACTTCGTGCAGATTCAATGGGAGATATGCTAGCAGAACCGATTTTGAGCATTAACCTTTCCCATTTCAGAATCACACTTAGTTTGCCCATAATTAGAAAGTTGATTTTATCATCATTCACTCTAAACAAAAGCTTGTTGCCATCCGTGTGCAGATGTCATCAATACTTTCAGCAAGGGAGTTAAGAGAACTCGACGTTTTGGAGGTCTGGCATGGATCAAAGCAAAGGTACAACTGAGTGTCATCTACATCGAAGTGAAAGCCTAGGTTGTGCCTGACAATCACATTGGCAAGAGAGAGAGTATAAACCGTGAAAAGAATGGGATTAAGCACAGAGCCCTGAGGTACTCCGTACGTCAGAGGTTTCTCGGACGATTTGTTCTCATTCGCATCAATACTCTGGAGTTTCCCATTGAGATATGACCTGAACCATTGCAGTGCAGTGCCAGTGATACCCAGGCGAGATGAGAGGCACCCAAGAAGGACTTGATCGATAGTATCAATAGCTGCTGAAAGATCTTGCAAAACAAGCAGAGTGACTCTACCTAAGTCTCCATCCTAAGTAGGTCGTTATACATTTGAAGCAATGCTAACTCGGTGGAGTGCTCTAAAACCAGACTGGAACTTTAAAAAAAAACTTACCAGCATGGTTTAAAGTTTGAATAATAGTAGAAGGGTGGCTGGATGAAAGTTGCCCAATTTCTCTTGGCATAGTGTTGCTTACGTGAGTAGTGGCCCAATTCATTTCATCCCATTCTCTTGCATTGTACGATTGAAAAAAACGAGTTTGGCAGTGTTGTCGAAGATATGGTTAGCATCCATTTTGCTGATTGCAGGTCCTTGATTTACTTCTCAACACGTGCAAGCTACTGGTCGTGGGGGCTGGAGGCCTTGGCTGTGAGCTGCTTAAGGATTTGGCGCTGATGGGCTTTCGCGACATCCATGTCATCGACATGGATACGATCGATTTATCTAATTTGAACCGACAGTTTTTGTTTAGGTGTGTACTATGCAGTGATTTGCTAATCTATTGCTCCTAACGGCCAATTCTCCAATGGCTGCCTCTTTAGTCTTGCCATTAATTAAATAATTCCTCTGTATGCCTCACCATTGGTCTATCATTGGCCTCCTTCTCTGCCTGTCTCTCCTTATATGTCTTTCTTTTGATTTACAAGGTTTCTGTTGATTTTGGTACCATTTGTTTAACTTGCCGTGTCTTCCTGGTTTACAATTTCTCCCTGTTCATATGCAAACGATGTGTGTACCAGCATGTGTATCGGTGTGTTAGTTTTGCTAGCTCGTGTATCTATCCGCACGTGTGAATCCTGGCTCTTCTAATGCATGTTTCTTGTCATCATCCGCTATATGCAAAAGTTGGTATTTGAACATACATGGCAGCACACTGAACCTGGCTGTCGTGAACTGTGTGCAGCTTTTTCAATTTGTAGACAAAAAGATATTGGTCAACCAAAAGCTACAGTTGCTGCCAACTTCATAAATGGTCGAATTCACGGCTGCAAAGTCACTCCTCATTTTGGCAAGATAGAGGACTATGATGAAGACTTTTACAGAAGTGAGATGCTGCATTTTATACTTCATTAATGCCTGCCAGTTTAGGGTTTGCTGCAACATTAGGTTGTACAGTAAAAAAAAGGGGTGATTAACTGATTAAACAGCCTCTTTTTATATAGCAACAGAAGAGCCTTCACGGCTATCACCACCGCTTGCAGCGGCAATAAAGGATCGCTCACCACAGGATTCGAACCCACGACCTTGGGGACAAGGTCGTGAAAAGCAACCACCTTACCTAGTGAGCCATCACGGCTCAGTAGCAGAACCGCTCGGAGCCTGTGTATTCTATCGCTGGACAGTTCTTCTGTTTATAGCCATTCAAATCGGTCATTGTTGGACCATTGCTCAAAATGTTGATTGGTGTTTTTTTAGTTTCTGGCTAATTGCCACCCAGTCTCCATTCTCTCTTTCTTGCTGAAGATTCTTGAAAGAACTACCACTCAACAGTAGCTCCTGGAACCCTGTAGGCAAGAGTGACTTATCAATACAACAGTCGGGACTAGAGCAACACCATTCTGCTGTAAATGCTCTCTTTTGTGTGACTAATGAAAACTTAGGGAGCAGTGATGGTTATGATGTCGCTCTGCCTCGATCTGTCGGCTGCTTCCAATGCTGTCGATCGGTAGATGCCACATTACTCCACTTCTCGCCGACCTGCACTGGCTACCAGTCAAGCAACGGATTGACTTCAAGGTTTTGTCGCTCACTTTTAGGTCCCTTCATTCTATGGCTCCAGCCTATCTCTCAGATATACTACCCCATCAGGCCAAGCATCGTACCACCCGCTTTTCGGAATCCAACAGTCTAGAAATACCTCGTACGAACCTCAAATCCTTTGGAGACAGTGCATTTAGTTCGCATGCTCCCAAAGCTTGGAACTCCCTCCCGACCTGCATCAGAGCATCCCCTGACCTGACCACATTTAAAAGGAACTTAAAAACACACCTATTTAGGACAGCATTTAGTGGGTCCCTGTGATTCGTCCTTGATGTGCTTATACGTGCTGACACTGTGCATGCTGCCACTATCCACATTTGCATGCTGACCCTGTGCATATCACCCCTAACCATAATATTCATTTTGTTTGTTTTTCAAGCATGATTTTACTTACCATTCAATTGCATCTCCCTTTGCAGCAAATGTAAAGCACCTAGAAAGAGATTAAGTTCTCTGAGGGCGCTTTATCAAGTGCATTATTATTATTATTATTATTATTATGCCGGTTGAGCGATTGAGAACAAAGTGCCGCCCTGGCTTGGCCCAGGGATTAAGGTGCTTGCCTTTGACGACCGAGGCCTCTGGCACATATGAAGCACCTGGATAGGGATTAAGTTCTCCTAGGGTGCTATACAAATGAATTGTAGTATCATTATCAATCATACTTTTCTTACCTTGTCTAGTCTGTGACGTGTTGGGTGCTGGTTGGGTTGGCTGTCACTCTTGAGCTGGCTTCTCACTTTCTCTTTGGTGCCTGAGATGAAGTCGGTTGGTCATCATAAGCACAATGAAAGACCCTTAGGCTTTGTGTGTGCTCTAAAAGCAGCTGGACACTAGCATAGTTGCTTGTGGCTTTGTGGATTTACGGTCGTAGATTCATACCCATGCCTACATTAGTTCACTTCAGAGCCCTCAATGGGCCTTATCCCACAGTGACTGGCCGTTAGTGTCAGCTCGGCATTCGGAATTCATCTAGTTTCCTTGAAGCTGTTGGCTCGAACTGAAATGCTCTCCTTTCTTTTGCTCTCCTTTTGCTCTTCATCTCGGCTTCTTAGCATCGAATGCAACTCCGAGGTTTTCGATTGTAGCGACTGTCTTGTTGGGATAGGGAGGGGGGGCTTTCTGACAGCTGTGGTCTGCAGTGTGCATCGTCTGCGTTTAGATGGACCGAGAAGCTGAGGTGCTGCTGCTCTGGGCTTTAGTGTTGCCGGAAAACAAGGGCAGCTGAAGTTTTGCACTTCGGTTGCAGCAGTATGAGTTCACTAGCTTATGTTGCCCGGTGAGGCCGGTTGTGGCTTGGTCATCGTTGTATCGCTGGTCTCTCTCTTTTGCTCTATCTGTCAATATATCTCTCGTGTCTATTGCTATTCGAGTTTTTGAGCAGCGTGGACGTGTACTGAAACCTGACAAGCGTTTGTGCATATTATTTAGCTTGCTCCAGTGCTCTGTAAATATAATAATTTCGTGTATACCACCCCAAGAGAACTTAATCTCTATTCAGGCCGTTCACATCTGCCACAGGTCTCGAGCCAATGACTTGGGAAATCAAATGCTAGGCGAGGCGTGACCTTTTCTGGCCTCTACATAAATAAAAAAAAAATATACAATTCATTTGTATAGTGCCCTAAGAGAACTTAATCTCTATTCAGGCGCTTCACATATGCCTCGGTCTCGAGCCCGCGACCTCAGCTAGACCTTGGTCAAAGCGAGCATCTTAACCGCTGGACCAAACCAGCTCGGCGAAAGTGTCTTCTCTAGCTTCATTGTCAGCAAGATAGATAAGATCAGAGAGCCTATCCCTAGACAAAATAGTATCCCAATACTATTAACTGGGCTCATCTCCCTCAATTACTTGCAGCACCTCAATGTCTGCGTTCAAGCTGCTCACGAGTAACCCCATCCTGGAGTTTGATCCCTCAGTCTGTAAAGGCTACTAGCGCTCTAGACCTCATTGTTATACTTCTGCTATGCATAGATCTGCTTCTGCCTTGCATAATCAATAGATCCTTAGCCTCAGGTCTTAACCCTGCACCTTTCAAAAAGCCTGTGGCTAGGCTACTCATCTACTCATTAAGAAGGCAACACTAGACCTGGCTTGAGCAATTTCCCTAGTGTCCTACTACCGTTCTTTTCAGAGGCCCTGGAATGAGTAGTGGCCTAAACTGTTATATCTAAAGTTCAAGTCTAGCAAGTAAGTTTCAATCAGGTTTTCGAGCTAATCGCTCCACTGAGTCAGCATTGCTTCGGATTTATAACGACCTCAGAAATGCAGACTTAGGTAGAGTCTTTGTGCTCGTTTTGTTTGATTTTACTGCAGCATCTGATACTATAGATCATCAAGTCCTTCTCAGGTGCCTCTCGTCTTATCTGGACATCACTGCACTGCAATTGTATTTGATGGTATTTAATGGTATTGGTCTGGGCGAGCACCTTAACCGCTGGACCAAACCAGGCCTGATTCTTTTTAGGTTTTCATATCGTTGTGTGCGGCCTCGACTCCATCGTGGCCAGGCGATGGATTAACAGCATGCTGGTGAGATGCTGCTGCTGCTGCTGTGGCATGAACAAAGCGCACCTCTGGTTCATATGTGGCACTAGCTTGCAACACTGGTAGTATGCACTTCAAGGCTCGTCAACACTGCTGCTGTACGTTTTTTTCTGTTGTTCCTTGCGATATTTGGCCACGATTAAGTCTTCTTTGCTATCTCTTCCCCACTTTATTGTTCTCTCTCTGCCTCCCTCTGTGTGTCTATCTGTCTCTCTCTCTCTCCCTATCTCTTTCATATATACATAGATAAATACATATATATTGGGTTGGCAAATAAGTTCCCGCGGTTTTTTGAATTTTGTAAAAGTTTATTTTCAAATAAAAATTAACAACTAATTAATCAATAATGTATTCTCCCTTGTTGTTTACAACTTCATCCTAACGTTCAACGAGATTTTCAATACCTCGTTGGTAGAAATCGCCTGGTTTCGACTCGAAAAATGCATCCAAGCTTTCAGTTCTGCATCAGTATTGAACGAAACTCCGCGCATTTGAAAAAGATCGAAAGAGGTGGAAATCCGTTTATGCCAAATCGGGAGAGTATGGTGGGTGTGGCAGCAGTTCCGAGCCATGCGTTTGAATGGCTTCCTTGGTCATATTGCCGATATGAGGGCGGGCCTTGTCGTGCAGCAAAATAACTCCGTGCTGCCGATGAGGCCTTTTCTCTTGAATAGCTGTGTTGAGTCGTTTCACCTGTTGAACATAAGAGTTCTGCGTTGACCCTTTGGTTCCGTTCAAGCAATTCGTAATAGATAATCCCTCCCTAGTCCCACCATATGCACAACATCGTTTTACCTGGACGAAGATCTTGTTTCACGGCGGTATCGCTTGTTCACCCAGGCTAAGCCATTCCTTGCGCTGCTTCATATTAATATACAGGCATCAGTTTTTGTCGCCTGTAACGATTCGGTAAAGAAATCGTTGCTTGTGTCCATTAGTTGAGCGATGACGAGCAAGCAAACCAGTGGAAATTGTGGCTCGTTAATTTTTGTTGTTGTCACTTAAAGCATGCGGAACCCATGATCCACACTTCTGAACCTTTCCCATTGAGTGAAGGTGCTTCCCTATAGCAGTGTGGGAACATTCCACTGACTCTCTGCCAGTTCCCTTGTCGTTTGACGCGAATTTTCGTGCAAAAGTTGGTTTAATCGCTCTTCATCGAACTCAACTGGACTGCCAGAACGAGTTGCGTCTTTGTCTTTGAAGTCATAAACTTTCCATTTTTGAACTTGGCATACCAACCACGGGTGGTTCTTCCAGCCACGGCACCCTCTCCATACACAGCACAAATGTCGCAAGCAGCTCTTGCGGCCTCACAACCTTGATTAAAAGCAAAAAGGGGGTATCGAAAATGCTCATTTTTCTCAACTTGACATTCCATTTCAATGATCTGAAAATTAAAAAAAAAATTAACTCGAACAAAAAATATAGATTCCGGTTGAACAAAACATCCTCTTTCGAATAAATTTAATTTAATGTATCTATTATTTATTTTAATTTATTTGTAATTTAATTTTATTTGAATTTAAAACATGCCAAAAAAGTTAATGACAAGCTGAATGTCATAATTAAAAAAACACAACGGCAGGATCTTAGTTGCCAACCCAATGTATGTATATATATATATATATATATATATATATATATATATTAATATTTTTTTTTATATCTTTCTTCATCAGGTCGCCTTGCTGCGGTTTGACGAGGACAACAGTCTGGACATGAGCTCGGTCGTACCATTGGTGGACGGTGGCACCGAGGGCTTCAAGGGCAATGCTAGGGTTATACTGCCAGGTCTCACGGCTTGCATCGAGTGCATGCTCGAGCTCTACCCACCGCAGGTAACCGCTCGGCGTCAAACATGGAGGCAAGCGTGCTGTCACGAGGTGCCAGAGGTGGCTCACGTGCGTGCACCGCAATCGCCGAAAGTGTCATCCGAGTAGCAGCAGTGGGCTTGCAATGTGCACTGTGGAGGGCATGCTTTTGAGTCTGTGTGTGTGTGTGTGTGTGTGTGTGTGTGTGTGTGTGTGTGTGTGTGTGTGTGTGTGTGTGTGTGTGCATGAGTGCTCGCACGTGGTATGAGTGAGCAGCAACTTAGCTGTTGAAAAGATGCAGAACGTGTTTTGCAAGTAGTAGTAGCTTGCCTTCAGTTTGCCCGGTTACTGCTCACAGCTACTTAATGAGATATGATGTAACCCGCTAATTTGACAGAGACGGAATGATTATCTCATCATTCCTTGAAAGTTGTGTATCGAGCCAACGATGGTTTGCAATATCGAAACGAAACTTGTTGAACAGAGCTTATTGCAGAAATGTAAATACAATAGTTGCTGCCTGGTATCAGAACTGGAGAAGAATATTTTCGACCACCAGTCACTCACAGTCTTTGTCTGTCACCGAGTCGTCAAACGTGGCTGGAGCCAAAGCGCTGTAATGCAGACACACTTGTGGTACCGATGGTGGCTGGTGCATTCACACATCCGACGTCAATGCTTCCTGCCTGTCTGAAGCAGCAGTCCCCAGGCATGCACAGATCTAGTAATGGCAGGTTAATTCTTGCTTTTAACTCGCAAAGCCCACCGGGGCTTGGCTTCTTTGTACCTAGCTGAACTGGTGCACCAGTTTTAGCCTACGCTGAAAGACCGTTGGCATCAGAACTTTTTACTCTGCACGTCGCAGACTTTGGAACTCACTTTCACGATTCTCAAGCAACGATATCTGTTCTCCAGCTGCCGGCTGTGGCACATCGTTTCCAGCTGTCCTGGGCTGCTATTTCCATGCTACTGACTTTCTCGACTGCCCTCCTGACTCAGCTATGCTTCTCACTTTTTCTTTATTGCTTGAGAGGAAGTTGCTGGCTACCAAAGGCGCTTAGGTCTTAAGTGTGCAATAGAAAATTCTCCTGCACAATGCCAACTTGGTCTTTGTGGAAGTACGGATGGAGATACGTTGTATTACAGTGCAATATATGATGCATTTACGAATCCACCATAACCATGCGAGCATTCACAGTTTCATCTGTCCAAACCACAGGGCGAATGTATAGTTGATGTGCTTATTGACTTTGATGAATACGTGCATAACTGGAGCATTGCTCTGTTAAGCATGCTACCTAGGGCTGTTATAGAGTTTTAGGTCTATGGACTAAGGCAACAGTGCCTCAAATTAAATAAGGGTTTATGGCCTAAATAAACAGTATCACACTACTGCCTGTTCAAGATGAAGTTTGTTGTATTCCTAACAAGCCAGCATATTATTGCTTTAACAACTTCCTGCGAGTAATAGCTTGAATCAGCATAGCTGTGCATGTTAGTCGTCGTCTCGGCCTCATTCTTTACAATGAGACCGCTTCCTGCACATCATATAAAAAGTGCCTAGAAAGAGATTAATTTCTCTGAGGGCTCTATATATATATATGCAGTATTATTATTATTATTGTTGTTGTTATTATTCTATTTGACTAATAGATAGGTTGGCTCGGGCTCTCATTTGACCCGATGCTGCTGCTGCCGGCGTCGCTGTCATGGCTGCAAAGCCTGAGCGCACAGAGCTGGTTGCTGCTTTGCTGCAGTGGGTATCACGTGCTGGTCTGTGCCTAGGCATTGCCCTTCGTGTGATTAATTTCATTCCTTGCTCTGTGCTGCTGCAGGTAAACTTTCCTATGTGCACCATTGCGCACAAGCCTCGGCTACCAGAGCACTGCATCGAGTATGTGAGGCTGATGCAGTGGCCACAAGACCAGCCGTTTGGAGGTAAGCCATTTTTTTCCAAGTTCTTTTAAGCCGTGTTCAGAATGACCTTTGCACTCGAGGCCTTGTCTCCTAGCTCTCCTAAGACAGAGAAATGATGAGCCTCGGTTGACCTCGGTCTCGAAGGTCGGCCTTTACTACCAGATGCCTTGTCAAGCCGGCTTGACAACTGTATCCCACGACTCATTCTGCCTTGCTGGTGCAGCAGCTGATGCCGTCTGTATTTGGCTACTGTGTGGTGTGCTACTGTGGGAGCGGCATTGCCATCTCGTTGCCCTGCCCTAGTCAGACCGAGGCGTGATAGCATAACGCATCAGCAGCCTGGTCCCATCTGCTGATTGGGCAGCAGAGGGATATATGAATGGTCGAACGGTCACGTGATCGTGTCCCAGCTGTATCACTCTTCTCGACCGTTCGAGACTGTGAGCTGATGCGTTTGCCTACCCACTCCGAGCGAGCGTGCATTGCAGAAGATGCAAGAAGCTCGTGGCTACTATCTGTCGCGACGTTCAATCATTGCATCGTGTAGGGAGGTTTGCAGCATCGGTTATTATTGAGGCAAGCTCTCTGTGGTACACACGCACTCCTACCCTTACGAACGAACCGCCGACGACCCTTTGGCCCCCCACCCACTGTATGTTTTACTCGCACGAAAAATCGTAAAAATTCAAAAGCACCTCAACCGGTTGCAGAAATCGCGTAGCAGTGTTCAGAGCTGCAGTTAAGGGAGTTTTCTTATTGCTTGCTCACCGAGCCGTGGTCACCAGGTGGCGCCAGTGATTCGGCAGCACACTGTAGTGTGACCGCAGCTCTGGTGTTCTCCACTTGCTCCACGACCGTGGTCTCGACTTTTAAGTTTCACTGCTCTTGCTCGCGTGAGCAGTGCACGAGTGAGAGCGACTGTCAGTGCAGCGCCGAGTCAACTTGTTAGCTTCGTCCAGCTGTTTGTTGCCGAGCCGAGCTGTGTCCGCCGTGTGACTCCTGGACTTGTACGAACTTGGTGTTCTCTGCACCCTCTGCTGGGCATATCAATCAAACTGTGCTGAGCCGGACTGAGCCACGGCAGGGCAGCATTGCTGTGTGCAGCCTAGCCTCGGTGCTACATTCGCGTGCGTGGACATCTGGACTAACGTACTTACATCCAGAGCATCTGTGTAGCAATATATATATATATATATATATATAGTTTATCTTATTATCTATTATGTAGTGCTCATTCCCTGAGAGCTCTCTCGAGTTCGATCTGATGTCTATTCTGCACATGCCTAGCTGCCTAAATAATGCTTAACAGTTTGCATAATAATAGTAATAAAAACGTTTGTGTAGCACCCTAAGAGAACTAAATCTCTGTGGACACTTTGCATTCACCGGAAAGCGTAAATGATCTGCTCAGCATTGTGACCTCGACGAAACTAACACTCCTATTTATGACAGCATTAGTAGGCCCCTGCGATTCGTCCTTGATGTGCTTATTCGTGCTGACACTGTGCATGCTGCCACTGACCACATTTGCATGCTGACCTGTGCATGTCACCCCTAACCATGTTATTCGTGTTGTTTGTTTTTCAAGCATGATTTTACTTACCATTCAATTGCATTTCCCTTTGCAGCAAATGTAAAGCGCCTAGAGAGATTGAGTTATCTGAGGGCGCTTTTTCAAGTGCTTTATTATTATTATTATTATTAACTCACGCTCGTCTGCTGTTGGCTCGTCGTTCAGGCTTGCGGGGCTTTTGCCTTTTAGCTAATGTTGCCATCGATGGAGACGACACTCAGCACATTCAGTGGATCTATGAACGAGCGACAGCTAGAGCAGCTCACTACGGCATCGCCGGCATCACGTACAGGTTAACTCAAGGTGGGAAGTGCGTCTTATTGCTGCCGCTGCTGAGCCATTAGCTTAGCTAGGCATGCAATTAGTCGATCGGTATATGCATGCGAGCGGGAGACGAATCCAAATGATCTCTAGCTCATGGATTCTACTGCTACTCTAACCACATTTGCATGCTGACCCTGTGCATGTCCCTAACCATGTTATTCATGTTGTTTGTTTATTATGCATGATATTACTCACCATTCAATTGCATTTCCCTTTGCAGCAAATGTAAAGCGCCTAGAAAGAGATTGAGTTCTCTGAGGGTGCTTTATCAAGTGCATTATTATTATTCTTACACTGTTCAAGGAACCTGCTCACAGGATTGCATTTGCCACTCATCTTGAATTGGTGGCATCTGTTTTTCCATCCTGGAAAGTGGGGGGGCCTCGAGTCTTTATGGAAAGTCACGCGTTGTATCTGTACGTCTTGACAGTTGGCTGTGTACAGACAACAACCCCCAGCTTTCGAATGCTGTCATCAATGCTATGCATAGTTCTTGCTTTTTTATTGCTTATACACTGTAAATGTATGTGCCATGAGTTATCAAGCATCGTGTTTCAAATGTCGTGTTTCAGGTGTTATCAAGCGGATCATTCCAGCAGTTGCTTCAACCAATGCAGTTATTGCAGGTGAGCTGCCAATCGTTGGCTTTTTTATTGCTATCTTGGCATCCTGCTTGAGATCTGATGCCAGCGTCATCTATAAGAAGCAGAGTAGGCAAAGAGAGGTCTTGCTGTGCCTCACTTAATAATAACAATGCACTTGATAAAGCGCCTTCAGAGAACTCAACCTCTTTCTAGGCGTTTTGCATTTGCTGCAAAGGGAAACACGATTGAATGGTGATTGGTATCATGCTTGATAAGCAACATGAGTAACATGGTTAGGGGTGGCATGCACAGGGTCAGCAAGCAAGTGTGGCCAGTGGCAGCATGCAACAGTGTCAGCACGCATAAGCGCATAAAAGACGAATCGCAGGGGCCCACTAAATGCTGTCATATGTATGTGCGTTTTAATTTCTTTTTAAATGGGGTCAAGTCAGATGTTGTGACGCAAGTCGTGAGTGAGTTCCAGGCTTTACGAGCATACTAACTAAAGGTATGGTCTCCAAAGGATTTGAGGTTTATATGTGGTATAGGTAAACCGTTAGACTCCGAAAAGCAGGTGGTATGATACTTAGCCTGGTGGGGGGAGTGACTTGAAAGTTGAATGACTCAACTGGCGAATACTGCTGCCTGAAGCTGTGGCTTATTCATGGTATGTGCAAGAATGACTTAGCACTGCTGTGTATTTTTGCAGCCGCATGTGCCACTGAAGTCTTCAAGCTAGCCACGTTGTAAGTACGCCGGTGCAAATGCGCACGTGCGGGGTGGCATGGCAAAAGAGCTGCGACTCGTTCAGTTTGCAATACTGCATAAGTTGTCGTCGGGACTGACTCGTTAAATCGTGGTGTACCCGTGTAGTCAGTCGTGCTTTACATTCTATCCCGAGTCAAACCGTTACTTTAAAAGGTTGGTGCACATATCAGTCAACAATCAAATGCAGAAAAGAAATGTATGGCATACCCCTGTAAGTCCATTTAATAATAATGATGATAATAATACATTTGATATAGCGCCTTCAGAGAAGTAAATCTCCTTCTGGGCACTTTACATTTAGTACCTCAAATGCATTCTCACCGAGACGTTGCGAATGAGCACTGGCTGATGGCTGAGGTCGCGGGCAGTGATTCTTGAAGTATGAAGTGCACGAAGCCTTGCACACACGCGACACAGCTTGCTCCACGCTGTGGGGCCACGATGGGAGTTACGTCGGCAGCTGCTTGGCTTTTGGTGGCTCGTTTTTTACAGTGAGTCGCGCTACTGCAACTGCTGCAGCTGGTTTTTCCGAAGGTTACACGTAGATATGAAAAATGCATTTGCATTTTTCACGCATACGTATAAACTGGAAAACGACCTCGATGTGAGGATGCAGGGCTGAGAGCTACTTGAGCTGTCGGCATCTCGACGGACCCGGATGTAGTTGTCTTGTTAAGTCAAGTTCTGCAGTTGCTCGATCCTGTATTTCCAACTCGCAGCCAGTGCAGTATAGAGCGATCGCTGTGAGAGGTTTCCTGTAGATTACTCCAGAGGCTAACAAGTGTTCTCACTTTTGCTTTGCTGTGCTTGTGTGCCTTTCTTTCGGTGTGCAGTAAAGGATGTGATGGACATCAAAATCTTCATCCTCTCCTTTTTTCAGGAGCAGGCATTCTCTAAAAAATTACCTGATTTTTAACGATGTCGAAGGTGTGTACACGAACACGTTCGAGGCACAGCGAAAGGTGAGGGTCGGTGGCCTAGCTACGACCGATGGACCATGTGCTCACTTGTTTACTTGCACGCGTCATTTTACGAGCTTGCTACCGTGCTTGTTTGACTTCGGCCTCCAAATTTAAACAAATTGATGACCGCAGGTCACTTTTTGTCTACACGATATCTTTGTAAGTGACTTGAGATGTTGTTCCAATAATGGCTGTACCTACTGCTTTCATTAATGATGTTGGACTCGAAAAATTCTTCTCTTGAGTTCGCCTTTATTCCTGAGCACACTCAGGCCAGCCACAGGTGAAATTGTCAAACTTGATGCCTTCCGCAATACCCGAAAGGTATTTACTGCATGATCAACTAGTAATGAATCGTATTACTAACTAGATCTCATTCTACCTTCAGCAGTGAGGTGGTGAATGTACATCATTTGTTAGAGCCATGTCGTAGCAACTGATACATAGTATTTTATTTTGTATCGATCGTTGCAGGAAAACTGCATCGTGTGTTCGCAAATTCCACAGGTGCTTAAGTTCGGTGAGGAGAGTACGCTGCAGGACGTGTACGACTATCTGACCGGAAGCGCTGAGTAGTGAGTCTCCTAGTCGTATAGGATATTTTTTGCATATCATGCTATCATAGTTTGCCATGGTTGGCACGTAGCGTCATTCTATACTTTGTTCACCGAAACAGCGATGTGATCTAGCCATCCCACATCAGGCATTTTCATAATGTGGCTGTCTGCATTTCTACAGTACCTGTCTGGGTGCAGATTTTGCTGCCTGGTTACTGTACGTCAGATTGTGGGAGGTCATCATCATGGTATGCTCAAAGGCAAATTTGCTTGTAGCCAGATGAAAGCGCCTGGCTTGCGTACAGTTTCATCTGATGGGAAATCTCGTACGCTGTACATGCAGAAACCACCGTCACTGTACGAAAGCTGCAAAGCGAATTTGCGCAAAACGTTACGTGGTGAGTACGTGGGTGCATCTGCTTTGCAGGCAATTTGAATGGAGGCCAGGGATGTGCATCTTTGCAGTTTGTTTGCCTGTAGCTGCTGCTTGCACTTTGATTTTCTTTCGAGTCTTAGGGCAGCAGCAGGCTACCTTTCTATGCAGTTGCTCATGCTCTGTGGGTTCAACTCTCGTTTCGACTCAAGCTGAAAGGGGTTGGGCAGGGGAAGCAAGCAAGCAGACAGTTGGTTTGTACACCATCCCCCGTGCAGTGTGATTCGGCAACCTTGTCAAAGTTACAGCTTGATGACATAGGAGTTCTATCCTGCAGCTGTTGCTGTGCACTGTTGTCAGGCTATGCTTTTAGTTGATGACTAAGCATTCCTTCTCAGAGCCTGATTTTACCTTGAATGGCATCTGGCTTATGAAGCTGTCCAGCTCTATGTGTGTAGCAGGATGCCGATTTTAGTTAGGGTTTGATTCTAGGATGATGATCCGGTGCCTGCTTGCAGAACTCGGTATGGTCGATGGTCAAAGCATCATGGTGGCAGATGTCACGACACCGACAACTCTCACATTTTGTCTTCAGCTGTCTCCTTCCATGGAGAAATAAGTGGCAGACAAGTCGTGCATGACTGTCGCAGAAGGACTGTCAGGGAGCATGGCTTCCTGTTGACGATTGGTTGCTGTCAACTTGAGCATTCTCTTATTTGGATGGTCTGACACACCTTTGCGATTGCTGCACGTTTTGGTCTGTTCTGATGCAACGGCTCAAGGGCCTGTGCTAATTCTTAATTTATATGTAGAGGTTTGCCAAAAATCCATCATTTCCGGCTGTCCTACGGTCTGTTAAGTATTCCCAGCCAAGTTGCAAAAGAGAAGAATCTATATCAAAGAATAAATCGCATGCTGTCATGTTTTAGTGCACTAGTGATTTGCTAGCGAATATGCAGTGCACCTTGTTTCGGCTAGAAAAGTGACAGTGCAAATAAAGCTTGCTCGGAATGATAAAAAACCAATGGCTGTGGTGACTCAGTTAGATTGCCTGAGGCTGCTCAGCAACTGTAATCTCCCCTTATTGTGAACTGCTATGCAGGACTCTTCCTGACGTAGTTAGGATTGTGATTGATACGATACTCCAGTGCTAAGATGGTACGTAGCTATATAGAGCAGTCGGGTGCGTATGTGTTGACCGTGCTCACGTTATTGTGCAGGGTTAACATCTTTAAGCCATTAGCTGCCCACTCGATTCGAAGCCAGAGCCGTGAGTTTGGGTGCACCAGGACTCTTGACATTTCGGCATCGCCTGACTGTCTTCGGCAAGCACTTCAACGGCCGTAAGAAAACAGCACCATCCTTAGTTGCCAAACCAGTTAGCTGCTGAGCTGACTTTCTGCTAGTCTAACGTGGTCTAGTAGTGGCTAAAGCCATCCAGACATGCCTGTGTGCCCATTGCATCGCGAAATTAAACTTGCAGCCATTCCAGAGAGCAAAGGAGTCAGAACAGGTAGTATGATGCTTCGCCTGGTGGTGAGTAAGTCTGATAGGTAGGCTGGAGCCAGAGAACGATGAGACCTAAGAGCAAGCAACGTCACTAGATAAAAAGTTTGGTTCGTCAGGTTTTTACTTTTCACATATTCAGTCAGTAAGTAGCTAAGGCCTTTCCCTGTACGTGGCCATGTGAGATAAAGCACCTGAGTAACGATTAGGTCTTTAGGATGCAATAAAAATGACTAATCTTTATTTTTAGTCGCTATTTCTGACTCGGATTGATATGACCAGCTTCGTACTGAGGAATGTAGGGGCGAAAACCACAGTGGCTTATTTAGAGGCGCGAGCAACGTTGCTTGGTGTATTGATATGCTTCATATATTGATTGAAGGATTTGTGTTCTTTTCTCGGCCTGGAGCTTGTTTATCGATGCTGCTTACTCGTTAGCCGCACATTGAGCCGCTAGTTCCACCATATTTAATATACATATATAATATTTAATATATATATATTTAATATATTTGGGCAAACCATGATGATGACCTCCCACGTTTTGACGTACAGTAACCAGGCAGCAAAATCTGTACCCAGACAGGTACTGTAGAAATGCAGACAGCCACATTATGAAAATGCCTGATGTGGGATGGCTAGATCACATCGCTGTTTCAGTGAACAAAGTATAGAATGACGCTATGTGCCAGCCATGGCAAATTATTATATATTGGTATTAAATAAATAATTTCCACCATATATTCCAGCATATTGAGCCGCTAGTTCCACCAATATTAGTCACGTGTCGGCGAGATTTAGAACCAATAGGTTTCCTGTGTTTTGAACATAACTGGCTATTTTGAGATGTTAGTTGTTTATGGGTCAATAGCATCTTTTGCATCGTTATTTATGGGCCAGCAGAGATTTTGACACCGCCGTTGGTTTATGGGCTGTTGTGATTTATGGCAGTGATATTTAAGTAACCGGCCGCAAGGGCCCAGAGCGTAACGTCGAGGACGCCTGGCAGGGCAGTCTCGTACTGGCCTGCTTCGGAGTCCACGTGAATAGACGTCTTTGAGCTCACTTCGGTGTTCTGTATGGTGTTGTGTACCTGCCGGTTGGAGAATGTCAAACTACAATAACTATAAGAACAGAGGACTGAATGCCTTCGTAGCACGCCACAGGTCTCTGCAGCCGCTCGCTGTACTGACTAATGCCCTTAGTTAGGAACTCAACGAAACTCTAGTCCTTGGTCTTTGCAGACACCTGACGGAAGACCGATGGAGCCGGTGCCTCAAAGTGTAACGCCGAAGGCTCGGCGGGGTAGGCTTGACCTGCCGCTGACCTAGCGGCGTAGCCTAGCGCCTACTGCCGTTCGGTGCGCGCCTACGAGAAATAAGCTGGCCGCCACGAAATGAGCGCTTCTGGCGCCGACCTGCTTACCGTTACTAAAGGGGGTCGTGAGTCCGTGGCGTGAATTGGAAAGCGAGACACCCAAATTGGGGATTTTACTGAACTTTATTCGCAAGCGCACAAAGTCGCTGCGTGTGTGTCTAGCTCAGTTTTATCTCCACACTCCTTAACTTATCCTCACTTATCTCCACGTTCTCAACAGCACCAACACTCTTGCGGAGGGAATACTTCTCCACACTGAAGCTCGAACCGGAGCCTAAACCCTAACCGGAGAACTAGGACTCTATTTCCACCTGTGCAGAAGGAATACCCCAAACACGCCAACTTAAGCACTCTTGCAGAGGGAATACTTCTCCACACTGAAGCGCGAACCGCAGCCTAAACCCTGACCGGAGAACTAGAACTCTGTTCCACCAGTGCGGCAGGAATACTCCACACACGCCACCTCAAGCACTCTTGCGGAGGAAACACGTCCCCACACTTAAGCTGCTTACGTCTAAAATGGGGGACGACCCAAGTAGACAGAGCTCGAACCGGAGCCTAAACCTTAACCGTAGAACTAGGACTCCACACACGCCAACTACGTCTAGCTCGCACCGGCAAATCCCTATGCCGAGACCACGTGCAAGCGTGCACACACAAAACACAAAAGAAACAAAATGCCAGCTCGTGTGCGATACGACCGTATTCGGTGGAGTCCACCGAGTTCTCCTAGCGCTGTCTTGTCCTGTTCCGTCCATCTTCGGCGGACAGCCCGCCCTCCTCCCTCGCTTTCAGAGAAGCTAGTCCGACGGCGTCGAAGCGCAGAGCCGGACAGAAGACCAGAAGAGACCAAAAGACCCAGAGTGAGCTGTGCTAGACTCTTAAATACTTAGCTGAGACAATGGGGCAAGAGCTTAGTGGTATTGGGCCCGACACCATGGCCCATTACGGTAAGGAATTAATACCGGCACTAGGCCACTGGAATGTCCCCTCTGTCCAGCTTGAATGGCGAATGGGTTCCAGACGATTCTTTTTGGACAGAGTGATGGCGAAGGTTGCCAGGCCAGCCAACATCAATCAGCAGCTCCAGCGGGCATCGAACCAATTCTAAAGGCTGAATCGCCACCGCTGGTCAGAGAGTTAGGGGTGTCGTGACATCATTCGGGAATGAGTCTTTGGGAGTATACGAACTGAAGGCACGGTCTCTGCAAAGAATTTTAGGTTCCTCTGGATGAATGGTTACTCTAGATGCTTTAGATATTAGCCGTGCCTTTGAAAAACAATTTCTCTGCCTTTCAAGCTTGCTATTTCTTCTGACCTCACCACAGAACCTGGCGTGACGATATTAAAGGTTAAACTAGAAACCTACCTGTTGCTCAAAGCATTGTAGTCGTCCTTCCTTTCCTTACGAGTGCATCCGACACATTCTGGCAGCTTTGCAGGGATCGGCACTTGAGTGAGTCACGTGACTAAGTGCTGTAATGCAGCTCAGGAGTCTCGCGACCATCGTCCTCAGCTAAGGGAAGATTAATAATAATAATGCACTCGATAAAGCAATCTCTTTCTAGGCGCTTTACATTTGCTGCAAAGGGAGATGCAATTGTATGGTGAGTAATTTCATGCTTTATAAATAACATGGTTAGGGGTGACATGCACAGGGTCAGCATTCAAATGTGGTTAGTGGCAGCATGCACAGTGTCAGCACGCATAGGCACGTGAAGGACGAATCATAGGGACTTACTAAATGCTGTCCTAATAGGTGTTTTTAAGTTCTTTTTAAATGTGGTCAAGTCAGGGGATGTTCTGACGAAAGTCGGGAGGGAGTTCCAGGCTTTGGGAGCATACGAACTAAATGCACGGTCTCTAAAGGATTTGAGGATTGTACGAGGTACTGGTAGACTGTTGGATTCCGAAAAGCGGTTGGTACGATGCTTGGCCCTGCTCAGACGTAAGGCAGATGGCTTTCTGCTCTCGTGCTTCAACAAAGTTAAAAGCATAGTTGCTTATTGCAATCTTTTGTTTATTTTTATCTTATTTATTTCTTTTTAATTTTTATTGTTTATTTTGTTTATATTTATTCTATTGTTATCTATTGTTGCATAGTTGTTTCTTGTTGCTTCATAGTTGCTTGTATTACGTGGTCTACACCTCGTATAATGCCACTAACCATATTTTCATGCTGACCCTGTGCATGTCACCACCTCTGACCATGTTACGTTTGTTGAGATTTAGCAAGCTACGACGAACCATTCGACTTTAGCAGCACGTGAAAAGTGCCTAGAAGGAGATTTTAAGTTCTCTGACAGTGCTATAATAATAATAATAATAATAATAATAATACTGCACTTGATAAAGCGCTCACAGAGAACTTAATCTCTTTCTAGGCGCTTTACATTTGCTGCAAAGGGAAATGCAATTGAATGATAAGTAATATCATGCTTGAAAAACAAACAAAATGAATAATATGGTTAGGGGTGACGTGCACAGGGTCTAGACAGGGGTGACATGCACAGCGCTATGCAAGTTTATTATTATAATTATTCTCCCCGGTGAACCTGCCAGCCGCTGAAAAGACTCTAATCCAGTACGAAGTGTCACTCTGCGGTCGGAGTGTTTTCAGACCAGAACGAACGCGTTCTCCCAGCGCCACATCGGCTACTACATAACCTACGGCGACGAAGTAAAAGTTATTATAATACAATCTTATGGCGCCATCATATACCCAAGTCTAATTCTAGGCAATTAACGAATGCTATGAACGAAGGATGTAAATCTGGTTAGTGATAATGCACACAGTGTCTGCATACACGAGCACGCAGGACGGCAATTCACAAGGATCTAGCAGATGCAGTGATGAGAAGGTGTGTATAAATGGTGCTGTGATAGGGGGCACATCTTCCTTTAATTACTCTAACGACATTATTGCCAACTAACCACGACCTTTCGTAACGCGTCTCGTGGAAATAACCAATTCCGTTAGTCGGCAAAAGTGTTCCCCCGCTCGCCTGCAGCCGAAGCGGCGGCTCTCACCCCCTACCCAGCACGGCACCAGTAGATGTAATGTAACCCTAGACAAAAAACCGGCGCTACCTTCGACAGGGCTTAGCGGCGTCGATATATTGCCGGCAGAACATGCCACCTCCGCCAAAAGCGGCCAGGTATAATCCGCGGCGCAGTGCCGATCGAATAAACCTCGCAAGGGAACTGCTGCACCAGTTTCTGCCTCTTCCCACCATCAGGTCCTGTGTGGACAATAAATCAGCTGTTCCATTCCTCCGCTTAAAGACCGTTGGCGGCAGAAGCTTTAGCTCTGCAGGTCCTAGACTGTGGAACTCGCTTCCACAATTCTTACGCAACGACAACTACTCTCCTACTGCCCACTGTGGCTCATCCTTTTCAGCGGTCCTGAGCTGCTACTTCCATGCTGCTCACTACCCTCAACTGCTCTCCTGACTCTGCTATGCTTCCCACTTTCTCTTTGTTGCGTGAGACGAAGCCTGTTGGCTACCGAATGCGTACCGAAAGCCGCTTAGGCTGTGAGTGCGCCATACAAAACTCTCCTGCGTAACACCCACATGGTCTTTACATAACTTTGTGGAGTTACAGACGGAGATACAAGGAAGAGCGTACCGCGTACGCTGTACCGCGAAGCGCGCAATATGCGAGTCAAACCTCAGTGATGCTGACAAATAACTAAGTGCCTCATTAACCAATATATTTGCTTTGGTTTTGCCTCAGCAGGAATGCGTTGACAGAATGTTGTTCCCTTCCGTATTTGGAGCAATCGGCAGTAACCACCGACGCCGGAACAACGTCCGGTCCCGCCCGCCAAAGCCGGAGGAAGTGCGTCATCCACATGTGCCCGGGCCATTTTGTTCTCTCTCGAGGTCTTTAGAACCAGGCATGTGTTGAAGAATCCGTCGCATCGGCATTAGCGCTTACGACCATTGTCATCGCGTGGACGTTTTTGACGAAACTAGGATTATAAGTGATTATATTGTTATTTAGGAGGATGAAGGACACGACGAAGACCGAAACTGCGCCTGAGAAAGTCGAGGTCGCGGACGACTCCGAGTCCGGTACCGACAGCGACGACGAGGGCGAATCAGGGCAGGAGGCTGGGGCAACCACTGGACAGCAGGTACTTTCTTATTACGATTGTATCAGTTCATTGTGCTGATTGTTTGTACCCTGGGTCCCGACGTCCTGCCTGCTTTACGCTCGTTACGGCCGCCGCCGCAGCCGTCATTGGGTTATTTTCTAGGCATGCAATTTGTGTATCCTGAAGTGTAGCTTGAACAAGCCCGTGGTCGCGATATATCGCAAGATTGGTCCCACAGACCGTTGCCGACGTCAGTGAATTTTCTTTCAAGCTGCCGTAAAAGGCTCTGCCGGCTCGCTGGCCTATAGGCCAGCTCCTATAGCAAACGGCTGCGCTCGTACTGTGCCATTGTGCACGTCGGAGACCCAGTTTATGTCGGAACCCCGTCTCGAAGCGGCAGTTTGTAATCAGACTTTGCCGGCGGCTTCACTTTTTGAGCTAGGCGCGAGTGCCCGTGCCTTCTAGACCGTTAAGGAGGGGTTGCTGTTCGGAGCTGTCCGTGCATAGTTTAACGCATATGCAACTCATATTCGCTGTGTGCGTTTCGTCGCTGCATTGAAGAGACTTTATGTTACCCACGCTCGCTTCGAAGCTGCCTGGAAAGCCGTCAGTTCGGGACTGGATCTTGGTCGCCTACTTGTAGAGTTACAACGCTGCTTGCCGGCCGACTACGTACGGCGGCGTGGCCCTCGTGTGTACTGACGTGCGACTTGTTGCTGTTTTTGTGCAATTCTCCGTTGGTTGTTTTGCTCAGTCGAACACGGTTCGTTCACCTGTAGTCGGCAGACGGCGATGCCAGCGGCAAGCAGGGAAAGCAGAGTCGGAGCGAGAAGAAAGCACGAAAGGCCATGTCGAAGCTTGGCCTCAAGCAGGTTACGGGTGTCTCGCGTGTGACGATCCGAAAGTCCAAGAATATTCTGTTTGTCATCAATAAGCCTGACGTTTATAAAAGCCCTGCGTCGGATACCTACGTCGTATTTGGCGAGGCCAAGGTAAGATAATTGCATCGGTCCCTTTGTTCTCAATCGGCAGCTGCTTCGCTAGCAGCCCTGCTCCGGCTAGTTTGTCCTGCTGTAGATCGCTTCGAGCACTGATTTGCCCGTCGTCTGCTTGGTTTAGCCTAGTGTTCGAAAGTTATGCGATGTCAACTCGAGCTTGCTAAGTCAAATTGATCCCAGCGATTTCAGTTACAACTGTTTGATGCCTAAAAAGTAAGACTTTACCTTGAATCAGCAAATGTGGCAGTACGACTATGGCTCTCGATGGAGACGTTTTTCTATATGAGGAAATTGTCCCCAAGTCTGTGCACCTTATTTGCAGATGTTAGCCATCAGTTTTGGTTTTTGTCTAAGAGTGTCATATGTAGTACTCTTCACTACTAGTGTCTGCTGTGTATAGTAGGCTGGAAATGCAGATATGGTGTGTGCCGATGATTCATAGTGCGTCCTTATGCAATGCACGTCTTTTTTTTTTAACTATTACAGATTGAAGATCTGAGCCAGCAGGCACAAATGGCAGCCGCCGAAAAGTTCAAGTCCGTAGCCGAGCCGTCACAGGGCGGAGATGCCCGAACAGTGTCGCAAGCAATACAGGAAGAAGTAGAGGATAATGATGCTCAGGTGAGTTACTCGTCCCAGCATATATATCCCTTGGCTGCCCGTAAACAGCATTGTGCCATCTTTCGACTACTATTTGCTGTTTTGTTCAGGTTGATGAGGTTGGCGTTGAGAGCAAGGACATTGAGCTCGTTATGTCACAAGCCAATGTCTCACGGTCTAGGGCAGTAAAAGCCCTAAAGAATAACAACAACGACATAGTAAATGCCATTATGGTGAGTGTTGCTTCGGCTTTATTGTTATTTAGGGTGCAATTGAGTGACAATTATGTTTCGCTCGCCATATATGCACAACTATAATTAATTTTGTTTTGTTTAGGAACTTACTATGTAACAGATGTGCTCTGGTCTGAGTACGTACTGTGTGGCTCCCTGGCGACATTTAGCTGATCTCTCTGCTGGCTGGTCAACCAATTTGGCTCTGCGCGAGCCCGTTAATGAATGCTGGTCAAGAGATAACAGCCGTTACATATCGGCTGATGCCGTGAAGTCTCTGCTTGCCTGTTGACCATTCTGGACTTAACACTGACATTGTTGCCTTTGCGAGCAGATTGTGCTGTTGGGATTTGTGCTTTCAGAGCATTTAACCTGAACCGTGGTTGCACATTAAATACGTGTAACTTCGTACATCAGTGCTTTACTTTATTAACAGATGTTGCTCGTGCAGCTAGTGCTCATGCATTAATTTTTCTTAATTTGCTGCTTAGGTGCTGTCAATACTGGTAGCTATTATGAGAATTCCCTTAAGTATTCCATATAACCATAACAGAATGTGCCACCAACTAAGCTTCACCAAAGGGTAAAAGATGTTTGCTAGGGTATGTGCAAGACAGCACGGAAGCCCGTCTGTTGCAGTAGCTGCAGTCACGGACCACCACAGATAAAAGTAGTAGAAAGTAAAACAAAATGAGCGCGATTGTGCGACTATGAACAGAAATAAAATCAAGAGGTCCTTACCTAAATTGGCTGTTTTGTTTAAGCAGAAAGTTCAATACTGTTGGTGAGCAAGAGGCGAACTTCCGGTCACTGAAGCTGGTGGTGACTGCTTATTAAGGTAACAGTTTAGTGAATTTGATTTGGTCTTAGCAAGCTTGGCCTGTAGCTTCTGTTACCGTGGTTGGGTCCCATCGAGCCTCTGGCTTACCTGAGGTTAAACCTCACCAAAGAGTGATTTTGGTAATTTGAAATATTCAATAGCTAGTCTTGAGTTTCGAGTTGAATGCTCAATCCCGGATGACAATAATAATACATTCGTATTGCACCCTCAGAACTAGACCTCTTTCTCGGCACTTCACAGATCCTGTGGTACACCAGCAGCAGGTAAATACGAAGGACGAATGAACAAGACACAAGAAGGTTGTCAGTTGCGTTTTAAGCTTTATCTTACAGTACTGGTACCTGTAAATGCATTAGAGCTAGCACTAGCTACTCAAGATTTGTGAACGGTGGTCACAAGGATAGACGACTACCCTAAAAGTTGTTTGCAAATGTCAAATTAACAATAAAACCGGGCTTTAGCACTTCATAACTGATGTGCTGGTACCATCTGACTCTCACGATTGTATTTAACCTAAACCAACATACAAAGTAACCAGGCGCTCAAGGATATGTCGTCCATTCCGTTGTGACCGGGTATTCGTGTACTAGGCCCTCGTAAAGTAAATCTCATGTTATCTCCTGCCTAGATTCAGCTACCTAGCTTAGGAAGTGTTCTGCTCAGCTTGAACAAGCGAACCTTGGCCAAGTTGGTCCGTGCATTTGCATATCCCATGTAGACTGATGCAATCACTACATGCAGATCTTGTATGGAAATAACGTAATTACAGTTAGTGTTTGCTGGCGGGCTTATCTGTCGTGAGCTTCACAGTTGTCACAGCAGGCCACTCATCGAAGTCTACCAATCTAGCTAGGTATGGTATCTTTGGCTCTTCTGACATCTAGATCAGAGGTTTGAGCACGTGTCTGCTTTGCTAAAGGAGCTAGGATGGATGTCGGTTGAGCAACGGATACAGAGAAAAGTTCATACGCTGACCCACAAGGCCCACCACTGCTTGGCTCCTTCGTACCTAGCTGAACTGCAGCACCAGTTTCAGCCTCTTGGCACCCTCAGGTCCTGTGTGGACAATAAATTAGCTGTTCCATTCCTCTGCTTAGAGACCGTTGGCTACAAAAGCTGAGCCGTTATGGCACACTAGGTAAGACAGTTGCTTTCACGAGGTTGTGGTTTCGATTCCTGCGGTGGGCGATTCTTTCTCAACTGCAAGCGGTGGTGAAAGCCGTAGAGGCTCTTCTGTCGCTATACAAAAAGAGGCTGTTAAATCAGCTAGGATTATTTATTATTATTTAGCTCTGCAGGTCCTAGACTGTGAAACTAGCTTCCACAATTCTTACTCATCGACAACTACTCTTCTGCTGCGACTATGGCTCATCCTTTCCAGCGGTTCTGAGCTGCTACTTCCATGCTACTCACTAGCCAAACGTACGTCTCTCCGGGCTGCTATGCTTCCCACTTTCTCTTTATCCTATCATTGGGAGACTCCAGAGTATTGACGTGAATGGACGAAGATCACACTCAGTTGTACCTTTGTTTTTATCCCTCCCAGCCTTCGAGCACCTCGAATTCTCTCAACTCGCTTGCTGCATGTATTGATGACATCCCCACATGGATGGCAGCAAATTTTCTAAAACTAAACGATGATAAAACTAACTTACTAGTTATGGGCAAACCCAGTGTGATTCAGAAATTGGAAGGGCTGACACTCAAAATTGGCTCTGCCAGCATATCTCCAGTTGAATCACCTCAAAGTCTAGGTGTCATATTCCAAAGTGAATTCTCGTTAGACAATCACATCAGCTCCACAGTTAAATCTGCCTACTTTCAACTACATAACGCTGCTAAAATTCGGGCTTGTTTAGATAAGGATACCACAAGCAACCGCCTTACCTAATATGCCATTAGATGCCACGTTTCCCCGACCGGATGCGATGCGGCAGTGCGAGTCTTCCGAGCGTCAGGGCGCGCCATCGTTCGCCGTTCCGAGAAAATGCAAGAAAGCGGCGGTGTTTGAGTGATGTCAGCGCAAGCAAGTCTTCGCGGCGAGCGCTCCTAAGAAGGACAGTGAGAGTCGAGCGAACGCCGCCGCAGTCTGGAAAACGCAGCGAAATAAAGGGCTTCTCGGTTCCGTTTGGTGACATTTGGCTCCTGGAGCTTGAAGAGGAAACATTCGCTCTCTTCTCGCCGGAACTCGCTGCTGCGTCGCTCAAACGCTCGACGCTCGGCGCGCGCTCGCCTTCCTCGGTAGAACGTCGGAACGCTCTGTACATCATATTCATGACTGCACCGCGCCTCGTGCGAGTACATATGCAGTCGGAAAATCGTCAGGCGCGGCAGCTTGGCGATTCATGAGCACCGGGCTAAGTCTCCGGTAGTATTATTGTCATTGTTAATATCATCTTTTTTCGCCTTTGGGTCAAAGTCGGCTTCCGACTGCTGAAGCCCGGCTTTTCAACTTACATGCCGCTCGAGCTGCAGTTGCCTTCATCTGGAAAATGAAAGATAGGCGCACATCTGACATTTTATTATGCTCATGCACGAAAACTGAACTAGCGCCGTTTCAATTTTTGCTGCCGCCTGACGCTCGCCGTGCCCTTTCACTGGGGTTCTATCGCGGCGAGTTGGTGCTGCCACCTTGCACTCCGACCGACCATTAAGATGGTCGCGGACACCGACCGTTGACGAGCCGTGTCAATGCTACGCTGGAGCACGAAATAGGGTAGCCATTGCTCGCGTGCCGAAGTTATCCGCACGCGATTAATGGCTCCCTCCGCGTACCGGCGAGCGAGCCAGTATTGTCCAAAGGCGGATGACCTCTGCTGTATTGCTGTGGCTCAGGCGGCGGCAATTCTGGTATAGTCTCGCATAGGCGCGAGCGGTACGCGAGAAATAAACGAGATTATCTTTTGTCGTTTATTTCCCTCAACGCGTACATATACGAGAGCTCGATGAATCGCAGCAGCTGCGTCGCGAAGTATAACGTGCATTAGTGGACTGGCACGGCACTGCGTCAATGGCTTAACTATTGGCCGCAAGTGAGGCATAAATTAGTGACCGGTCGCTGCGCTAATTACAAAGGTAGAAGCAGCAGGCGCAGCACACAACAGCTCTCAGCCAGTAGCGAGACGTACGTCGCATAGCGCGCTGCCATGCACCGGGCCACGCCGCCGTCCGAAGCCGACTGAGGGCGGCGTTTCTTTGCAGCTTTCCCACTAGTAAGCAGCTCGGCATGTGAGCTGAAGCCACGCAGTCTATTTTCGACCACTACCCGGTGTTCGGTTCAAAGGTCGCTGAATTGAAACAGCTAACGTTAGCGTGCGATGCTCGAGCAGTTCGTTCTAAAGGCGCGATAGGTCAGGCGTCGCCGAACATAGCTCGTCTATTAAATTTATCGGTTACTCTAAACCATTTAGCACGCGCTAGATGCATACAGCAACCTGGCGATCCAAGTGAAACGAGATTCTCCGCCACGGCTTCGGGCCATCAAGCTGGGCGGGAAGAGGGTGGCGGCCCCGGTTGCTGTTGTGGCGAGTCCATTTGCACGAGGGTCAATGTCGCCATCGGCGGCGGGGATTCCGTCGGCGTTTCCTAGCACGCCGCTTAGTGGTGAACCATGCGGCACTGCGAACTGTGCGGCGTCTCGGTAGGTGACGAAGGTAGGTAGATGTAAGTGTTCATGATTCCGTTCGTCCATTTGTTAGTTACCGCAGCTGCGGCATAGTCGTCTTTTTGTCTAGTGATTCGCGTACCGTGCTGACTGTAGAGCAAGAAGCACTTCGCGGCACCGTTGGCTTCGTAATAATTATCATTATAGATTTTGTGTAGCACTCTCAGAGAAATAAATCTCTTTCTAGGAACTTTAGATTTGCTACAAAGGAATCATGGTCGAATGGTTAGTGAAAGCATGTTCAATAAACAAGAATAACATGGTTAGGGGTGACATGCACAGGGTCAGCATGCAAGTGTGTTAAGTGGCAGCATGCACAGTGTCAGCATGCGTAAGCGCATAAATGTAAAATCACAGGGACCCACAACATGCTGCGATAAATAGATGCATTTTTAGTTTCTTTTTAAACGTAGTTAAGTTAGGAGATGTTGTGACGCAAGTCGGAAGTGAGTTCCAGGCTTTGGGTGCATCCGAACCAAAAGCACGGTCTCTTTATACGAGGTAAATGGTAAATGGTTCGATTCCAAAAAAAGCGGGTGCTGCGATGCTCAGCATAATCTGTGGGGGATTACGTCTGATAGGTAGGCTGGAGCCAAAGGATGAAGGGACCTGAAAGTGAGTGACCTTGAACCTTGTGCGGACGTCAGCTCGGCGACGACGATGGCCGGTGGTGGCTCACGCTGCTGGCTGATCGCGAAAGGCCGCGCGCACCAGCTGCGCGCCTCCTGCGAGCAGCTGTAAGGTAGCCTGTGTCGTCAGCTGTTGATGTTAGCTGCTGTGCCGCGGATGTGTAGTGTCTAGTTTGTATCGTTTGTAGATAGGCTCGTTCATTGCTGCCCTGTACATTGCAGCCACTTGTGTGGCTGCTGGAAACTTGTGACCTTAAGTTCAAGGGGGCGTATAGTTTGAGTGTATGCCGGCTCTTCTGATGAGCCTGTGATGTGGCATGGACACAGGCCGGTAACCTGCTGGTGGCCAGATTGTGGATTCACCATCAGGATCGGCCGGTGCACAGTTGTGATCCTCGATGAATCATCGGGGTCAAACAGGGGACTGGAGCAGGGGAAGAGAGGAGAGTCGAGGGGGAGAAGGGGGCGAAGGGAGCCGGGTATTCTTCGGCCCCGTGCCTCGTGCAATAACTGTTGGCGTTACTCATCGGCTAGCTCTCTGATGTGCGAACCAAAGTACACCTTGAAGTCGATCCGTTGCTTGACTGGTAGCCAGTGCAGGTCGGCGAGAAGTGGTGTGATGTGGCAACTGCTGTGCTCACGACAGACAAGCCTAGCTGCAGAGTTTTGCACCAGCTGTAAGCGCCTGAGTGCACAGGCCCGTAGATCAGCAAGCAGTGAGTTACAGAAGTCAAGACGGGATGTCACAAATGCACGGACCAATTTAGATGTGGTATCTCTGTCTAAGCAAGCCCACATTTTAGCAATGTCATGTAGCTGAAAGTACGCAGACTTGACTGTAGAGCTGATGTCTTCATTTAGTGAAAGGTCACAGGACATCTAGGCTAACAGGATTAAAGATAAGAACGTCTTCACAGACGTCGTCCAAAATATTGGGTCGCCCTGTGCCAGAGCTCCAGTGGGAGAGCACTACGTTGGACTAATAGATAATGACCCCTAAGCACACTATGAGGACAGCAAAGCAATTGTTTGCAGACTCCTTAGGCTTGCTGAGAAAATCTTCCAATCTCAACTTCACTGAGAATCCACAGTTTGAAGCGTTCACTTAGAGTCGACGACTTCATTTCGTAGTCTCATCAGCAGCTTTTTGGTCGGCAAAAACAGCTGTGGGACTGGATAACTCCCCATGATTTTGACGAAAGCTGACGTCGGCCAATGCCCTGCCGGCAAATAGAGTAAGACATAAAGAATAGGGGTAATCTGACCTGTTGATGTCAGTATCTGTCTGTTAACCTTGGGTCTCACGATAGGAAATGTTAGAGCACCACGTGAGTACGTTTTTAGTGCTGCCGGACGACGATTAAGTTATTGGGCTGATGTGATTGATTGCTGAACTAGTTTGACCCAGTGGTTAAGGTGCTCGCCTCTACCAAGGTCTGGCAGAGGTCGTGGGCTCGAGCTCTGTGGCATATGTGTGCAGCCCCTGAATAGAGACAAAGTTCTGTTCGGGCGTTATACAAGTGAATTGTTTATTATTATTTATGGCCCCTTGCTGAAGGTGTGAGTCGGCCCTCGTAAATACTTTTGCTGGAGGCTGGCATGTCCAACCCAGGTTTCACGGTGCTTCAGCCTAGCAAGGTCGGCGACCCGTCATACCGTGCTTTCGTGTGTAGCGTGCGCTTGCTCACGTGACCGTGTCGTGAGAGTGCACCGGGGGGGGGTCAGAGGAGTGGACGATGCACACTGGGCTGCATCTCCCTTGAGTCTTTTTGTCGGTCACCTCACGACCGAGCACCTACGGGAGGGGCGCGTGCTCGTAGCTGCTTGTCGGTCGGGCTATGTCGTCCACTGCCGGCTAGGTTGCTGCCGGCAGTGTCACGTTGCCGTTGCTAAAGCTTTAGGCAGGCGTTTCGTTCGCTTGGCACGGCTTCCTTTAACCGGCCGTGCCGGCTCTTGCGACCCTGCTTCACTCAGGTCGAGGTTGTCCTATTCAGATCGAGGCTAGCCTGCTCAGATTCAGATCGAAGCATTTGAGGCATGTGTCGTGCTTTCTTTTCTCAGTCTTTTGTCTGCTCCTTGCTAAAGTCTGCAACCTCTGCAATCTTGGCACAGGAGCGCTGCAGCAGCACCTGCGTGGCAGGAAGCACCTCCTGCGGCAGCGGAAGCAGAGCGAGCAAGCAGAGCGGCTGGCCTCCGTCAATGTCTATCCTATCAGGACTGCCAAGGAGAGGGACGGCGCGTGCAACTATGCGCTCAGCTTTGGAGCCATAGCCAAAGCTGCGCAAATCACGGTGAGATACAACTTCGAGGAAGCGTGCACACTCCAGAGAGAGGCCGGACGTGCGCATGCCCGGACGAGCTGCCTGCCAGCGCTGCCTGCTGCTGCTCCGCGGTGCTGTAAGCAAGGCGGGCAGCGCTCGCTTGCTGTGCCTCGCGCTGAGCTCGTCTGGCCGCAGTCTGCACGTGGCTCGACCGGCGGTTCGAGTCGGCGTCGAAGAGCATCGCCGGTAGCAACGAAGCAAATTCGTGACCTGCGTGACCTCTGTGCTCCGGCTTTGCGTCCAACGCCCGGGCGGCAGACGTGCGAGCAGGAGGCTCTGCTGCATGCAGCCCTGCTTCCGTGGCGTTGCTACGAATGTTTTTGTTATCCCGATGCCATGTGCAATCCAGTGTGGCTATGCTACGCGGACCTCCCTTGCACTGGCAGGACTTGCTTCTCACTCATAGAGTGCCACATCGAGTCAGCTTTCAGCAGGAGGTCTTTGTCGGCTACTCTAGGTGCTGCGGCTTCTTCTTTTTTTTGGGGGGGGGTAAGAATATGTGAAACCTTTGTGTTCACCTGTACTACAGGTGATTGGAGTATTTTTTTTTAAACCCTATACATCCCCAAACATTCCCTGCACACATCCCCTGCGGGCTCTTACCAAGCAGACGAGAATAGTCGCACCAGGCAAGTGCAAAGGAACAGAGGAGGAATGCGTGCCATCGGATTCGACTGCTCTTTCTCGACTCGAGACCAACTCGACCTGAGCTCATGCTGTTTTGTAGGATCGATTTTTTGAAGGATTTTTACAGGGATTTAGTCTCCCTTTGATCTGGCTTGTACTTGGTCCTCCGTTCTTGATCGGCTAGTTGGTGATGTGTACGGCAATTGTTTTTAAATGAATTCAAGTGCTATTACAATTGATTGGCTTGTGGGACTTGGTCATCACTGGCAATCCGTGCGACGTTTAAAAAAGGACACTTTTATGTTAATTGGTTGTAGCGACACTGCTGCCGTGCTCGAGCATAGGTATGTAAAAGGTTCGAGGCATCAGCTCGATGGATCGTTATCCACTCGCTACGCAGGGCTTCCCAAGTTGCAAGGCTTGGCATGCGTTCTTTTGCCGTTCCCGCTGTACCGCCCACTGCGTGCCGGTCGTGTCGTGCCGTGCTGTGCTGCGCTAGCTATTTCTTGCTCTGCGTGTGCGCCCACTCGTGGTCTCCAGTTCGGTGGTCCTGTCGTGATCACCATGAGGACGAACGTCGATAATTGAAAGCGCATTGACTGTAGGATCCTAAATATTTAATGTATAATGCCTCTTGTCTAGTTGAAAGCGCAAGACATTGAGCAACACCTGAACATTTCAGTGCTGCTTCGTTGCCGATGGACAAAGTGTCGAAAGTGATGATTCAGTGCTTGCCTCCATGCAGCATTGCCTGGGCATGCTAGGGTTTCAAACCTGATGCATATGTATTCCCGAGGTAGAACACTGCAATTAATAAGGAGATATTGACTCAGCAAGTGAGCCTCCCATAGAGCCACGTTGTGGGTTGTGCGGGCTCGTGTAAGTACGGCTGCAGGGAACCATTGTACTATGTGCTACACACTGGTCAGTTTTGATTGCCGTGCCTGAAACTGCCTGATGGCATGATTCACTTGAGCTGAAAGGGATCTGGCTGTAAATGCCTTTTACAAAGACTGGTACTATTGGAACAGTTCTTCTATTTGAGTGCAGCTTTGTTATAGCTGTGCTGTTGTCATTTATAGGCTGCATACCCGTGACCTATGTCCAGCATACAAGGAGAGTTAGAACCAAAGGAATGAATGCTGGCTTGCAATAGCTTTGACTTTTGTTTACAGCTGTGATATTGTATGTGCTGGTTGTCTGCTGGTCATCGGAGCGCAGTAGCCCTTTTCTGCAATGCAGGATGCCACCCTGCGAGTGACGTTTGCTGAAGAGGAGACAGCTCAGCGCATTAGCAGTGCCAAGCATCACCTGATCAGTGGCAGCTGGTGTACCGTACACCGTGTCCAATTTGGGGAGTCGGAACAGATGGCCAAGAAAGTGCCACCTAGCCTGCAGCCGTTGGAGCCAGTGACGGCGGAGCCCGATCTTCTAAAGATACTGCACGCTGCTTCAAGTGTAAGCCTGCTACTGCTGGTACCGCTACTGCTGTTGGCCACCCGGAATTAGCTGCACTGCTTTGATGCAGTTTTCAGTAAGATATATGAAAATTGTGTATGTAGAGTATTGTGTAAATAGAGTGTGTAAATTGCCTGTTGCACTTTTTCGAGCTCACAAATCATCGTGTCAGTGGGTCAGAATTGGTGAGAGCCACAGCCCACGATGTGACAGCGCTGAAAGAGACGAGCTATGTTTCATTATCCGTGGCGTTGAAAGATATATGAATTATCCTCTGGCGTTGAATCTAGTAGCTTGGATTCTCGAGGTCTTCTAGCCTAAGTGGACGGCTTTGAATTATTCTGATACCATAGGCCGTATCTTGCATTTCACCAATAGCCAATAATTACTGTCGACTGAGGCGATGCTTGGCGGACCCAGCATGGCATTGATAGTGGCGAACCGATCTAGCATGCAGTTGCTTTTGATTAAACTATTTAATACGATTTTGTCCTTGGGTAAAACGTGTTTTTTCCTGATTGGTTATGCCTCGGAAGTATAGGCATTGGCCATGATTTCCTGCACACTTTTCTTGTCTGCCAAGGACAGTGACTAACTTGAAATGATCCCATTTCCGATGAAAGAACTGATAAATTTTAAACTTGGCTACACATTTAGTCAGAACGAGCAGCAAATGAATCAAAATTGACACGCATTTACTTGGAAGTCATACACAAATAACCAGCCTCAAAGGGGTTTAGAAATGCAATGTATTTTCAGGTATACTGCAAACCACTTTCTCGAAGAAGCCCCCCTCCCGAACATAGTCCCCCATTATGGTTTTGCTGTTTTGCTGTCGTCCCTGGTTATGACGTTTCGAAGTCTAGTATTCATCCTGGCAACAAAAGTGCTTGCCCTACTCCTCGTGTGAAGTTCCTTGAACTTGTCACGGTGAGCATTAATCATATTTGGATTTGGAGAGACCTTCTTCATCATGTTTAAATAAACCAGGTGCTCATGATTCCCCAGAAAGACGTCAAACACTGCAAAGAAACTGCTTCCCATCTGCTTCCTCTGCTTTCTGCTTTCTCTGCTTTCTGCTTTCCATCTGTCCTGTTCAGCTTCTTGGCGAGTTCGTCTTGCTTTGCGATCTTCTGTATCCGCAGTCCAATGAGAAAGTACCGGCTCTGACTTTTGCCTCCGACAGCTGATGGACGGAAAGATGGCTGGAGAGACTCGACAGTGTCGCGATCGTGATCGTCTGTAGCCACGACGACAGATAATGCTCGATGAGGCCTAACTTGATGTGCAGTAGTGGCATCGGCATCACTTTTCTCAGGGCTCCTTACCAACAGACAACTTGGTCCACTACTACAGTCAGTCTCTTTTGCGATTGTGCGCATTAGTGGTCCGGCTGTCCCATAGGCAAAGAAAACAGGGAACTCTGTGAAACCGCCCGAGCAGGCGTGATTCCCGTTGGGCGGTTTCATCCAAACAAACAGGCCCATCAGGACTCACACCTTTTTTGAAGTCTCAAATGCCCTCCCAGCCTTAGTCGCCTTACTTCAAGGCACTCAGCAGCATTCGTGGCACCGTTTTAGTCCTCTATGAGGTGTGACTGAGTGAATCACTACTTGTTCCCGTTATGAAGCAGCATGGTTTTGAGGCTCCTGAATGAACTCTTTGGGAATAGGCACCATTCACTCGGCGTTTACAGGTGACTCCTGTAGCCACGAATAGCCATGTTGGATGACAGGGTCTCCGGCTGCGGCTGTTCTAGTGGGAGTCTCGCGGAGACACAGCGGGCGCACGTGCGCGGTAAACGAGACTCTCCTTTATTACTCTCAGTGGGCACATGTATGAGAGCGCGATCAATCGCAGCAGACGACACGAAATATAGCATGCATTAGTGGCCTGACGGTGCGCTGTGTCAATGGCTACATATGAGGCATATGCACTAGTGTCAAGGCACTTCGCTAATTACAGAAGCTGCAGGCGCCCACTACAGCCACATTGTTGCGGAAGCACAGCCCACTTGGTGGCTGAAGAAGGTGGAAATTGTTGGTGACTCTTTCTTCGATCGGTTACTTTCATACTTTCAGCCAACAAGTTCTACTCTTTGAGCCTGGATATGAGAACTCGGCAGTAGACTTGGGGTCATGGTCAGCTCTGTGCAGCCTGGCTGAGTCTTTATGCTCGAAGTGAGCATCTTTTGCGTTGTCGTGTTTGCACGTGGTTCTTATTGACGAAGCTGCTGCCTTCGTAGCTGCTGCTTTACTCGATGCCTTCTGTTAATTGGCTCTGCAGTTTGATGAGCAGCTTCACTTGCTCGTGGAAAAGACCTCATTGTCGGGGCCTGACGTCACCGTTCGGGAGGCTATCTGCAATGAGCTGCAACGCCTGCTTCGGGCCCACACTCCATTCAAAGGTCAGCATCTCACTCGCAGGCTTGGTGTGCGGCTGTAAGTTTCCAGCACCTTTGCACATGTCTTAGCGATCGAACTTTGACCCTCGGACTTTCTTTTTGCCATCGAGTACGATCGATCGCACGATGGCTCCATCCACGTGGCTCCAGCCACGTGGATGGAGCCATCGTGGCCCAGTGGCTCCATGGTCGATATCGTGGCAGCATCTTTGTATGCTACATGTTTGCAGATGCGATGTCTCACAATCATATTTCCAATAGTATTGCTAAGATTTCTTGCTGCTATGCTTTTGAGAAGGGGTAGCAGCTTTGGAGATACTTATCAGATCACCACTTACTTAAGCTTCATTGTCGATGTGGTTGGCACACCATTATTGTCTCTGCCATATCGAACGTGCGTCGGTTGAAGTGAGTGAGTTGGCTCACCGTGCCGTGGCCCTCGTAGGGAGTGTGAAACCTCGGGAAATAGTGCGATCAGCTCATCACCCCCTGAGCAAAAGGAGAGGTCTCGAGACCTTTGCTCCTTTGCCACTCGCAACCAGCATTCCCTCTCTACGAGTATGCAGCAGCAGTTCTCTTGTTGTCGAGGAGTCTTCAGCCTGCCTGCCAGGACCATCGCCTGCTGCTCGCTTTTACCTTCAAGCGAAGTGACAGTTTCGCCTCCGCTGCCCTGAGCGGCGTGCGCTTCACTTCCGGTCTGCAGCCCTCGGTCCTTGCCTTCATTTCGCCTTCATTTCGCTCGCGCAGACTGCAGCGTAAATCTGTTTGGATCATCGGTGAGTGGATTCGGAACGAGCCGCTGTGACATGGACCTGGTGGTGCTCACCGACGGACTGACCGTGGACGGCAGGCGGGCCGATGTCGCCGGCGGCTCTGCCCCGCGAGGCGGCGGCAGCGGCGCTCTCCCCATCGTCGACGGCGGCAGCGAAGGCGGTCGCAACGGCGGCAGCGCCGACTTGCTGAGGACGCACGTGCGCAGAGCGCTCGTCAGCGCTTGCGGGCGGACACCGCTGTGCATAACGGGCGTTGTCCCCGTGCTGTGCGCTCGGGTGCCCATCGTAAAATTCAACGTCCAAGGGCTGAACGCCGACCTGTCCATCAACCGCCGGTAACCCGCCGCCTCCTTCCTTGTGGTGGCCTCCACTGTCGCTGCGGCAATGTCTTCGAGCATGCAAACGCCCTCTTCTCTCTCTCTCTCTCTCTCTCTCTCTCTCTCTCTCTCTCTCTCTCTCTCCTCTCTCTCTCTCCCTCTCTCCCTCTCCCTCTCCCTCCCTCTCTCTCTCCCTCTCTCTCTCTCTCCTCTCTCTCTCTCTCTCCCTCTCTCTCTCCTCTCTCTTCCTCTCCCTCTCTCTCTCCTCTCCTCTCCTCTCTCCTTTTCTCTCCCTCCCTCTCTCTCCCTCTCTCTCTCTCTCTCTCTCTCTCTCTCTCTCTCTCTCTCTCTCTCTCTCTCTCTCTCTCTCTCTCTCTCCCTCCTCTCTCCCCTCCCCTCCCCTCTCTCCTTTCTCGCCCTCTACTCCTCTCTCCCTCTCTCTTCCCCCTCCTCTCTTCCCCCTCTCTCTCCCTCTCTCTCCCTCCCTCTCCTCTCTCCCTCCCCCCCCTCCTCCCCCTCTCTCCCCCTTCTCTCCCTCTCCCTCTCCCCCTTCTCTTCCTCCTTCTCTCTCTCCCCCCTCTTCTCCTCTCAACCCTCCCTCCCCCTCTCCCTCTCTCCTTCTCTCTCTCTCTCTCTCACAGCTCTCTCTCTCCCCCTCTCTCCCCCCTCTCCCTCTCTCCCTTCCTCTCCTCTCTCCCCTCTCTCCCTCTCGCTGTTCTCTC